>CM034155.1:125803563-126403563 GCA_019776745.2 Taxus chinensis | reverse complement strand
GGGTCTACATCTTTTTTCTTTTGACTAAGAGGCAAATCATTTACCTTTGCAGCCATAGAGGATGGCAAAAATAGGTGTGATGGGGCCACAACATTGGCAAATAGAGAAATAACATTAAAAGGTATGCAATATGCATAAATAAAACATGTAATTTGTTGGTTGAATAAGTCCTTTCTTTCATTATTGAATGCCATTTCCAATGGGTCTACATCTTTTTTTCTTTTGACTAAGAGGCAAATCATTTACCTTTGCAGCCATAGATAAGATAGTGTCAGTGTCGGGATTCTCTCGTCCCCCTCCTCTTCAGCTCCATCCATTTGCACTCTCCCGGCCACGACGGCTCTTGCTTCTCCTCCTCCTTTCCTCTCTTTCTTCTTCTTTCTCCTTTAGTTGTTTGGATGACCCCTTCGGATCTCCCTTTTGGCACCTTTTGCATTGTACTGTACAGTCCCATTGACCTACTTTTTGTGGTCATTCGTTGGACATTCATATAATTATCTTATCTTATCTTATCTATCTACAATAACTCTGAAAATCCTCCAGAATCAGACTCTAAAAGGTCTTTGTAATTAATCTCTCCAAGTTTTCTCTAACTCTCCAAAATAGGACCTGCAATAAACAAAGTTAACTCTTCAATTACAACTTATTCCTTTTTATAGCGTTCTGAGCTTCCTAGCTTAGTGATCAAGACTTGTCTTTTTGCCCCAAATAACCATGGTTCGAATCACACTTTAGTCTCATTAATTTTTTATTGTTTTATCTCCTGAAATTAGAGTTTATCACCACAAACTTGCCACCACTACCTAAGTTAGGTGTTTGGCTTAACGGTTTGGTTCCATGGTTAATTTGCCTGCGGTCAATGGGTTGAATCTCACTGGATCACTTTTTGCAGCTTTACTTTTATTAGATGGGAGAAATCCCACCTGGATCGGGCGAATGAAAACAAAGGCTTTAAAAAGCCTTGGTGGCTGAGGAGAGTTTGTGGCTTAGGCCATGCTTGCAATGTTTTTTAGATAGTCCCCCACCAGCTCACTGTCCAACTCAGTCTCTGACCCGCATGTTGTTGTGTGAGATTGGTCTGTTGAGTTGGTCGTTGGAATGTTGGATTGCTGAGTTATTGTGGTTGGCACGATGAGTTGGATGTTGTGCGGTGGCTCAGCCACCAAATTGGCAAGGTAGAACTCGGTCTTGACTCGACGAGTTGGTTGTGAACTCATGTAGCTCGGCTTCCAGCTCGCCGAGCTGGCTATGTGGAACTTTGGTAAACTTGGGATTTAGTCCCACATGTATAAAAAATTGATCTTTCATGAGGTTTATAAGCAAAACCCATACAATGCAATGTGAAGAAAGGCAACAGGGTCCCCCTCTTGACAAAGAGTGGAACACACTAGCTACTGGGCCCCTAACTGGCACATAACGTGGGCCTCGCATCGATTGTCGAAGACCGGAGGTTGAAACTAACAACCAAATTTTTACACGAGCACACTCTGCCACTTGTCACCACGTCATTCGACCACTTGTCAAATTATGATCATACCACCTCATATTTGTGCAACCCGTTGTTTTGTTTTTTCCATTTGGAGATGAATTTTAGCACGTTGTATCTTTTGCATACGACTTTTGTTTTGCAATGTTCAAAGGATGTCAGAAAGTTTTCGACTACCTCTTTTATATGCAAGTAGTTTCGAAACTTAAGCATACCATCTTTGATTTATTCGGAGTGAGGGTTCTCCCAGATCAAAGAGGAGTGTGTGTGAGGCGATTCGAGTCTCATGAACCTAATAAGAAAAATAAAACAAATGAAATTAAAAACAAGTAAAAATTTTCAAATATCAAAATACTATAAATTACATACAAAATTAATTTAACACTACAAAAAACCAAGATAAGTTTACCTTCAACAAATACAACCAAAGAAACTCTTAACGATGGCTTGGGACATGTGGTGTTTATTGTTGAACATTTAGATCTCACTCATCTCCTCGTAGATTTGTTCAATCCAAGAAATTTTGGTGCCCAATTTTTGTAACATTAAGTTGAGAGAATGAAAGGCACAAAGTGTCCAAAATATATGTTTGTACCTTTCCTCAAGGTTGTTATAACTTGGGTAAAACTTTGAGGCCCCACCACCTCAATGGAATCTATGAGGATATTTGCAATGGGTTGGGCATCCTTTCCCTGACCCTCAAAACCAACAACCCTAAAAAATTGCCCCTTTATGGCACGTTGCACCCACGTTGATGAATGACTTATTCACTGTATTCTTCTATCCATCAGAAAGAATAGATACTCTTATTTGGACCCTTGAATTTTTTATGGGTTCGAATGAATCTTTAACATGTTTTCTTTATTTGGCCAATAAAGTGGTGTGCACCTTTTCATACCCTAGGCTGGTGTACCCTTTAGGGGCATCAATGATTGCTTTCATTGCATTCTTTTAGTAGAGGGGTCTAATAACATTAAAAGGGATGGAATATGCATAACCAAAACATGCAATTTGTTGGTCGGCTAAGTCCTTGCTTTCCTTATTGAATGCCATTTCCAATGGGTCTACATCTTTTTTTTTTGACTAAGAGGCAAATCATTTACCTTTGCAGCCATAGAGGATGGCAAAAATAGGTGAAGGGGTCACAACATTGGTAGATAGAGAAATAGATGGCTTACTACCTCTAGATCCTTTCTTTGCCAAAGGATGCTTTCATATCAGGGTAGCTACCACATCTAAATCTTGTTTTTTGGCGCATGCAAGGTTTTTGCACCTAACAACCCCTTTCCATCTGCCCCTCCCAAAACTTTGATTCTTTTGCTAACAACCCCACATAAATGAAATTTAACCTGATTGTACGAGCTCTTAAATTGAATTCTACACTGTGAGCAAACCCAATCATAGCCCCTCCACCTGACATCTATTATATTGGTGTGACATAATTCCAAAGGGGCGAGCATGGATGGTATTTGATGGTTAACCCTTGGCCCACATAACTAGAACTTGCACTCACCCGAACAAATCCATGTAGCTCCTTGGTTAGCAATTAAAAAAACATCTTACAAATAGAATATAATTTATTAATTTAAGTCTTGACAACTAGAGGTTGAAAGAATGTTTAAAACAATAACAAAAAGTTGAAAATAAGTTACAAATGACAAACTTATAATTAAAAAATAAAATAAAAAGCAAAACCTCACAAACCTACCTTGAATCACCTAGCCTCTTTGTTGCAAGCTTCTTAAACTACTTGGCACTTGGAGTGGTGTAGGATTGGCCCTTAGCAATTGAAAATCTAAAGGTGAGAGAAAAAATATGCAATAGATAAGTATGCAATATGAGGTAAATGTGTTTTTGAACTGTTTAAAAAAAGATTGAGGGTGTATTTTAGGGTCAGGGTTTTTTTATTATTAAAAGGCATTAACTTTTTTGACCCATTTTTTTAAAACACATTTTTTGCACTAAACACATATGGATTCGTTTCAAATATGGGCAGGGTATGGGTGACAGTCCTCGGATATGTCGAATGACATACTTGGATATTGTCTCTCGTACCTTACGTGTTTCCTGCCATATTATCGTGCGTTCCCATGTTGGGTATGTGCCATACCCGTTTCCCAGCCCCACATGGGCATACTTAGCTTCCTAGGTTTTTGAGGGTCAATGTACAACATATCGGATATGCTTACAATTTTATTCTTATCCTATGTATCGTGTTTCGAGGGATCAACGTCCCACATATTGGATTCGTTTATCGCGTATCCATATATCCCTGCGTAATGTGACTTAGCTCATTAATGATGACTATTAATGGTTTCTCAATAACTTTAGTTAGTATATAATTTTTTTAGGTCAATAAAGGTGGGTTGATAAGGGGCCTCACCCGTCATATTGATAATAAAAACTAGTACTACACCCAAGATACAATTCACATGCCATCAATCCATAATATTAGATAGACCAATTGCCCACCATTGACCACCTATGCTAAACCCAAGCTAAGAGGATACTAGCTATCAATTAACAAAAAAAATAACCCTCATTCTCCAGCTGGAGATACAAAGACTAGACTGTGGATGCCATTCAACGCATACAACCAACCAAGTGCATATCAAAATGTGGGCATATAGTAAACAAAAATCCAATAAAGCTAATAGAGGTTGCCACAAACGTTCTTTAGTCCAAAAAAGGAAGAAAAAATGATGTTTTAATACCATGGTGGAAGCAGCCCATCAAAGACCTCTTTTTCGACCAATGTTCATTTAGACTTCCCCCCTGATTTGATTGTGGGAGGATAGAAAATCATACAACTAATCTACATAATCTGCCAATTGAAACAAAAAGGCCTTGAGCTCTGAGAATGGTGTCATTAAAGCCAAGCCTCTGCATTCAGCCCCTGAAATTGGTAAAGGCCTTGGATCTAGATTGTTAGTAATCTCCAGTGATCTGACTAAACCATCTCTAAAGAAATGCCTAATATAATGCTCCACCAATGATTTAATTGCTGCTTTGTCAGAGACAAAGACTGGGTGGTTGCTAACAAACATGGACACCGTGTTATTTATGCCTAGTATTGCATTATCTATGCCCGGTATGAACATTTTTGAGTTGTTCCTTAGAAATAGGTGAAGAAACAGGGCTTCATACCTGCTCAAGATTGACGGATGGAACAACACTAAGACAGGGAAGAATGTTAAGCTGAGCGGAGAGGAGAACAATGAGGAAGCGATTGTTTTTAGCATGGAACACTCTTGTTACTGTTCTTGGTCTCATGGACGTTTTTAAAAAAATTAATTTCATTATATTTAAAAAAAATTACTGGATGTGCTTTAGCACTTAAAACTTATTTTCTAATTCTATTTGCAATTATTGATTTTCTTGTTTCTAAATTGGATCATTGTGTTAATCTCCATGTACCGAGAAAAGAAATTGGACATGTACATAGAAGATGCATATATCTAAAACTGTCTGAGATCTTAGTTTATTGAAATATCAATTTGACTTGTAATTTTGACTTTAGTATTGATGTCCTATTTCCCAGAGATCTATCTTACAATCGATTTTCAGGAGCTCTTCCAACCTGGTTTAGTGGCACAAATTCAAGTGTGTAAGTCAAGAGGGAGTGGATAGCTTTATTGAAACCAGTCATCAATTGACTTTTCAAACTCCTTGGAAATGGATTTGATAATACTAATCTATTCTACCTCTATTCCTATATTTAGATCTTCCTTTACTTTCATGTCTGATAAATGCAGCTTTCTTTTGTTGAGTAAAGTCTATTGTTGGGCACCATATTCAACAAGGTTCTTTCTATCAATTTTATTATCCAACGTATGAAGTTTAATTTGTTTATATGCAGAAATCTGGTAGGAAATTACTTGGAAAAAAATGAGACTGATAATGGATAAGGATATTCCCCTTCTATTATTTCATATTCTATTAAAGGGAAAAGATGAGGAGATTATTGAAGAAACATTACCTATATTGTATTAAGATAGTTCAATACTCTACCATATAAAAGAGGAAATTGCTAGGCTATTCACATTTTGTAATCTGCTTTATTACTGTCTATTGAACACGAATGTACAAAAATTGCTGTTAAATCTTTATTACTTTCTATTGAGCACGAATCCACAAAAATTGCAGTTAAAGCTTAATTCTTTATCTGTTTAGTATATTCCTAAATATTAACTGTTCCTTTAAACTATCATGAAGAAGCACCATAGCATATAGTCATTGGCAATGTTGTTTACTACAGGCTTGCCTCATGCTGACTGGCTTGCCTCCAACGAACCTTTCCTTGCAATAGAGGAGCTCCATGCTGTAAGTTATTCTAGTTATTTTCATTTATGTTTGGCCAACTGCATTTAGAAGGTCATCATCTTTATTTTGCTAAGTCCTGTGTCTCTATAGAACCTTACACCTAGCAAGTGGAGATATTCTTTTTCAAGGTTGGGATTTAATGCAAACAATAACAATTTTACTTCTACGAAAGTATTATATTGAGACCAAGATGATAATGTTAGACTCTAAAACACTTTAAAATGTACAACAACTGATCCCTGGCAAAACAAGACAACTCAAAGAGATGAGAAATTCTTCATCTTGTTTTTGCTCAGTAAATTGGTAACAACTTAATCATGATAGGTTTTCAGAGCATAAGGGAAGGCACCATCAAGCCTACAACACTGTTCAGATTAGAATGTAAAAAACAATATGACACGAAGAAGAGAAGATGAAAAGACATTAATTTCTTTTATGTTATAATATTGCATACTTATACATGAAGGGAATCTACAATTAGGTCAAATCATGTCCATAGATACCACAAGCTGAAAACAAGTAAATCTAAATAAAGAATAAAACTAAAATTACCTTCAAACTACAACTATGTGCACATGTATGCGCAATAGTTAATTTCTATAGACATCTCCAACACTCTCTTTCAAAATTACATGTAAAACTTACAATGGAGCAAGTGTTGTTGACTATGTCATTTGTTCCCAAAGCATGATTGATAAAATAATCAATGTTTGGGTCGAGGAACCCATGCATGATCTGAAATCAAACCACAATTCAGTTAGCACAGTGATATCTTGGGGATCACAAAATCAATATACAGATAAAAGGCATTCTAGTCACCAATCTCCAACTAAGGGAAGAATTCTCATCACACAGGAAAATCGGGTCACCTTCAAGGAAATTTTAGAACGGCTAATGCAAACAAAAACAGTCAATGAGCAGAACATCAAAAGTTATGAGCTGACAAACATTATTCAAGAAGCTTGGGAGCTGCAAGAGGTCCAAAAACAAGAGGAAAAAATCAAATGATTTCCCAACAAATAAGTGGTTTGATGAGGAATGTAAAGCTGCAAGGAAAACTCTTAAAATTTCAGCAAAAGAGAAAACAGACAAAGGCATACAGGCAGATTATTAAGAAAAAGAAGGATGAGTTCATGGCAAATAGGAGAGAAGAACTCATTTATCTAGGGAAAAATACACCGAAGTTATTTTGGAGAGAACTCCAGAAAAGAAACAAGCAAACAATAAATAACATTACAACAACTCAATGGCTAGAATATGCAAAAACTTTGTACGAGCAAGAGAAAGAGGTTAAGGCTCCACCTCTAGTGTACACCACAACAAGTCTTTTCACGTTACAGGAAGTCAAATCAGGCATCCAAAAGTTATGTGCAGGTAAGGCCAAGGACTTAGATGAGCTACAGGCAAAATACCTAAAATGGGAATCAGATATTCTGGCTCCTCACATTTTGAATATTTTCAAGAGCAAAGATGTTGACAACCCAACCAATTACAGGACCATCATGATCAATCCCCTATTTGCAAAGTTAGTTGGTAGCATGGTTGAGCACAAAATCAGCAAGTGGGCAGAAGACAATGAGAAGAGAGCAAAAGGGCAAGCTGGTTTCAGACCTAAGTACTCCACCCTAGATCATGGTGTTACACTAAGACATATCATTGAAAAAGTATGGGAGGAAAAGACTGAAATTTTCTGTTGTTTTGTTGACTTCAGGAAAGCTTTTGACACGGTCCCTAGGGATAAGTTCTGGTGTAGAATGCAAGAGCTTGGTATACCATTGCAGTTTCGAGCAGCAATTTATAGACTTTATGAAAGGGTACGTATTAAAATCAGAACCAAAACAAGCATTTCAGAGAGCTTTAGGAGCGACATTGGTGTTAAGCAGGGTTGTCCTCTATCACCCACACTCTTTGGCTTATAAATAGACTAGCTTGAAGAATTGTTAAATATGGAGGGTGGTGAAGGTATCCGGTTGGGTGAGTATGTTATAAGGCTTCTTCTATATGTTGATGACCTTATATTGATTGCTACGTTTGCTCAAGGTTTACAAAAACATTTGCTCACTCTTGAAGCCTATTGCAAAAAAATAGGTAAGCAAGTTAATATCAGCAAGACCAAGATTATGGTCTTTAGCAATAGAAGGAAAAGAAATCAACAACCATTTTTCTTTGAGGGTGGTATTCTAGAAGAAGTAACTGACTACAAATATTTGGGGATTGACTTCAACAACAAGCTTACTTGGGAGACTTGCAGAAAAAACAGAACAACATGAGGGTGGAAAGCCCTTTATGCTTTACAAAACAAATACAGAGAAGCAGAGTTATGGGATTGGAAAACTACCTAAACACTTTTTGAAATATTAGTTATTCCTGTTGTTCTTTATGGGTGTGAAATATGGGCCAGAAGCATACCATTATCAAAATGGAAGCAAATTGAGAGAATTCAAAAGCATATGATTACCACCAAATTTAAGTTGAAAGTCTCAGTCCCTTATGAGATTCTTTTAGCTGAAATAGGTGCAGTTCCAATTGAAGCCATTGCTATGATTCGACTTCTCAGATACCTCAACAAAATTGAACAAATGACAACAAATAGGTGGCCCAAACTTGTCTTCAAAAAGCCGCTAGGCAGGAGGAAGAAGTCATGGATGAACCAAAACATCAAGTGGATAAAGAAGTGGAATATCAAATGGCATACATGGCCCCAAGGCAATAAAGAAATACACACATTTGTTATTGATAAGGTCCGCAAAACTTTGTGGGACAATAGAGGCAGAAAAAAATAGATTCTATCTCGAAGAATTTAATCCCACTTGCGACCATCAACAAAAGGCATACATCGGGGCCCTCATTCCGTGGAGAGCTAAGATTCTCATAGCTCAACTAAGGACCAATTCCCACTGGCTTAGATGTGAAACAAGTAGATGGAAAAGGCCGAAAGAAAAATGGGAAGAAAGACTGTGTCTTTTGTTCAGATGGGGCAATGGAATCAGAAAAACACTTTATTACAGAATGCAGTGCCTATAATGACATTCGTTCCAGATATGCAATCAATTTCAAGACTTTGCCATTACAGGTCCTGTTTGACGAGGAGCGGATAAATGGAATGGGAGACTTCATCATCAGGATTAACAAAAGAAGATCTAAATTGGCAAACTGTAAAGAAAGTGGTTTTACCGTCTCATAGGCTATTTTTAGCCTCGTGGACGATAAAAGTTTCTATTTTTATTTCTATTTCTATTGAATACACAACACCCAATAGTTGTCATAAAATTACCTAGTGATTAGTCATTTTTGATATGACAACACCCAATCACATCATGCCCAGTGTTTTAAAAACCGGTCAAACCGGAACCGGAACCGGCCGGTTTGACCGGTTTAACATTTTAAAGCACGAACCGTTTAGTAAACCGGACCGGTTGACCGGTTTTAGCCCAAACCGGCCGGTTCCGTACAGAACCGGCCGGTTTGGGCTAAAACCGGTCAAACCGGTCCGGTTTCATCCTGAACCGGCCGAGTCAGCATTTCTTTCCTTTTTTGGATTTTTGGTGAAAAAAACACAAGAATAGAATAAAATTTGCCATTTTTGGAAAGGGTCCGGGAAGATGTAGCAACAAAAACTTGCATGTGCCATAACTTTCATTCTGTGGCTCCGTTTCAGGTGTCGTTTTCTCTAAAAGTGCATATTTTCTCGAGCTCTACGCATTGATGGCAATATTTTTCTTATTTTCATAAAATCTATTTTTGCGCCTTTTTTAACCAAGCAACTTCTTGCAATCTTCTGAAAGAATCATGAGCTTTGATTGCTTGTAGACAAATTAGTAATTAAAAATACTGGATAGCTTTCCAAAACTCGGCGAGTATTCTCCCGTGCTCGGACTAATCGTCCCACCTACCAACTTGGTCGCGACCTGCTTATTCAAATGTTGACTTCACATATCAAGTTATCAACAGATGCATAGGTTTTTTTTTTTCTATTTTAAGAGTCTTTTTTGTGTTTAAACTCCAATTTGCGCATCCTCAGACACAAGACTGAAGGCTATCGTAAAGGTTCCAACAAAAAGAAAGCATTAATAGCAATGAAAGAAAACGCTGCAAATACATGGTTTTGGTTGCAAATTTATGTTTTTTTAAAGAAATTTGAGTATTTTTTAAGTTGCCGAGTATTCCCGAGTATTGGCCGAATATTGCCGAGTTTTGTTTTTTTGGGGTCTGCCGAGTATTTGCGAGTGTGAGTATTCCAACTATCACTATATACATGAGCAAACTTCGCGTATTTTGTGTGTAATTGTTGGCACCATGGTTTCTAATTTTTCAAATATATTTCTTTCTTTAAAAATGTAATTTTTATGTGTTTTTTAGTAAACCGGCTCATAGAGTTTGAACCGGTCCGGTTCCGGTTCCGGTCCGGTCCAACCCTCGACCGGTTCCGATTTTTAAAACATTGATCATGCCATCTAAGATTTGTCATTTTTATATTGTCAATGTTCAAACATTATCACCAATGATAAGTATGGGTCCTAATCAAAATGTAGTGTAACTCAAATTTACTATTTTAAATCAATTCAAAATATGTGTTTCCCTCCAATTCAACATTAATATATGTGTGTGTATGTGTAATTTAAAAAAATCTTGAACTATGTGCTGTTGAAAAAATCAAAATCTCACATCGTATTTAAATTGATTTTGTGGGCCCCTAACTTAGGGTGCACCACTACTAGCTCCTCTCCCCTAAACACGCAAATAGTTTCAGGTAGGCTGTCAAGGACAACAAAGCCGAGATTTCCAGAAAATCGTATAAAATCAAAATGTTTCAAGTTTGATGGGGAAATCCTACAGGAATAATACATGGCTGCTTAGGCAAACACACAAATAGTTTCAGGTACACGCAATCAAAATTGAGCCTGTCACAGCCCGTCCGAGGACCTCCAACCTGTCAGAAAAGGGAAAGTAAAAAAATGGCCATAAAAAAAAATTCAAACTTTACAAATGACATGACAAAGTAGAAGTGTAAAATTTTATTCAAAATATCAACAAAAGGGTTGAATTACAAAATGCCTGTCAATTTTAACTATTTTCATATCACTTCAGCAGGACTATGTGTGATGGGAATCATGGGATTAAAAGTGCATGTTGGCATTATTGTTGGACTATGGGATTATAAATAGCGACTAAATAGTGATCACGATGTAAAGGATAACGTGATCACTAGTGGTCACCAGTCACAACACCGTAATCTTTATTTGTTTTCACCTAGATTTTCAAGTTTCAAATATATCGGGAATCAGCCTGGAAATTAACAGGCTGAAGGCCGTTTTTTGTGATTTTAACCATGAATTACCGGTAAAAATATTAGGTAGACATAGACAATGACAAACTGAAAATTAAAAAAAACATACAATTTAAGTGATTCTCTCTAAATATATATAAAATGTGTAAATATACAACTTATTTATATTTATGTAAAAAATAACTATAATTTTGAGTTAGGCCCTTGACAAATTTTGATTTAACAAGCACATATAATTTGAAATTCCAGGCCTCCGGATTTTATTGCCTTAAATGCATGTGACTTGTGCCCGAAGTGGATAGGTCCTACTAGTACTTACTATTGCCTACTGCCTACGCCCTAGTCATGGGAATATTAATTGTACCACTACCGCATGCGAAAAAGCTAACCGTGAAGAAGTTAAGTAACCATTGCTTAATTCGTTGTTGAAAAAGTTAGCAGAAGTGATCTCACCGATACTATGCCAACTTGCCAAGCAATTTGTTGTTGGTCTTCTTGAATTGTTTTAAAGTTTAAAGCAGGCCTGTGAATCTTTTCTCAGTTGAAGAGAATCAAAGAAGCAAACGGTGACACCTGCGAGAGTGGAGTTCAAGGCTCGGATAACGCCTTAAATGTTACAATAACTTCCTTGTGTTTCATACTAATTTTTCGCCCCTTGTATACCCCATCCCATCCATGCACAGGTGGAACCCACTGTGGTATACACAAAATCCAACAGTTAGATTTTTAATCCCATGATACATACATTTCGAAATTCATTTCGAAGAATTACTTTTCTTTGAGTGTAGTTTTTACTTGTACTTGTGGGTTTGGGTATCCAGTAAGCTCAAAAACCAAAGACAAAATGAGTGATGAGATAATTACTCAAAATATTTCAAGAATTTTTATATTAAATTTTTAAGAATATTTTTAAGGGCATATATGATTATGAGAAATTCTTAATTAAGAAAATCAAGAATGTGCCTGCAAAATATGCAGCTAAGGGTATTCTATGCTATATCTCGTTGTCAATATCGAGTAAAAGTCCACATAACAACACACGGTGTCCATGAACATATAGAAAGTAATAGAAATTTAGCTTCAAAAAATTATGTCATGTATTCCAGCTTCTTATTGGTTTTCTTTATACTGAACGTACGGTTGGGTTTTGAATAAAGAACATATTGGATTTTTCACATTTTTTATTTCAAAGCATTTAAATACCAATTGTAATCATGTGAGTAATGTTAGTGTGATTGAGATGATAAAGTGAAGCACATGCAACAAATATTATTTGGGTAGGGACAATATGAGTTGTTTAACAGGGGTGGCACATGCACGTATTTGATTCCCACCTTTTTCTTTCCAACTTCTCATACAAAATTTCATCATATCTAAAAAAATAAAATGATGTTCAATTGAAAATATTTATGTCATAATTTATACTAGAAATTGCACATGTGTTGCAAGCTATGACGAAGAGTATAACAATGATAAGTTTGCTCTAGTTGTAATTTACAATGAAGATGTTATCGTAAATTATTTTATTAATTGACTAATTAAAAATAATAAAAATACAAAACATTTGAGGAATGACAACAAAGTTCTATAACACTACATCGACCTGTAATGCACTTTGGGTAGAGAGGAAAACATGTAAGAGGTTCTTTTGAGATATTACTCATGAATATTTATCACCCAAGTATGGTTTGAGATGCAATGTTGGCAAGATCATTTCAAATGTTGCTAAGGGATAAAAGGGTTGTCTTTCCTAGATCCTATCCTTTTATTGTCACTTTTTGGTAGTAAAATATATCCTTCGCATTTTTGTACCTGCCGAATTTGTCTGTTGAGAAAATTGTAACATTTGCATGCCATGATTAAGGAACTTTAAGGCCAAAAGCTAAAAATAACTACTCACTAATGAAATGTTGGCCAAGAATGTAGTATGACATTGGAAGCCTACGAAATGTTGAAAATCTCAATAAAAATCAATAAATTCCATTCAGTCAAGGAAACAAGGTGAAAGATCTAGATTTAAAGCCTTCACTTTTATTTACATTTATATTCGACTAAACCCTGTAGAAGCATAATGCCGTTGAATTCTATAAACAACTCTCATCCAATAAAAATCCATGGTTGCATGCTAAAAAAATGAAAATCAAGCTTACATAGTTATTAGTTTAAGTGCCAAAATACTTCACTACTTCGATAGTTTGAGATCATCCTTGCAACGACCTCACTTTTGCATACCTTACAATCAAGTCATTCCACAAAACCACATCCCTATATTCAATTTGTTAAATAGTTTACGTACATTAATTGCACTCCACGAGACTACATCTCATCAAGGCATTTTTTCGAATAGTTTATCTTTTCATACTATGGTTTAATGGATGTATACGTCCCCTTTCAAAGCTTCCATTTTATTAATTTTACCATAGAAGGCCATCTCGCGGGATTCCCCCTTCAAGAACAAACAGGGAAAGGCCATAATAGCCATAAAACTTCAGTGAACCACTGACCTATCACACACTATAATCGAAGGGGAGAAGGCATAAATGAAAGGATAGGTGTCGACTCGCATTTAAAAAATCAAGTTCCCACGAGCCAAATCCCGTCATGCATAAGCAATAATAAATTCAGATTCTCCTGCAATGATGGCAGCTAAGCCGAGCCACTTATCAGAATCATTAGATATGATTGCCTACTCTGCTTATGTCACACCTTCATTGGCCAAATAATCAGCTGATGTGTTGGCTTCCCTAAACACGTGTCCTATGCTCCATGATTCTAACTTGCCAAGCCAAAGAGAATGTTTGAGATGTGTAAGTCGAGAGCCCAGTGGAGAGATTTACCATTTTTTTATGCTTGGACTATAGTTTGCGAGTCACCTTCTATGATGAGGTGGGAAATCCCACATTCGACTGCCCTTTTTACCCCAAAAAGGAGGGCCTGGGCTTCTGCTGAATTGCATGTCCCATCTTGCAGATGGAACAAACCATCACTAACCAACTCACCTTGCTCATTGTGAAAAATGTACCCCGCCCCTGAAAGTCTAGGGTTCCCCTTGGAAGCCCCGCCAAAATTAACTTTACGAAACCCAGGGGGTGGAAGCCACTTGACATCCTCTGCAAGGGTTTCTCCCATTTAGATTTACTTTGATTCAGAACTACGCAAGGGGATGGAATCTTGATAAGCGGACAAGATTTTATCAAGGTGACGTCCCTACTAGAACAGTATGCTAGATTTTTAGAGTAGGAGCTAACATTTTCGGGGATGGCTATTTCTAATTTCTGAGTAAATACATGAATATCAAAGGAGACCTCTCTGAAGAGACGAAGATTCCTTTCCCACCAGATGTGCCAGATAAGCAACATGGGGCTGCAAATCGAGATTGAACCTAGTGAATGACATTTTCCTATAACTGGCCATGATTCAAGTACCTCCTTAATTATTGTCCCTAGCACCCATGCTAGATCCATCTTTTGACAGATCCAAGACCAACACTATGAGGAAAATGGACAATGTAGCAATAGATGATTTATATCCTCTTCCTCCATCTCACATAACAGACATCTTGAGGGTCCTTGGTATCCCCATTTCCTTCTTCGAATCTGAGTAAGAATCTTACCTTTGTATGTTAGCCAGCTGAATGCACTTGCTTTGGGTAGGCAATTGGTATCCCAAAAACCATGTTAAGGTTTGAGACCTCTTCCTTCCCGCTAGATGAGGTACTCATAACCTGCTTTCGTTGAGTAATGACCTAATTTGGCGCCTAACCAAAGGAGTTGATCTTCTTTGGCAGAAAAGCGAACCCTACATGCATTGAGGAATTTTTTGAAGATGGTCTTAAAAGCCCATGGGACTTCTAAAGCATCTACCTCCTTCCATGAAAAAGAGGGAGATGCGTCTAAATTTTGGAACCCATAGTTCTTAACCTTATCCCCCTAAGCCACCTTGGAAGCCAACTTGACCTGATCCAAACCTAGAGTATCTTGAAGTGCGGGGAAACCATTCCACGAGTCTTCTTAGAAATTGGTTGAAGCTCCGTTGCGAATTTTCCAGGAGATTAGGGAGGAGAAGACATACCTGCAAGAGCTAATGAAATTCCACATATGGGACCCTCTTGGGAGATCCTAACTGGTAATAATGCTTTCCGCCTTTCCATTATGAAGGTATTTGTGAATCAAATTTCTGTTAAGAAGACTAGTGGGATTGGAAAGAAGATTCCAAATATGTTTAGCCCCTAAAGCAATATTTTTAAGGCCCAAATCCAAGATCCCTGGACCCCCAGCTCCTTAGTCAGCTTTACTTCCTCCCATTTAATCAGATGAAGCTTCCTTTCTTCCCCTAAGCCTTGCCATAGGAATGTTCTTAGGATTTTCTCGATTTTATGAAGGATCATTTCGGAAGCTTTCATTATCAAAAACATGTAGATTAAGAGCTCGCTAAGAACAGCTCTAATAATATGAATTCTGTCAGCGAAGGGAATCCGCTTACCTTTCCAAACTAGCAGTGTTCTTTCAAAAGAAGAAAACAAATCATGCCACAAGGAGGAAAGCTCAGCCCCTGTGAAAAGAGGAATTCCTAAATACTTCTGAGGAAGTGAACCGAATGAAAATCCCAAAATATGTTTTATACGCCTTTGAAGTCTGGGGGAGGAATTGAAAAAGAAGATCATGGACTTTGAGGAACTAATGACTTGGCCTGTAGCTTCAGAATAGGAATCTAGAATGAGCCCAAGCTCTCTAGCCTCAACCGCTGAAGCGTCTTCGAATATGAAAGTGTCATTGGCGAATTACTGATGAGAGATTGGTTTGACCCTTTCAGATATGTGGAGAACTTTTAAGCGCCATCGTTGATGGCTACGGAAAGGGCCCTGCTCAGCAAATCAGCCACCAAAATAAATAGGAAGAGAGGGGATTCCCTTGAATTATCCCCCCCATTACAAGAGAAGAGACCTTTTGTTGAACCATTAACTAGAATTGAGAAGCTTGGGGTGGATATGCAGTTAAAAATCCAGTTGCAAAAGGTCGGGTTGAAGCCCGTTTTAGCATGATTTTGATGAGGAAGCGCCAGTTCATTCTATCATAGGCGTTGCTGAAGTCTAGCCTAAGTAGCATGCCCGAACGATGGTTTAATGAAAGAGAATGCATTAATTTGTGGGACAAAAGAAGACCATCAAAGATTGAACGTCTAGGCAGGAAGTTGCTTTGCTTCTTTGAGATGATTGAATCCAGAAGGGGTCTTAAGCGGAGAGCAATGACTTTGGAAATGATTTTATAAGACGTATTACATAATGAAATAGGACAAAAGTCATCCAGACCTTCAGCTGGGGATTTCTTGGGGAACATGCAAATAAAAGTATGATTTGAGAGCCCCAAGAATTTTACCTAAAGACCTAGATTCCTCCACTGTAGCCCAAACATCTGAGCCTAATATTTCCTAGAAATCTTGAAAAAAGGCAGCGGGAAATCCTTCAAGGCCTGGAGCTTTGTCCCGTTCGATGGAGAAGACAACTGCTTTAATTTCATCCCTTGTGAAATGGGCAAGGAGGCGTTTGTTCCAAGCAGCATCCACCAGTTCGGGGACAAGAGCCAACAAAGAGTTCTAAGACGAAATGTGGGAAAAGGAATCTCCAACCAAAAATTCAGAAAAGAATGCTATCGAAGCTTCTTTGATGCCCTTCTGATCCATGATCCAGTCCTTGTTTTGGGTTTTTAATTTAGAAATGTAGCTAGAACTTCACCAGCCCTTGACTAAAGAATGAAAAAATTTAGTGTTTTTGTCCCCTTCTTTTAGCCATGTTTCCCTGGACTTTCGTTTCCATAAAATTTCTTCTTTCGAGAGAAGCTCTCCAAGCTCTTCTTTTAATGATTTTTCTTTCATGTACTCTTCATGACCCATCCTAGTCCTAAAAATTTCTTCATTCAGAGCCTTAAGATACACTTCCACCCTTTTTTTCTCGAAGGAAATGTTCTTGAAATGACTTTTATTCCAACTTAAATAATACCTTTCAATTGGAGAGTTTTTGGGAAAGAACGAACATCTTGGTACCTCTGATGGAGAGGGAAGACCACCACTCTTTGACCAAACCGAATAGGGAAGGATCTCTTAACCACTTGAGCTCAAATTTGAATGGAGACCGCTTGTGGGCCATGTCAAAAGTAATTTGAAGAGAATTGGGGAAGTGATCAGAACCAGAGATAGGGAGAACTGCACTTTCCAAAATGATGTTGCGTTACACCCATTCTTCGTTTGATAGAAATCTATCCAATCATTCCGTGATCCTGCTAAATCCTAACCTTTTGTTGGACCAGGTAAACCAACCATGTTTAGGTTCCAAATCTAACAAGGCTCTCCAAGCTCTTCTTTTAATGATTTTTCTTTCATGTACTCTTCATGACCCATCCTAGTCCTAAAAATTTCTTCATTCAGAGCCTTAAGATACACTTCCACCCTTTTTTTCTCGAAGGAAATGTTCTTGAAATGACTTTTATTCCAACTTAAAATAATACCTTTTAATTAGAGAGTTTTTGGGAAAGAACAAACATCTTGGTACCTCTGATGGAGAGGGAAGACCGCCACTCTTTGACCAAACCGAACAGGGAAGGATCTCTTAACCACTTGAGCTCAAATTTGAATGGAGACCGCTTGTGGGCCATGTCAAAATTAATTTGAAGCGAATTGGGGAAGTGATCAGAACCAGAGATAGGGAGAACTGCACTTTCCAGAATGATGTTGCGTTACACCCATTCTTCGTTTGATAGAAATCTATCCAATCTTTCCGTGATCCTGCTAAATCCTAACCTTTTGTTGGACCAGGTAAACCAACCATGTTTAGGTTCCAAATCTAACAAGGCTGAATTATGAATGAAAGAGCAAAAATCCTTTTGTGATTGAGGGTTTCTTGAGATGCCGCCACTCTTATCTTTATCTGAAGTGATTGCATTGAAATCACCGGCTACAAGGATTAACTTGTCTCTAAATCCCTCCAAGTCTCTAGAGAGTGAGTCCCAGAGGCCTCTTTTGGCAATCAGGTTAGAAGGGCCATAGACATTGCATATTAAGAAACTAACCTCAGAGTGTAACACTTGGACCCGACACCATTGACAATTATTGCTCTTTTTAATAGAAGAAATTACAGCCTTTTGTTCCTTCCAAATGATCTTCAAGCCTCCAAAGGCACCAACTGAATCAACAAAAATGCCATGTTAGCCTTTCCATTTGGACGACCAGTTTCCCCCAAAGTCAGTCGTGCACATCTTTGTTTTCTGATCTACCTCTTGATCAGAAATACGACGCTTGACCAAGCACTGCTTGTTAGGGGCATTGAGGTCCCTAACATTCCAGGATATGATTTTCATCGACTCTTTTGGAGGGACTAGCCCTCCCTACTTAATTTTTGGAAAAAATTGCTGATCTGAATTTGCTTACCTTCAGAAATCTCTTTGTTAGTCTTGGTTTCATTGTTGGGTCTACCCTTTGAGGCCGAATGGCCTGTATTGGGAAGTTTGGGAAGGCTAGGAGTTTCCGCTAGAGAACAGTCCTTAACAGGACCAATGAACTGATCTTCCTCGAAGCTTTCCTCCTACACTTCTTCATTCAGAGGGGCGGAATGAGAATCCAATAGCACCTCCTTCTCTTGGATCCATCATTCCAATTCTTTTGCATACTCGTCATGCTCTACATCCACGCCATCTTGCATAAGTTTGAGGAGCCGCACAAATTCTTCTGCGACCTGAGAGGCATTTTTGACGAGGGACCGAGGGGAAAGGGGACAATTTTTATCATGAGAAGGAGCATGTTCAGCTATAGGAGGTGATCTGGAGGGGACTTTACGGGGGATAGTGGAGGACTGTTCCCCAAAGTTAACTTCAGCAGGCTGGGCCGAGGGGGCCTCTTTAGGGATCCACCTAAAGCCAAAGTTCTTTGAAGGAGCTTTGCAATATTTCTAAAGATGTCCTGATTGTTTGCACTTAAAGCACTTATGAGAGATCCTTTCAAATTCTAAAGCTTGGATCGAAGTTCCGGAGCGACTATAAATAGATACCGAATCCGGTAGACGCTTAGAATTTTCAAGAACGATGCAAACCCTGGCAAAAGCAGCTAAATATGCCTCCAAAGAGCTGGGATCAATCTAAACAACCTTCCCCAGACTACTACAGATTTTGGTAAGAATTTTAGGGTTCCAGTATTCCATCGACAGAGCATAGAGACAGACCCATACCTGATATTCTTCTTCTTCGGCTTTCAAGGGATTGAAGTTGGGATCCCACGAATGAAGAAGGAGATCCCAATTGAGAAGAATGTTATCCTTCTTTTTAAGGGCATCTGATTAGTGTGTTTCACTGTGGAAGAGGATCAGAAAAAAAAACTTTGGCCAAAAATCAAATTCGCAAGTGCTTCCCCATTGATCTTCACACCAAGAGGAAATTTCACCGAACGAGAGCCATCTACCTGCGAATTTGGCAATGATCGCCCTGCTCTTGAAAATATTTATCTGCCCTTCCAGCCCATCTTCTTCACCAAGCTCCACCTTGCCATCCTAAGTTGATGATGGAAAAGGAGATTCCTCTTGTCTAAACTCCATGCCATCCTCGTCCGCCCTCGAAAAGTTATGGCACGATGAAGAGGATTTATCCGAAGAGGATGCAGAAGGGGGATTATACAACCTATGGTTTTGGTCTGAAGAGAGCCCAAATCTGCAACCGCCCAAGAAGGAATATATCCCTTGCGAAGCCGCGGAGGAATAAGGGCTTCCTGAAAGAAGGCTGGGAATATTTTCCCTTCCATGAATGAATATCTTCACATGTGGGCTCACTATCCCGTATGATTTCTAGTGGGAAAGAGAAATCCTTTCGCCTTGACGCAAACCAAATAGAATGACTACGACAACCAACTAGGATAACATTAGCGCCTAACAAAGGACTGTGAATCGACCTATCGCAATTGAGGATCGGGGCCCGCGAATATTGACACTTGTCAGCACAACAACGTGTCTCGCGGTCTATTGCAGAAACATTCGTGCCTTACTCCTCCATCCGCCGCTCCCTCTCCATTCCGCTTGAATCCCATATTGCACTACCATCTCTACTAAAAAAATCACATCTCTGGGGTAATTTTTATTATCAGGTCATGTTTTTTGGCCTTAAAAATGTAGGATCCACATATCAACGAGCCATGACAGTTATATTTCATGATCAAAAGCTACAAAATTATTAATTATTTATAGGTTAAAAGACATATAAACACATGTAAAAGGTTGTCAATGTTAAACATGGGTTGGCGTTGGACTACAAAGTCTTCTTAACTTTAGACATATTGACTACAAAGTGTTCCTTAACTTTAGACATAATACTTCCTAGTGCATTCAGCGAGAGCATCATTAGAATCATCATGTGGTTCATTAGAACCACAAGGAGTAGGAGTGCCACTCCTGCTAGCTCTATCATGCGAAGCACCCTCTAGCTCCTTGTCTACCAATGAAGGGTGCCCAATCGATGCTTCCAAGTTTGGAGTCTCTAAGGCTACATCCCAACACTTTTTTCCCCTTGTTTCTACCCATCTTGCTTGTGTTTTAGACGACACGTGTTAGAATACACAAAGACCAAATAGTCCACCTTTTTTGCTTGTTGCACTTAACAAAATGGATAAAGGATTAGGTTCGCTAGTTCCACTTAGTTGAAGAAGAACTTGCAACCTATTTAGGAAAGCCACAAAGTCAATACAAAATTCAAAATTTAAATTTATAATTGTTAAAACAAAAAGAAAAAAATTTAAAACGAATCTAGGAAAGAAAGAGTTAAAAAATTAAATTCTTACTTGGCACATAATTCTCATTGCAAGTTTTTGGAGGTGGAGGTATGCTTGCCCATGGAGGTACCACCATGAATATCCATCCATCTTGTACATGTCACGTAGAGTGTTAATGGACTGATCTCTTCCATGTATGAAATCCACAAACTCCTTCGTAACTGTGTCATGTAATTTTTTATAGGGGAAGAGTCTAGTCAAGGCTGCTTTGTACCCCTCACTAATATCCATATCCTTATATGGTGGAACCCTCTTGGGAAATAAAAGATCTCCAAATTTTAGTGTTTTGGAGCCGAGGAAAAAGAAAGAAGATGGAATGGGTGGTCATTTTGTTCCACATGTCAATGAGATGTAACTACACTACGTTAAAGAAGCTCTTTGTAGGATCTTTCTTTTTGTCATTTATGATCGACTTAATTGACTCAATCTAGTTGATTCCATCATAAATATCATCCAAACATGGATGATCCATATCAAAAAATTGAGCATACTCATGATGGGTGTAATAAATTTGAGCAAATACTTCACATGATCCCACCACCTATCATCAAGGATCAACACTTTTGCCTTTGCAGCCCTCTCAGTGTTTACATGCATCCATGCACCCCAATTGATGACAATAACCATGCTACTCTACGACACTTTCACCTTCAAGTATTCTCAAGACTGATTCGAAAAACATATTTAAGTGACTCGCTTAACCACTTTTATAGTTTTTCAGATTCTTAAAAACAAGCTCTCGATTTCCCGTAATTAATAAAAAACAATTAAATTGTCCTTAAATATAGAATTAAACAGTTAAAATAACTAGCAAATTGAACGAAACTTTAGGACACAAGGCAAAGCGCTTGATAACGAAGTTCACCCGATACATGCTATGTCTTCGGGTCTAGATGAATCGTGAACCAATCTATTATGATGCAAAATTTCTCTATACAATTAAAATTACATCAAAATGCACTTCTAGTCTGCTACAATTCTCTACAATAACTTTGAAAATCCTACGAAATTAGAACTCAAAAGGTCTCTGCAATTAATCTCTCCAATTTTGCTCTAACTCTCCAAAATAGGGCCTGCAATAAACAAAGTTAACTCTTCATTTGCAAGTTAGTCCTTTTTATAATGTTCTAAGCCTCCTAGCTTAGTGGTCAAGACTTATCTTTTTGGTGGGGATTTGGATTTCACTAATTTCCAAGGAAAATGAGAGTTATGTCGAGCAAATATAATTAAATATGAGTTTTAAGTAGGTTCCAGAAACAATATATGAAATAGAAAAAAGCGAACTACTTTTCATTCCCCGACCAAAGAAAAACAAAAGTAAAAAAATACCAAGAAATATCTAAAATATGTTGCGTTATAGCTAAAGAAGTGAGATCTACTACTGGAATGTGGAATCAATAATGCATTCAAGAGTATAGAGGTGGTGAAACTACCATTGTCGTATTACAAAGGTCATGGTGCTCTAGATCTAAAAGAGGCACCACCAGGTTTGGCTGGGCACGTTCAACAACGAAGAAAAACAAAAGTAAAAAATAGAGAGAAATATCTAAAATATGTTGCGTAAATTGCTATCGTAAATGGTTTTATTAATTGACTAATTAAAAATAATACTGATACAAAACATTTTAGGAATGACTACAAGGTTCTTTAACACTCCATCGACATGTAATGCACTTTGGGTAGAGAGGAAAACATGTAAGAGGTTCTTTTTAGATATTAATCATGAAGATTTACCACCAAGTATCGTTTGATATACAATGTTGGCAAGATCATTTCATGATGTTGCTAAGGGATAAAAGGGTTGCCTTTCCTAGATCCTATCCTTTCATTGCCAATTTTTGGTGGTAGAATATATCCTTCGCATTTTAGTACCTGTTGAATTTGTCTCTTGAGAAAATTTTAGCATTTTCATGCCATGATTAAGGAACTTTAAGGCCAAAAGCTAAAAATAATTACTTGCTAATGAAATGTTGACTAGGAAATGTGAGGAATGTGGTATGACATTGGAAGCCTACGAAATGTATAAAATCTCTATAAAACTCAATAAATTTCATTCACTCAAGGAAACAAGGTGAAATATATAGATTTAAAGCCTTCACTTTTATTTACATTTATATTCGACTAAACCTTGTAGAAGCATAATGCCGTTGAATTATGTAAACAAACTCTCATCCAATAAAACTCCAAGGTTGCATGCTAAAAAATTAAAATCAAGCTTACATGGTTTGGGTATGTACCAAAATACTTCGACTACCTCAAACAATTTGAGATTATCCTTGCAACAACCTCATTTTTACATACCCTATAATCAAGACATTCCATGAAACCACATCCCTTGATTCAATTTGTTGAACAATTTACGTACATTAATTGCAGTCCACGAGACCAGATCTCATCCAAGGCATTTTTTTTTTTTTGAATAATTTATCTTTCCATACTATGGTTTGATGGATGTATATGCCCTGTTTTAAAGCTTCCATTTTATTTATTTTTCAAATAGATTGCATGCTTTGTGTGTTCCATTTTTTGATTATGACATTTGTCTTTCCATACACATCTTTCCATTATGCTCTGATGCATGTCCATGCCCTATTCTAAAGCTCCCATTTTGATATAGGTTGAAACGATGCTGGTAAAACTCTCCAATTGCATTGGTGGAAAGTATCCAAGGCATTTTCAACAAACCCTTTGGCTAATGAGGATGGCCATTTCTAAATATTCCTAATGTCATTTGTCACCGATTAATAAAATACTAACAACGAAAGCTACAAAATTATTAATCATTTATAGGTTTAGACATATGAACACATGTAAAAGGTTGTCAATGTTAAACATGGGTTGGAATCGTGACTAAAAAGTCTTCCTCAACTTTGGACATTGAATGAGAAATACAAAAGGTCATGAAATCTCACACCAATAAGAATTTGGTAGAAACATTAATAAATTTTGAACAAAAACAATATGACATAAATTTATTTCATCTTAATAAACCCCAATCCATAAACAATACACATACTTCCTATTCTGAATGACTAATTAAAAATAACAATAATATAAATCATTTGAGAAAGACAAACATTAACGTTAACAAGGATTAATCTCCCCTTTGAATGCAAAGTTCCATAACACTCCATTGATGTGTAATGTACTTTGAGTAGAGAGCAAACCATGTAAGAGGCTCTTTGGATCTATTACCCTTGAAGATTTATCACCATAGTACCATTTGATATACAATGCTGAAAAGATCATTTCTGATGTTTGTAAGGGATAAAGGGGTTGCCTTTCCTAGATCCCATCCTTTCATTGCCAATGTTTGGTGGTAGAATATGTCCTTCACATTTTAGTTCTTGTTGAATTTTTTTGTTGGGAAAATTCTAATATTTGCCTCCCATGATTAAGGAACTTTAAGACCAAAAGATTTAAAAATACTAATCACTAATGACATGGTGACCAAAAAATGTGAGGCATTGTGATTAACATTCAAATCTTAGGAAATGTTGAGAATCTCAATAAAATTCGACAAGTTTGATTCAATCAAGGAAGCAAGGTGAAAGATCTAGATTTAAAGCCTTCTGTTTTATTTGCATTTATATTTGAATAAACCATGTATAAGAATAATGCCATTGAAATATGTAAACAAACCTCATCCAATAAAAATCCAAGGTTGCATACTAGTAAAAAGAAAGTGAAGCTTACATGGTTAGGGTATGTACCAAACTACTTCACTACTTCAAACAATTTGATATCATCGTTGCAAAGGCCTCATTTTTGCATACCTTGCAATAAGGGAATTCCATGAAACTACATCTCTTAATTCATTTTCTTGAACAATTTACGTACATTTATTGTAGTCCAGGATACCAAATCCCATTAAGACATTTTTGCAAATAGTTTACCATTCCATACTATGGTTTGATGGATGTATATATCCCATTTTAAATCTTTGCATTTTAATTATTTTTCAAACAAATTGCATTCTTTGTATATCATTCCTTTTTTGCATACATATCTACCATGACACCTGCAACTACATCTAACAAAAATCAGCTTTCCATTATGTTCTGTTGCATGTCCATACCCTATTATAAAGCTCCCTTTTTTATACACATTGAAAGGATGCTCGTAAAACTCTCTAATTGCATTCATTTGAAAGTTTCTAAGTCCTTTTCAAAAACGCTATTTTTTAGAGATCCTACAATCACTCTAGTCCATGAGCCCACAATTATGTCATTTTGTTGAATAGTTTACATGCCTTGTGCATGCTTGCAAATTTTGTTAGGTACAACATTTTTGTATTCCTCAAGTTTTTATCGGTTCTTTATTTTTTGTGTATTACTTCAAATTTAATTGGGCCACATTCTTTATACCTGTATAATTCTATTGTAAATTCTTCTCAATTATGTTATGGTGGAAAAATAGGTCATTTTGTTTACCAAGAATCACAGAGTTTGTGACATACAAATCACACATTCAAGTTATCTCTACATTTATTTATTTATCTTTCCATGCTTGTCAATTTAAACATAGATCTCCTTAATTTCTTCATAGTTTTACTCAACACCCAGATCTTTGTGCCACTAGATAGGTCACACATGTTGGGAAATGTGCTCACTCGGTAGATTCTTGTAGGATTAATCGTTTATTTTAGTAGTAAGTATAAAAAATTGAATTTTATGTGATATATCTATATTCTTGAGAGGGTAAATTTGTGAATTTAGATTAATAGATAAAACCATTTCATTATTTTATATATGCTTCGATCTATGTGGAATCTGGTTCAATGTTATTAAATGCACTACACCCATCCACATATATTGTAATTCATTTCTTGGATGAAAGTATAATTTTTTTAGGAATGCATTTTGATGTGCAATTTGTTTGTCCGTGGTAAAAGAGTTAGATGAATGATACCATATTGTGTAGGAGGAATGTGAAGGTGTTAGTTTTTAAATTTGTTACGTTAAAAAGTAATTATCTTTGAAGATATTTTTTCAAGCTAGATTATTACAAACAAATTCTGATAACTGATGAATCGAATTATAATCTTCTTACTAAAATGATCCCTCCTAATAACCTTTGATGAGCTAGAAAATAGAAAGAGGCATGCAAAAAATAACTTTCCTCCTTTTTTATGCCTCAAACATTAATTGCACTTAGACGTGTATGAGGAGTGTTTAAAACAGGGAATCTTGCAGAATTAGATCCCTCCACTAAACAAGGAAAATGTAAGTCCAACACCCTTAAAACAGATAAATGTGTGACCAAATTTCTTTTTCAAGGGGCAAAATTGGCTTTTGGGCATTTGGTTCCTTTTCCACTTGCCCAAGAGGAATGTTTTCGTTAAAGCTAAATCAATCCACTTCCGATACTAGTAGTAGTACACTCTTATGCTGCTGTCTGCTCTAATTGTAATTATTTCCATGTAAGGAGAGAAATGGCATTCCTTTCTAATTATTTTCATGACTTTGTTGTTGTCTGCTTTTGATAGAATCTGTGTTCACATGTCAATGGCAAAGACAACTCCATCCACATTTGATTGCTCCATGCTCCAAACAACAAACCTTAAAAAGACTTACAGATAAACGACAAGAATAAAATGCTTATTGGGTTTGTGTTCTCTGTAAATGCTTTGCTGGCATGATCCCAGGACATGTTGACATGGAAAAGCATAAATGTAGATCCATATTAATCTTGTGATGAACTTCCACGTGGTTGGAGGATTTAACTGATATAACAAAAAAAGGATGTAAGTCCAACATTAATTTTGTGATGAACTTCCACCTGATTGGAGGATTGAACTGATATAACAAATAAAGGTATAGTAGTTGATTATTGTATTAATTTTGTTGGAAAATCCCTAAAACTCTAGAGCCGTCTAAAAAATGAAGGGAAGGAGGTAGAAAACAGGTGTTTAAAATCAGTAAAAAAAATTAACATTCATACAGTAAAGCTCAGAACTCTAATTAAAAGGAAAATTCACCTGCAAAAGACACCAAGCTAAGGTGCATGACAAATTTATAAACCCTTATTCTTTCGCAGAGCACTAATACCTCAGGTTGATTACTGGATTTTTTCAATTAAAATACGATTAGTGAATGAAAAAATAAGCCCTGAAATGCAGAGATATCTATTCCTTATCAATAAATACGATAAAATGCAAATCATTTTATTCTCAAAAAATAACTGACCTGTGTCTCTGTCTGCGTAAAATACAATTATTTCAACTCCTGCTTAGTCATTAATGGCTATTTATTCATTCTCGCACATTCCCAAACGTCTTAAATGTTTTTCAGCTTTTTTATTTTACCTCAAACTCCGAGCTTCTTTCAGCCGTCATTTGCTTTGTTGCAGGCGCAATTACAGGGATCACATTTGAAGTCGTCAATTGATGATCTACAGTATTTGCATGGTGCCAGCGACTCTCGTTTTGTTGCACAAGAGTTCCATGCAAGCATCCTGCGAAAGGAGAACCGTGACGGAGTTGTAAGTAGGTGCCCAAACAACATACGAAATAGAAAGAAGCGGACTACGTAGCAAAGTAAAAAAATAGAGAGAAATATCTTAAATATGTTGTTAAAGAAGTGAGATCTACTACTGGAATGTGCAATCAATAATGCATTCAAGAGTATAGAGGCGGGGAAACTACCATTATCGTAGTACAAGAGCATGGACGGCCAGAACTATAAGAGGCACCACCAGGTTTAGCTGAGAATTTCTGATACTGCTGCTCAGAAATTCTGCGACAGCGACGCCATCACCTCTTGACGAAGCCCACCCACCATCTGAGCATTAATTGCTTTGGGAAACACGGGTCTCCCAATTTTCTGCTCTGCATGAAAGCGTTGCGTTCGAGTGTGGAAAATGATGGCAAAATCAAGAGCAGGAAAATGATGGTACCGCTGCTAACACTGTGGAAAATAGGCGATGGAATGAGACGTTTTCGAATTGGAAAATGGGGCACACCAAAAGTTTATACCTGTGTTTTGTTGCACATAACTAGACTAGGACGACTTGCGTTACTTAGTCTGGAGCAGGGGTTACATTTGACGCCCGTTTACACCTTTTTTTCGAGATTTTAGCCGTAAAAAACAGTCAAATTAAAATTTATCCCGTACCAACAGATGGCCGATTTTTCTTGTTAAGGATGACCATCATTTTTTATACGTAGCATTTATACATAAAATTATACAAATATATGAATAGTTATTATACCTATATAGAATAATATTGCATATATATTGCCAGCTAGCACCGAATTATAACAGAAGTGAATTCGCAGGCTGCCATTTTACATTTTTGAAAGGCAAAATTTAAAATTTACCGTCACTAAAAAATTGTTTGTACAGGTATTAGGTGACCGTCAAATTTAACCCCTGAATGGGCCTGAGTGAAAATTACTTTTGAATACACAATAAATAGTAAACTAAATATTCATGGTCTGACTAGTAACATGACCTTTATTGTTCATAAGTATAAGTACATTATATCTATAGATATTTTATTACAATGGCAGAATCTGAGCCGTGTATCGATTGTAATGTTTTTTTCCGCAATATTAATAATCCAATCATTATCTTTTTATATTTCAATATTGTTTGTTTCACAATCGTGGACATTTATTATCTTTCAGTCAAATCATTTACATTTCATAGCTCGGCACAAGGTTAATGTTGCATACCATGCATGCTGCAGGATGCAGTTAAAAAATTTTCCATTTCGGGAACTATGGAACTAGCAATCTGCAAACCATGAGCAATGCAATTGTAAAGACGTCATAAAGGGATGAGCTTGAAGAAGTATAAACTTGAAGGAGTTGAAACATTGCAGGGGTCTCTCGAGGGGCGGTGAAGAATCGCACTTATTGAGTGGAGGGCTAAGTCCAATAGAGAGAAACAATATATATTGGTGGAACATGTGTGAAATTACATTTGTTTCTTCTGTCAATTGACACATATGAACCATGTGCCATATATTAAAGATGAAATGTACAATGCTAATGATAGGGAAAAGGAGGTGTGGTGCATAGATCGTTACAGCTCAACGTACTTCGGAGTATAAGTAGCCATTAGAAAGGCTACGAGTTGCTATCATATCACATACTCCCAATGTCGAGATAAGCTTGATCATTTGCAATAACAACCCTTGTGTTATGTGGATAGTTGCAGAGAACCAGCATAGAAAAACAAGGGAATGGAGCTTGGCATGTGCATAATACGGCAAGAAAATATATTTATGCATGAACGATATAAATGAGAGCTCTGTGAGGTTGTTTAGACATATTTACACTTAATAGGGTTAAAATGGGGGTGTCATGTAAATCGGCTCCATACAGTCAAAATGCGGTTGTCAATCTTCCTCAATATGCCCCGCTGGTTTGGAACTTTATGGCTAAGGAGAGTCGAGGAAACTATGGAGTGACCACACCACCTCCCATCACTCTTATTATTTTCTCATTCCTCGATCAAACTCAAACATTTGTCCACCTTCCTCCTGGAGGAGCCTTTTTATTTAGCGAACTTAAGGACCCTGCCGATCAAGAGAGGCAAAAGAATAAGCCGCCCACGATTTAAAATCCGATCATTTATGTTGTTCTTTGCCCACAGTAATGTTGTTTTTATCGACTCTTATTTACAGTGTAGCTGATAATGAGGGATTGCTTGCATCAGCATGGGAACACGATTGACAAATGAAAAAAGTGCTCCCCCAATGATCCAGCAGGATATGGAAAAGGTTGTTCCACCTTTATATGCAGACGGTACATCCGCTTGTACTTGGATCTGAAGCAAGACATTCTCCCTTCCAACAAGTAAATTAGAAATAACAATAGAGTTATTATTAATGTGGGTATCTCATCGATACCAAATATCTAAATTTCTAGATATCCATATGCTTGGATATTCCATAATAGCTATTTTCGATATAGGACTTGCCAAATGTTGTATGGAATTTTGCTAGGAACAAAGCTACGAGACCTCAAAGCATATGAACCGATTTTTGACGTAATGAACGTCTGTCAATAAAGGTTGAGATAAGGGTATGAATCCAACGCCAAGCAGACTTTAGTTATTTGGGCAGAACGCAAAAGTTCTCAAGAAGCCATCCTCTCCTAACATAGTTGTTGCAGAAAGGGCATCGCGATTGAAGGAGCTCCCAGAGGCACATTGTAACACTCTGATTTTGTAAATTATATTGGTGAATGTTTTTCATGCTGTTATAACTGCTGGAATGAAAGCAAACATGTTAAGGGATATACTCTGATCTTAAAGGAATGTGTTTTCTAATCTTGGATTCTTGCATGCTGTGATTTATTTGTATAGGACAACAATTATTGTTACTTGCGTGTTTGCTAATGTGACGACAAATTGTCGTATATTTGCTGATACTCTCGTTACTGATTGACAGCATACTTGGATCAAAATTCCATTGATCCAAGTATGTTGAGGTCCTCTTGTGATTTTTGTGTCGATTCACAATTAAACTGAACCCGAGATTGTTATGAACGTGTAGCACCTGATTGCAGGTATGAACAGCTGGCACGTAAATGCCAACGGACAAGGGATTCGATTCTTGAACCCTGTACTGTCGTAACTTGGGACCTCGTGAGGCAAGAAACGCCTGGACACGGGTGGCTCTTGGCACGTGATCCAAAGGACGGAACGTCCTGCTCTACAGTGTTGAACGTGGAATGTTAGTAAGGAAGGCTTGACAGGATGGAAGGTTGTTTAGTGTTAGGTGGTTAGTATGGAATTAAACCCTAAACTAATACTAAGCTCCTAACATGCATCCTACACTATTATCCTAAGTGGATTTTTAAATTACAAAAAAAAAAGAGTGGAAAATAAACCTAAGCCCTATTAACCTAAGGACTAAACTAAAACCTGGGTTGAACACTAATATGCAATTCTAAACTAATCCTAATCTAAAAGGGGACGCACAGACCCTTGGAAGGAAAGGGATAAGGATGGGAAGAAGGCATTCATTGGCATTAATGTGGAAAGTCCATACGTGGACAGCCCCAGTTTTGGCGGGGAACAGGGGAAGAAACTAGAGGCATCTATTTGGAGATGAGAGCCAAACTTCGGTTTTGCATGGGAATTTTGAATTTGATTGAGTTCGCCAACCCAAGTCGGCAGTGGCGTGAGAAAGTAAGGAAAAGGCAGAGCCTTTAATTGCATTTAATTGTTTTCGGTCCCCGCAACCAGTTCGCCTTGGAAAGTGTATGGAGGGAATTTTGATTGTTTCATTGTGTTCGGTTTGGCTTTTTGCAGAAGTTGCTCTGCATTTGGTTTTTCTTGACTTGGTTCAGTCGAACCAACTTCGTTTGAAATTTGATCATTTTTCCTTGGAGATTTCGAGGTTGTTGCTAAGCCTGAAGAAGAAAGAAGTGTTGGGAAGTTTGCTGTTGTCGCTGTGGAAGGAAAAACCTTCGGCAAACGAAGTTTTCTTCGAGTTCTGGAGAAAGAGATTACATGCATGTTAAGCCCTTCTCTTTAAAACATCTTTGCTTTGACTTAAGTGTTTCATTAAAACAACCCTGCTCTTGGGTTTTGGATTTATGTCGATTTTGCTGTCGAGTCGATTTGGACTTGGATTTTGTTAGTTCTTGCTTTCTTTTCTGTTGGGAAATGATAAAAAGAATTGCTTTTGGTTGCTCGGCCCTTGATGCGTTTTGCACAAAACGAGTTGGAAACACCTGAATTACTGTATTGGGTTGTTGAACAGTAATGGTGGTTTGAAATTCGATATTTTTCTTATGGAACTGTTCGTGTTGTATGAAGTGGAACAGGATGTTTAATCATTTCCTTGATAGTGTAATCGTTTTCCTTTCCGTTGTGCTTGGAACCACCTTGGCATGATAGAAGTAGGAAATGGAATTGACAGTCGTGTTATATTGCTGTCATTTTGGAAGGATAATATGAATCATTGTTTTTGGTCGCTGAGTCTCGACTGTCCTTGTATTTCTTGAATGGAAATGCTTTCCTGTCGTGCTGGTTGTTTAACAGTATTGGGGTTTCTATGGGTCTTCGAACTCGATTCGAATAAAGTAATAGCAATATTTTCATTTTTGTGCCTTTCCTTGAATATGGAAATAAACGAATACGTATTGGGTATTCGTGAAAGTAGGAAAAAGTTAACTGTTTTTCTTCTGAACTTGCATATGATTACATTCCTTCCTTGCTGTGAAGGTAGGATGATTTGTTGTGTTTTATTGATGCTGTTTGGTCTTCCTGTTCGGACTGTGGACACGATTACAAACTTGGCTTTGCATTTCTGTGCAATGAATGAATATTTATGAACTGTATTTCCTCTTGCCTTGGTGGAAATTTTATTTTGTTGTGTCTTATTTGATGCGGTTTGATCTCCAGTTCGGACTGTAGTTGTGAACAAGAACTCGGCTTTTTTTATTTATGTATAATGAATGGAAAATTATGGAAATGAGTTGGCGGATTGGATCTGTCTTAACTGTACCTTGTTGTGCATCTGATATCCTATGCGGGTTTTCATTAATAAGGGTATTGTTGTATGAAAATCACATTTTGGGTTCTGTACATCATTATGAATAGAAAAATGGATTCGAGTAGAAACATTTATTGGTAAGGAATTCAAATTAAGTCTTCATTGCTTATGGTGTATTGAATTGAAACAGTTCAGACTATGTGAGTTTGCTATTCATTGTTGAACGATTGTTCAGTTGTCATTTGGAGTTGAACTGTCATGCTAAGATGAACACGATTTGGGTGTTTTTATTTCATTGTGAACAAAATGATTGTTCTCACTGAAATTATGGGGAAACGAATTCTTCTTCTTTCTGCTGTTTTTGATTTGATAGAATCAGTAGTCGGGTGGTTTATTGAACTTTATAAGTTCAGTTGGTAGAGAGGACAGTGGCATTTAAATTGTTTCCTGAGTGCTGTGTTTTTCTGTACAAACGGAATATTTAAATGTTTCTTGCGGTCTCCGATTTTGCACAGTCATTTAGAAGAAATGAAATCGGCATGAATAATCCTTGTTGAGTTGAAGAAAATGGTTGTTTTCTTAGTTGAATAGTTTAAGGAATGAATTCTTCTCTTCTTGCTGTTGAATTCTGGAAATAGCATTAGAGCCTTACTGTGCATTATGATTTGGTCTTGCTGTAGGTAACAGCAATGTGTAAATTGTATTTTGAACTATATGCGTTCATGGAAATAGAAGGTCATGTGAATAATTGATTACGTGATTGTATAACTGTTATTTGGTTAAAAATACAGTGAAAGAAGTATGGAGTCTTCTAGTACAGTAAGTACATAGTATGCATCCTTATACTATTTGTTCTATGATAAATACGATGTTGTACTAACCTGTTTTTGGGTATTCATATGAGCCTAATTTAAATGAAGTATTGATAAGGACGATAAATTCTTCCTTGTTTTCATTTAAAGCTGATTATGAATGAAATTATTCTTGCTGCTGGAAAGTGAATTCCGAATGGATTTTGTAAGTTTCACTCTGAACTGTTATCTTGATTTGTGTCTCATTTGGATTCAATTTTTAGGACAGTCATGAGGAAAGAAATAGGAATGTGGATGGATAACTTGGAAAAATGATATTTTCTTCTTTCATACAGTTGGAAATCTGTAATCGTTTAAGAACAAATTTTGTATTGCTTGGGTATGAGCAACTATATGCATTGCTGTTTGCTTTCTTGTCTGTGCTTGATTGCTTGGAATCAAATGTGATGCATGAACTGAAAGGAAAGTAATTGGTTTACGTTTCAGTTAATTTTACCCTTTGCATTTATTACTAATGAAAGGAATGGAAAGGATAACAGTTATGTTATATCAGCAGTATGCTTCTTGTATTCCTAAACTTTACAAATATTGTAATTTGGAACTTGTAACGGTTATGTGGAAAATAAGACAGCAATTCTTTGGCTGATTGGGATGGTATTTAGATGGTTCAGTTGTTTTGTTGTCCATTCTTTTTTATGTTTTATTCCTGATTGATGTTCATATTGTCGTTTCATAAAAGCAGGGTTCTTTTATTGAGATAGTTAATTAAAGCACCTCATCTTAATGACAAGTGCTTAATATGCTCAGTTCATTGAACTGACCCATGCAAGAAATTTTGCAAATGGAATTTGATTAGAACGAAGACATGGTTGTTTTCTGATGCTTCTTTTGACTGTCTGAAGATGAATCGTATTTGTTAGTTATTATTCCTCTACGAGGAATTGTGAAAAGAAGAAAGTACATTCTTCTATCCATGAGTTGTAATGATGTTTTATATAAACAAAGTCCAGTCAGTTGGATTGGCAAATGTATGGATTATGAAATGGATTGATGAATACAAATACAAGTGTGATATTTTAAAAACTATATGAGTTTGATATTGTTGATTAAATTGGAAACATAATGTTATTTCTTGATTTGGATTTATTAAATTGTCCTTGGATGGATGTTAAAAAGGAATTGATATCTATTCTTACCTAAATGCAACTTTTAAGTTGAAATGTGCAATTAGTTCATACTTGGGTAAAGATGAATTCTTAATTGACATTAAAAAGGATTAGGAAGAATATGATTCCATAACTGATAGGTATTCAGGATTAGCTTGGAAGCTAAGGAATATCAATTAACTTAGGAGTAACCGAACTTCGATTTCGAACTCCATTAATAACCTCGTATGTTAAATTCAGAAAGAAAGGTTATGGGATAAATATATCCAGAGCTAATGGACCTTAACTATGTAAGGTTAAGGAGAATAAATGAATACAATTATTGTGAATTAGACCTCGTTTAAATGACGTCTAATAAGCTGGAATTCTGAATTTAGTTACAGTTGTAAAAAAAAAACTTGGTTAAGTTTAATAGGTTAAACTTATCACGTCCGTCAGTAATGGGCTGCTTAATCCAATGATTAAGAAGAGAACCAAGTAGAGAAAATGCAACCCTTCGGCAGGAAGGAGAAGATGCATAGCAAGCTAGAAGACGGATTTAGTCTCTCTTAGCTATATACAACTGTAACGGGAACGAGGATAAAGGATCATCATGGTTGCTGAAAGTTGATCTTAAATATTAAGATCATATCCAAATCATTTGAGCAGGATGTGTACTCTCGATGGGATGATTCCGTAGGACATTGACATACGCCAGCTACAGCACGGTGTCTTCATGAAGACGGGGTCTTCATGACGACACAATGTTATAGCTGCCATATTGCAAAGCCCTCCCGAATTAAATCATCAAGAATACATAGGCTGAATGTGAAGTTCTTGGCTGGGGATAGGAGTGCCTTCCTATATTCGTTCATATTGCTAGTTGGAAATTGGAAGTTTAAATCTGACCTTAAATTGAAAGGACTGGTAGGAACCAGGAAAGACCATTCTAGATAACAGGTGAAGTGAAGTGAAGGACGTATTCCATTGATGTGTATCACATCCAGGAATATGATCATGCAAAGCATGTGAAAATCTTTGGCCAAAGTATCGCAAGTGCTGGTTGCGTTGTCCTAATCACTTAATTTAAGATGCAGGATGTCAGATGAATATCAGTAACAGAAGTATTCAGATAGGCTTCTTAAATGGATCACTTCGATAACCGAAAACGGTTAAGAGAACTTGTATATATAATATACTATGCATGAACGAACATGAAGGATCGGTAGTTGCCGAGTCATGAAATGAAAGATCGTTGAAACTCCAAGCCATGAAAATGGGAGATTGGCAATTCTTCGAGTCATTTACAGCAGTATATAGAATCTGTTATAAGATTGAATGGCATTGAATGTGTGTTCCATATTGTAAATATGCGAATAGGGAACATTAGTTTTAAAAGGAAATTGTGTGTTCCAAACTGTGTTGTTTGGGTAGAAAACAATTATTAAAACTTGAACATGTGTCCGAATTATATAATTCAAAACAGAGAACGTTATATAAAAAATAAATTAAAAAAAAAACTCCCTTGTTCTAGTATCTTAAAATGGGGATGTTACAAGAATGAGACGTTTGCCCATAGGAAGCCCTTGGTGGAGAATACACCAAAGGAAGTGAGCAACTTTGGGCTCTATAGGAATGGCCCAAACAACCTGAAAGCATTGCTTCCAACCAAAACGGGTGGAATGCAAGCTCCAACGAGCATTGAGCTTATTGAAAGGGAGCTGCTTCTGAGCAAGAAGCTTGTAGCCCACTCGAAGGTTTGTAATTTCTGAAGGGGGGGTGGCAGCGGGCCAATGCCAGTCAAACCACCACGGGCGTTCCGTATGAACACCAATTTTATGCAAATAATCACCAGGTATGAGCTCTTGAATTAGAGAAATGGCTTGTTTATCATTGTCATGAAGAGCAAATTTAGCTTTCAGGCTGATCCATGGAAGCCAATCCCTAGTGGCAGGACAAAAAAGGTCCTGAATAAACTTAACTCCTTTTCTGAAAAGACGCATACCCTTAAACTGCACTGAAAGAGCAAGAGGTTTGTCCTGATATTGAAAAAATGGATTTCACCATAAACTGAGAGAGTTAAGAGAGAGCCCATTTTGAAAACCATCAGCCTGCCAAAGCAGGTGGGGTTTGAGGAGCTCCCAGGATTTCTAAATAATTTTAGCCACAAAAGAACCACCAATTTTAATAGGAACAGGGCAAAGCAATAAAGAATAGTAGTTCAGACCATGCCATGCCTTCCGATTAAGAGGAGAACCCTGAGATATACAATTCCTGAGCAAAATTTTCCAAGATTCCTCACCTTCAAGGCTATGAATTATCCATTTGGCGGTAAGAGCAAACCCTTGCAATTGTATGTTGATAAGGCCAAGACCGTCGGTGTCTTTGGGCGTACAGCAAACATCCCAAGCAACCCTGTGAAAACCATGGTTCCCCTCAGAGTTGGCCCAAAGGAATTCACGCATAATTTTTTCCAACCGATGGTAAGCAGCCTTAGAAGGAGCCCAAAAAGAGGAATAGTAGACATCAGTGGTAGCTAGAACCTTGGAACAAACTTGAAATTTGCCAGCAAGAGATAGCTGCTTGGTGAGCCAAAAGGAGATTTTTTTTTCAACTCGTTGAATCACATAGTTCCAAAGGTCAGCAGGGGAAGCCATGAAGGCAAAGGGGATGCCAAGAAATTTAAACTGAACGCCAGGTTCAATCCAGAGCCATTTAAATCCCTTTAGCCAAGGAGGTTTGGGACCCACTGCCTGTCTGTAGCACTGAGTTTTTTTCCATTGAATGGTAGAACCCGAAGCAAGACAAAAGGTATCAAGACATTGCATAGCATTAGAAACAAAAGCCTCAGACTCAACCAGGGTGAGAAAAGCATCATCAGCGAAATGACCATTAATCAGCTGCTGAGGAGAAGAAGGCAGTTAAATGCCTTGGACTAAACCAGCATGAGTAGCATTATCAAGCAAATAGCTTAGACCTTCAGCAGCAATGACATAAAGAGAAGGAGCAAGAGGGCAACCTTGTCGGATGGAACGATGAAGAGAAAACCACTCAGACTATTGACCATTGATAGTAATACAGGCACCCGCATCTTGGAAGAGCATATTAATAGAGCGGATGAACCGAGGTCCAAAGCCAATAGCCTGCAGCATGGCTAGAATGAAAGGCCACTCAACTCTGTCATAGGCTTTCTCAAAATCAATTTTGACAAAAAGAGTCGGCTGAGAAGTCTGGCGCACATATTGCATGCCCTCCCAAACTGCAATAATGTTGTCCAAGATATATATGTTTTTAATAAAGTTGGTTTGTTCACTCCTGATGATCAAAGGCAACAGGTTTGTAAGCCTGTTAGCAAGAGCTTTGGCAATAATCTTGTATGAGACATTGAGCAAAGTTATTGGCCGCCAGTTGGTGATAAGCTCTGGATCACCAGTCTTAGGTATGAATTTGATGTTGCCTTGGTTGATTAGAGCTCCCAGAGTGTTGGAGGACATAGCTTCCAGATAAACCTAGTAGAGATCCAGACCAACAGTAAGCCACAAAGCCTGGTACAACTCATAGGGAAAACCATCAACCTCAGGGGATTTATCAAAAGCCATCTAAAGAGCAGCTTCCTTCAAATCATCAAGTGTGAGAGGTCGATCACAGGCAACACATTGGCTTTCAGAAAGCTTATAGGGAACAGCCTCAATGCATTGGAGGAGAGCAGCATCACGAGCCAGAGTAGCAGGCTGAGCAGCGAACACAACATGGTAGTGATGCACAAAATCTTGCAGAATGTCAGGTAAAAGGGTAAGCCTTTGATTACCTTCCTTGATTGCTTTAATTTTGGTGAGAGTTTAATTAGATTTAAGAGAAGCAAAAAACTCCTCAGTAACTCTATCACCAATTCTGAGCCAGTGAAGTCTGGCATGAACTTGAGCTCCTCTAGCCTTATAGTGCTCCTCAATCTGAAGTTTATGCTTCTAATGAGCAACTTGCACTTGAATATGAGTGTTAAAGGGAGACAGATTAAGCTCTTGAATATCTCTCAAGTATTCAATATGAGAGGCTTCGTGAGCATTTTTTCAGAAAAAAGCAGCCTGCTTCCCATAAAGCCGAAGAAAAGCAGTGGTGCGAGTGATGTCATGAGACCACCAATCAATCCAGCCAATCCCATCAACAGGTCTTGGGTATAGATTCCAAATACGTCTGATGTAATCCAAAGTCTTAGGATGAGAAAGATGAGACGTATTCAAGTAGAACTGAGTGGATTTGGGCTTGGGACACTGAAAGTTCCAGTGGAGCCCAAAGAGAATAGGCTTATGGTCAGAGACCAAAGTAGTATCCACTACCGAGACCGGGAGGCTATGTGAAGCATCAAAAGAGAACCATTGTTGTTCTGAAAGTAGAGCTCTGTCAAGGAATTTATACACTCTCTCATCGCCAGCTCGAAAGTTAGACCATGTGAACCACGGAGTGGTAGAATTTGAGTGCTTGCGGTGGTTGGGATCAAACAAACAGAGCTTATTGCGCAAGTAAAACCAAGCTTCATGCTCCCCAGCACACCAACGCATAGGAAGCCAGACCAATTTGTCTTTGGGAGATTCCACCATGTTGAAATCACCATAGAGAAGCCAGGTAGCAGAAGGCAAGTGATCAGCCAACCACCGCCAAAAAGAAGAGTGCTCCGATCATTGGAAGTATAAATGTTTGCCAGCCTAAGAATATGACCGTCAAAATAAAAAAGGGTCCACACCAACCGATGGGTGGGGTCAGAGCCCCATGATATGATATTGGAGGTGAGGTCAGGACTTAAAAGAGTGACAACACCACCTCGACCATTATCATGTGCTGACATTTGGCAGAGAGAACCAAGCTAGATGGTATGCATAGCAAAAGAAAGATAGAAGCCAATGATTTTGACTTCCTGCAAACACAAAACCTGAAACTTTGTAAAATACTTACAACTGTCTTTGACAAGATATTTGTGAGTCATATTAGTGAGCCCCCTAACATTCCATGAGTAAAATATCATGGAGAACTATCAAGGTGCATGTTTTCCTCCTCGAGGCTTGTTAACGCTCTAAAATGATTAGAAAAAGTGACTTGCCGTGCATTCCCATGAAAATAGTCTCCAAGCTCAAACTGATGGCGAGGGTCTCTGTGAAAAATCCTCATCAAAAGGAAGGAAGGGACTTCATGAATGACGTAAGGCTGATTTTCTCTCTGTCTGAGCAGCCTGAACTGTCAGTAGTGTTATCCATGAAGCTTGAGGTTTCAGGAAGCGAGGGGTGTGCAAAAACATGCACCAATGGGTGGGAATTGATGACAATAGTAGCTTGCAGAGTCTGGGAGATGGTAGATGAGGGTTTGGGAAGGGTCACAGTAAATGGCTTCACAGGAGCAGAAGAGGAGGCATTCACCGGTTTATAAGTGACAATTTGGGTTTTATTGCGAGCCGAAGGTTTACGGCCAATGACAGTGGTCCATCCATCAGAAGGGGGGGTGTTGGATTTAGGGTCAGTTGGGGGCTTCTGAACAACAACCGGTGAGCTTTGTGTCATGAGGGGACAATCATTGATCATATGATCGGTGGATTAGCATCGGAAACAGGTGTTGGGCAGGTTAATATAAAGAACCTTCTGTGTAAAGCGTGTATCCCCCACCTAGATGTTGAGGGTATCCTTGAGGTCCTTTGAGAGATCAATTTCCACACAGACCCGTTTCTTGGGTCGAGCTGAGTAAAATTTGGGTTGTTCATAGCAGATGATATGACCCAAGGGTTTGATAAGCTAGTCAATAAAACCCCATAGAGGCAACGACAAACCTGGAAATTCAATCCAAACAGGAATCTTTAGTTTGGTGTGCTCGGAGACTTGAAAGTCCCGAGTCCAGTAGGAAAACACCACAAGGGTATTATGAATAAACCAGGGACCATGGTTGATAACAACTTTGCAATGCTCAACATTAGCAAAGTGAAATAGAAAAAAACCCTTGGTCATATTCTGAACTCCCTCAACTTTGACGCTGTGGGGTTGCCAATGGTTATGAATCCATTGACGGAGGATGCCTTCCAGGGTAACTTGGCCCACAAAGTAAGCAACAAGAGAAAAAGATTCAAACTAGTTGCATGCTTTATCAAACACAGGTAAATCAAGTACAATAGCAGGGGAAGGAGTATCAAAATCCTTACCTCGTCAAATACTTTCGGAATGAATTTCCTTGCTCTTTTTGGCGTCATTGTTGTCTAGAGCTACTGCGTCAAGACCAACATCAATAGATGAATAGCCTGAGGAGGTGGTCATTATATAAGCCACCTAAGGGGTGGGGAGGCGATCAATACAAAATTAATGTAGATATTCCTGCCTGGATCAGAAGATCGACGGTGTGACGCTATGGCGGCATACGGCAAGCCGAGAATTCACTGCGCAAAACTCGCAGAGCCTAAACCCTAGCAGCTCCAAAATACACTTGTTTTTATTTGTTGCTTAGAAAAAAACTGGACTCTTAAAACTCTATTTGTGTACTTAGAAAAAAACTGGACTTTATAAATTAATTCTTTATTTTCATACCTCTAAAAGTAGATGCTCAACAAATAATAAGTCTCAATGTATGCTTTTTTTTAAGATATGGACATGCATCATCTTCCAAGTGTATCATGTAGAGGTGTAAATAGATAAGCAATGGCTGCACAATAAATGTTATTTAACTTTCAAGCTCCACTTGAATTGTTTTGGGTTTTCATCTTTCAACCGTATAGATTGTTTGAAACTTTTAATTCTAGTGGATATAATTCACTCATCAAACATTTAAACATTCACTTTGTTTCTTTCCCTAATATAATATATAATCAACACACTCCCCATTTCATACCCATTATGAAATTCATTAAAATCCGTAACATTGAATAACATCAGAGATGCTCAAACATTCGTTTCATAAGCACGATCAAATAACTTATAATTATATAGAGCCCAATATTCTACTTTAGTGGAAAGTATATCTTTTTTCAAATGCATTATAAGTTCATCTATTACAATAGATTTCCTTCATCTAAATTCATTTGCTTTAGCTTTGTATTTTCTTTTTTTTGGCTTGTATACAATCGTTCTCTACCTTTTTCATATAAATTTTGCATTTATTTAGGGAATTTATTGGCATTGTCACTCCCCTTCTTCGAAGGAATCTCCACTATGAGAAAAAATATATAAGAAATTGGGTTACAAAGTTTGCATACACATTTATCATGCTAGGGAAAACTGCTTTTGATTGCATTTTTTCTTCCATTTCATACTTTCTTCTATTTTCTTTGAGGATGTTCACAAAGATTCCTATGTTTATTTTTAGAACTGGGAATTACACTTATTCAAACAAAATGAAGGCTTCTTATTCAACAAGTATATTTATCTTATATCCAATGATCATTATATTTCATTTTTGTCAATAGTATCTCCATTTTATAGTGTTATTATATGCAAATATAGATTTTGATATTTATATGAAAATCATGAAAGGTAAAATTGAAAAATAGACGTCATGTGCAAACTGACGTTAATTTAAAAACCGTCACAAAAAAATTCTTTGACGGGTAGAGGTGACCGTCAAATTTAACCCCTGGTCTGGAGACATCTATTTTTTTTGGAATGGAATGTACAAAATAATTCTGTGTCTTCCTTTTTTAGCATGGAATGGAATTGACCTTCAAGTTCATACCTTTTTTAGCATGGGTCACGGGTGTACTTGATTGACACGTTCTGTTTTAGGAAACGCAACGGCATGGTTGTCTCTGTCTTGGGTTGCTGTCGTGTGGGGAGCAAGAGGGACCCCACACTTTAAACCTAAGCAAGTTTTAGGATACTTTTACAATGCAGAGACATTGTTGTTTTTTGGCATTAGTTGCATGTGCGTAGGTATGTTGAAATAGAGTTTACCAAACCTCTTGGAATGGATTGAAGTGCATGGAACTACTCTCATTCAGGTTTTGGGAACAAAGTTTAAACTATCTACCACACTTAAGTAGAACTATCAATTGCATATGAGTTGCAACTTGTGCGTGACACTATAATAATTTTTAGATAGTTAGAGTTGTAATTTTTGATGAAATGTATATTATCTTAAATTGTGTGATGTTTGTGTGATGGAAAGGAGAAAGCAATGTAGTGAGTTGCAACTGCCTACTATGCCATGACAAATGTTCATACATTGTTGCAAAGTTAAAACTAAATTAGCTCATTAACTAACAAAAAAGATATGCCCATGCACCCTCGTATCATGTATCTGCGTGTCAAACATGTCCATATGTATGATTCACAGGTCTCATGTGTCTAACATGCCTCAGATACATGTCTTATGTTGGACATGTGCCTTACGCACGTTGGACAAGGTTGGACATGGGAAACCCACGTGTCCAACACAGGGGCTCAAAAAACTACACCCAATAGTGAAATTGTTGGTATTTAACATAGTTTTGCCCAACAATTAGTCACCATTCAAGCATGGAGGAAAATGTTGTGTGGAGGTTGACTTATCTTCAAGATTCTTGGCATTTGGTGCAAGAGAAATTTGCATTCCATTTTCTGAGTTTTATTACAACTGAGTGTTTTTCCACTAAACCCATATCTCAATCATCAAGGATTGCTACTCAAAAGAATGGGAAAATTGTTCGTGTTGGTATTCCTCGGACTTCCTCTCCATGTCCAAGTGTTATTGATGTTAGTGCTTTGTTTGTTACCAGTGGACAACACCTTTGAGAAGGCATTGGACACCCTGATCTCAATCAACCGGTCCAAGAGTTGGTCGATAATGATATTGGTGATTCTGATGAGGGGTCATCTGCAACACTAACAAATGCAGATCTTGGACTAAAGGGCCTAGAGGAGGAAGGATAGAACATTGGTAGTGGTGAAGACATTGATAAATTTGATTATGATTATGAGATATAGTTATTATTAAATCTATTGTCATGTTTATGTAATACATTTTGATGACACTGAATGGGAATATTACAAAACTTTTGATTCACAAGTCTATGGTTTGATTATGACTATGTATTATCAATATGTATGATGTATGCTTTTATTTTTTTAGGCTTCGATTAATAATTTTAATTTTATTGTATAAATACCATGTTTCAGACTAGGTAGCTGGTATAGATATGTGGATCGGAGTTTGGTACGTCGGTACGGTGATTTTTTTGGGGGGGCTTTGGGTACAACCATATAAAAAATATAGCTAAATAAGTAAATTAACCATATAACATGCATATATTAAACAAAATAAGCTAAATGATCACAAAACATCTTGATAATTCAATGACAAATGTCATAATATTCATTTGAACTTGGAACAATTACACTGTGTAAATGTTACAATGTATACACAAAAATCAAGACAAATTAAGCATATACATTTATTCATAATCATAATATTTCTCAGTGCATTCAACAAGAGCATCATTAGAATCATCATGTGGTTCATTAGAACCACAAGAAATAGTAGTGCCACTCCCGCTAGCTCTATCATGCAAAACACTCTCTAGCTTTGTGTCTACTAATGAAGGGTGGCCAATCGATGCTTCCAAGTTCGGAGTCTTCGAGGCTACATCCAAACACTTTTTTCCCCTTATTTGTACCCATCTTGCTTGTGTGTTAGAAGGCACGTGTTAGAATGCACAAAGATCAAATCCTTCACCTTTTTTGCTTGTTGTCGTTAATAGAGTGGATAAGGGAGTAAGTGCTCTAGTTCTGCTTAGTTGAAGAAGAAATTGCAACCTATTTAGGCAAGCCACAAATTCAATACAAACTTCAAAATGAAAATTTATAAAAGCAAAAAACTAAACGAAAAAAGTTTTGAAAAAAACCTGGAAAAGAAAGAGTTAAAAAAATTAAATTCTTACTCGGCGCATAATTTGTATTGTTTGTTTTTGGAGGTGGGGGTATGCTTGCCCATGGAGGTACCTGTTACCGAAAATAACTCCCCTAGTTATTTTGACAACTTACATCCCCATTCTGGCTCTGAATTTCTATATAGCAGGTTGCACACACTTTGGTTGTTCCTCTTGGCACATTTCCTTGGCTATAGTTCCTTACGCACCCATGCACGTTCTCCCTTCTTCTGTGCCTCCATCTTTCCTTCTCTTTTCCCTCTATCGGCTCCATTTTCTCTTGCACATTCTTCCATGCCCCATTCCCTTCTTATTGTTGCACATTGTTCTTTTGATGCTCACTCCCCACTTATATACTTTTCCCCTACAAGTATGCTCCCATTCTTAATGTGTGTGTTACTTTCACATGCCTTTTCTTTTCTTTTCCCTTCCGCACCTCTTTCTTCCTCACGCTCCTCGTGCCTTCTTCTGCGCTAGTTATTGTGCCACGTGGCATCTATCAGACTTAAGTGTGCTACACGCAACCTATCCAAGCACACCAAATCCTTGCAACGAACCACTCTGTGACACATGGTAGAAACAAAAAATTAGATGAATAGTTGGTCGTCCTTTCGCCATTCTGCATTCGCCACATGTCAGAGCGACCTGTAGTCTTCAAAATGTCATAAATTTTGCTACAGAGCTCAGATTAAGACGAAGTTGGTCTTGTTGGAAAGCTCATGACGTGGGCTCTAATCAAGAATATTAAAATTCAAATGTTGGAGGGTTTGGGTAGGTGAGAAGTAGGGGAATGTGCTTTTATTCATTAATACAGAATCTAAACAGCTCAACCACCAAATTTTATTCAAATCTTGTATCTTCCCTTCTTCTACAAGCCAAACAGACATGGGGAAGCGTATTTGTCAGATCTACAAGTGGATTTATAGGAATTTATTACTTGTTATTGGTGGTTGAGATTCAAATTCGTGTTTCCCTCTCCTTCTTCCTCTTCTCTTCTTCTTCTATAAATGTAAAAACCATGCTCATAAAATAATGGGTGATTATTGTTGTAGTGATAAGGACTTCATTTCTTGTGTATTTTAATTTAAATGCCTTTAGATCTAGTCTCTTGTATGGGGATATCGACCTCAGAGATTTAAACGCCATTGTAATGGACTATGCATTTTTGGAAGTAATAAAAGCTTTGTTTTGTGGCTATCTTCTGCCTTTGCATGTTTTTATTACTTCTCCTTACCTCTCCTTTACTTGTATCCTTGTTGTGCCACTTCATGTCCCTTGAAGGTCCATCTTCTTATTATGCCCCATGAAAATGACTACGTGATTGAGTTCTGGACTGTGACATGTGTGCATGTCTTTCCCGTGTGTATTCTCCTTCATTTTCACTTAAAGCCAATTGTATTCATCTTCCTTTCTTTCTGGTGTTATCACCTCCTTTAGATTAGTTTTCCTTTTCCGCATATTTTCCTTCTAACTCTGGTCCCTTGGAATCATTATATTAGAATCACATTTCTAGCATTATGAGTAGCAATAGGAGTAGAAATAGGTTGAGGCATTGACCTTCTCCACAGATCTTTCTCAAGCGCTCAAGGTCCCACAACTTGGAGACAGTCCCATTGTTACCTCAACAACCCAGTTCAACTTGATCTAGGATGGGTACAAGTTTGAGCTTCAAGAATTTTTGGCATACCCGGTGGGACCAACAGTAAAAGCTTAAATTTAATCATTAATAAGTTCTGGCATATGAATTAGTAATTTCTATCCTTTGGAGGCTTCTTTTAACACATATGGTGACTCCTAACACTCATATATGTTGTTTTTAGCAGTGTGTGTGCCTTTCATGAGAAGGATACATACAAGAAAAAGTGCACCAACTTGAGAGTCCTTTAAGTACCTCCAGCTTTCTCCAAGAAGAAGAGTCACCAGAACGACTGTGTGTGCATCTCCATCTCCAGCACACCGTGCAATTTCCACTCCTCCTCTCGGTAGACCTGCGCACCCTATCATGATAGCTCTGACACCCCATAAAAACTTGTCATTTTCCAGCTTCATTAGAGGAAGTTGTATCCTTCTGAATGTGCAACATGATATGCCAACATAAGTGCTCAAATTTATTTCATACTTCACTGACCTGAAAATCAAGTCACCCCTACCAAGCACATCCAGGATGTAGCAAATGTGTGCTATGTCTATTTGATCATGCATGATGATGTAGCAGTCAGACTACTTACATCTTCACTTAAAGGGAAAGTGCTCTAGTGGTATAGAAGCTTGAGACCTGCATCTATTGCCAACTGGGATGAGCTGGGAATAACTATATACAACTATTTTGAAGACAACTCAGATCACCTATCTTTGGTGGAGCAACTGAATACAATAAAGAGGGCGCCCAATGAGTAGATGATTGATTTTAATACCAGGTTTGAGAAAACTTGGGATAGAATCCCTCGAGTAGTAAGGCCTACAACCCAACATGCTTTCGTGTATTATCTAAGGGATTTGAATAGTGGCATCTCAGTCATGATTTGGTCCATGGGGGGTAGAACCTTACCTGTTGCTTATAATATTGTAATAAGAGCAAAAAATAGTCTCATTCAAACAGGAAAGTTAGCTCCCATACCACCTATGCCCTTATTCCCATAAATGTCTCAAGCACCCCAACCTTCTATTGCTCATGTTCCCGAGCAGAGAGCACAACATGTTGCATCCATATCCGACTATCCTGCGCAACAGAAAGAAGATGAAGAAATGAAGGCCCTGATTATGAACTTGTCAAATAAAGTCACATCATTAGAAAAATAGAAGGCGCAAGCCTTTAGAAACAATTCTAATTAAGGGTATAATCAAAGCCATCAGCCCTTCAGAAATCAATATGAAAGTCAAAGATATGGGTAGAACCAATAAAATGACAGATGGCATGCTAATGCGCACTTGCCATTGCAAGTAGTTCCTCTTACATAACCTCTTTCAGATCCCATCGCAAGTCAAGCACTAGTTCCAGTATAAAACAATATGGCTCAAGATTCAGAATGGTAATTTCCTTTGAATATGTCTCATAGTTAATATCACTGCGCCAATACTTGCACGCATAGGCCTACATGATTCAGAACACTGCTAACTATGAGCCTTCCATTAGCACGAGTGAAGAAGATAATCAAGAAATTCTAGAAGTAGTTCCTAAGACCAACCTTATGTTCTTTGATGTCGAAGACTTTTGTGCAATCAATCAAGGTACAGATAGTCCAGTTAGACCATGCACCCAGGTTGTTGATAACATAAGGTACAAGAAGAGAATGTATGAATATGGCACGCAACCTCCATCTCATGTCACATGGGATAATCCTCAGAAGCAAAGAGATGCAACTAAGGCATCCAATAGTCATGACACTAAAGTTCCTACGTGCGAGGTTCTATGTAACACTCTTGTAGAAGTGGTGCACACCCCTCCTTTGGTAGGTGAAGCCTCTACACATAAACAATCAAAGAAATATGTTGTTGTGCCTCAAATGCAAAAATAAATGAGACTTCCATTAAACATTTTAGACCAAATGAATAATACTAATGTGAATTTCATAATGTGTGATTCCCTAGCCATTACATCTCAGCCCGACCTATTACATGAAGCTTTGACGTAACTTTCGCGTGCTAATCTAGTTATCCAAAATCCTCATGCTTCTGTCAATATCTATCAAGCAGAGGAGAAGAAAGTAAGCAAGGTTTTCAAAATCCCTCCCTTCTATATTTCCTTAATCATAGGAAAACACCTTGTTCACAATTATATGATTGACTCAGGTGATAATACTTCTGTCATGCCTGAGAAAATTACTGATGTCCTAGGTCTTAAGTACAACCTTTTGTCCAAAGGAGTCCTGAAACTTAATGGATCAAATTTCACTACTCTAGCGATTCATCAAGGATATTTGGTTTAACCCTCTATGCATATCAAAGTCTCACCATAATTCAAGATATATCAATCATTGACCTACCTCCTTTGTTCTGCCTTATGTTTATCAAGAAATTTCACTGCTAAGGTGGGTGGCTACTTGTATTCTTATTGGTACCATATATTACTAAGAATAAGGTTTGGTACCTGGTTTACCAAACAAGATGAGCCAATATTTTTCTATCATGTTGAGGTATATGACTCATCCCCTCTCCATAGCCAATTACCTAATCCAAGAAGACCAAGTACAAGCCTCAAGTTTCAGAAGAGCAACCCCATCTCTCCTCCTTTTCCTCGATTTATTTCTTTATGAATGAGTGGGTGAGAGACAAATTCTTTTTGATCCATATGTTAAAGAGCTTTAATAGCCTTTGAATCTAGACCTTGGTACTTACTACATCCTTGAAGAAGAAGTTGCATTGCCGCACGTGCACTCAAATAGAATGAAGAAAGTGCGGCTCTGTGGAATTTATACTTTGATGGATCCAGAAGTAAAAATGCCATAGGCACAAGTGTTATTCTCATTTCTCCCAAGGATGAGAAGTTTTTCTTCATGCACATGTTGCAATTTTTACATGCTCCAATAACTGTAGCAAAATACAAAGCATTGGTATATGGTCTTATCATTGAAGAAAAGAGACAAATATAAAGTGCTGCAAATTTTTAGGAGACACAAAATTGGTCATCCACCAGGTTACAAACAAGCTACGTGACAAAGAATAATATTATTAAGGCTTATAAACACAAATTTTGGGACCTCCTTGAGAGATTTTAAGCTCTAAATCTGCAAGTGGTGCTAAGGAAGATTTAACAAAGAAGTAGATCAGATGGTTGTGCTTAGCTCATAGTTCTCTCCTACAAAGGAATTTTTCACGGGCCATAGCATAGCATAATGTCAAAGTGGTAATCAGGCCATCTAATCTAGACATTGAAACTAGTTGGTAAGTGTTTGAAAACAGTGTGCAAATTTTCCAGTTCATACAGAAAAAAGCTAAGTTTTCTTCTAGCATGCAAGCTGATTTGCATGATAGCTATGATGACCAAGTGATCCAGCTAAAGAAAAACAAGTTTCCTAAAGGGTTGGTCACCTTAGAGAAAATATTCAGCCATGATGATTAGTTCAAGGGTGAAGAAAAGTATATGCGCACGACACAAGAAGACTGCTCCCAAGTCACTATTGCGTGCAGTAAGGAGTTGTTGCCCAATAAAGATTATGTGCATGATGAAAAATAGGCCTTCATCTCTCTGTGTCAAAAGTAGAACGACATATTTTCATGGGAGTATGAACACCTCAAAGGATTTGATCCAAATGTTTCTCAGCACTCCATTGACCTGTTATCACCAAATCATTGCACCCCCCGAATGGCCTGGGTGCTAATGGGACATTCGACGTGATTGTGTAACATGGGATTACCTCTCATGATGTGGGACTTGTGGGCTTGAGGTGATCCTCCAGAGAAGACCAACTTCCTCTTCCTAAACTAAGTACTACATTACTCATAATGCAATAAAAATAACTACCTAGACCTATACTAACATTTCAAGGGGATTAGGGAGAGAGATTTACAAGAAATAAAACCTAAATTAGAAGTGGTGATGCACCAAGAAAAGGGTTTTGCTAGACAAAATTCCAGCTTGCCAATGAAGAGAGATGATCATGAGGAGGACGAAGATACATCACATACTCAATTTACACACAATACTTCATTCCTTGATAAACACAATGACCTCCAAAACTTGCAAAAGAAAAACTGGTTGCATAATTCAACTGCAAACATGAAAAAGGAAATAGAAGCAGCAAAATGATGTAAGGACATATGATTGATCACAAAACATGATTTCCATTACTTCAAGCACTTACATAGTGCATCATTACGTTAGGGAAAGGCATAGGTTGCCGTTACAATTTTGAGAAGAAAGGCTTGTGAGCCTACAAATTCACAACAACTCAGCTTGTGAAGAGAGGGGAAGCTTAAAAAATGTCTAACTTTTTTTTGGAATAAGAAACCCTTTTACATGTATAGACATTTCTTGAGCTATTGAGAGAAAGAAGGAAGAATCCTAAAAAAATAGGTAAGGCTGTAGCAGAACAGGTCAACCATGCTTGCCTCATTAATTACAACTCCACCTTTCGAGGCACTATTCTCGAAATGAGGAAATCTTGCGATTCTGGAATGAAAAAACTTTGAAAATTCATTTTTTAATAATTCCATTGCGTATCTCTCGTTCTCCCGATTCCAACGACTATAATTTTGTGAAAAACGAATAATCGGGGAGGAAGTTATGGTTCCCTGAGTGAAAGGTACTGTTTGGGTATCTCGGGCATCGTACTCCATCAACATGTACCAAAAAACTTGAATTTTCCTATATTTAATCAAAAATAATATTGAATGTTTTTAACGGAGTTAATTTGAACATTTTGTGGGACTCCCTGGGTCGAAAACTGCATTGGAGGGGTCTTAATATGGTAGTTTGGAAAATGGCTCGCCAACCAGCTCACCGACCTGACTGGCGAGCTCTTTGGCGAGTCCCTCGCTCTTCTTTCGTGAGTTTCCTAGCATTATGCAGTGAGTGATTACTAAATATTGTCTGACCTCTTCATTAATTCAACAAGATTCCAGGAAACTTCCTGCCTTGAATTAGGTGAATTCCACATTTCTTCGTGCTATGTTTGCATTGGTCAAGTATGAGATTAACTCGACGACTCTTTGTATTTTCTTTAATCCTCAAACCCATGTTTTTTGTCAACTCACTTGATCTTCACATAAGCGAGATCTGATACTTCCTACGAGCTAACTGACAACGTACTCTTGTCATATTGTCGAGCCCACATGGCTCGTTGAGTGAGCACCACGTATTCACCTCATGTGGGTTCCTTTTCATACGTTACACGCGACTCCATGTTGACTGACCGTTGTTTTGCATTTCTTTTATCCACCTATTTGCTTGGTCAACCACTCAATTGCCTCCACCAAATTATTAGCTCGGCATCAAACCTTCCACCGAGTCATCGGTTCCTTTATATTCATCACATAGTTCTCCGCGTAGCAAAACAACAACTCTGATCAACTCGTACATTAACCGGTGAACAATTTGGATTTCCCACCGTAACGGTTCCTTACGGATTTGGAATTCAATTTTACGTGTAACTATACTCGACTCAGTGATTCCAAAACCACCCATTCCTGGACTCCGAAAAATGACGACTCCGAAGACTTTCATTCGATTTGACCTCTGAGTTATACCGTTGACTCCAGAAACCACCCAAGTTCCGAACTCTAAAACTTTGGAATTCGGATTTTCGGAATCCCCCATGTTTTTTATGAACTCACTCATCCGATGTTCCGAAGTGCCTCGGGTCCGAAACCCAAAGTCTAAAATTCAGACTTCAGAATTTCGGAGCCCGAGCCTTCCCTTACAATCAACTCGCCAATGCAACAAACAAACATGACAACTCCGAAAGCATGAAATGGTCAATATCCGAAACATCGCGAGCTTGACCTCGCTCAGTTCTGCTAGTGTCACATCTGAGTTAGCCTGAACTAATTGTTCATTCGCTAAGAGCTTGCACGAACTCAGTAGCCAACGAGCACTCGTTCGCAATGCTACCATCTTAGCTTAGTACATAATTTCCTCTGTTCCTTCTTCGTGAGCTCCATGTTTCGATATTTTTAACAGAGTATCTTGTATCCTCGTGTCAGACATATCGATACGTGGGATTCACGGGCCTCGTGTGTCCAACACGCCTTGGATACATGTCATGTGTTGAACATGTGTCTTACATAGGCTAAACATGGTTGGACATGGGAGACCCACGTGTCCAACACAGGGACTCAAAAAACTACGCCCAACAGTGAAATTGTTGGTCTTTAACAAAAAAATTCCAAACAATTAGTCACCTTTCAAGCATGGAGGAAACTATTGTGTGGAGGTTGACTTATCTTCAATATTCTTGGCGTTTGGTGCAAGAGAAATTTGCATTCCATTTTCTAAGTTTTATTACAATTGAGTGTTCTTCCACTGAAACCATGGCTCAATCATTAAGGATTTCTACTCAAAAGAAGGGGAAAACTCTTCATGTTGGTATTCCTCGAACTTCCTTTCCATGTCCAAGTTTTATTGATGTTAGTGCTTTGTTTGTTGCAAGTGGACAACACCTTTGAGAAGGCATTAGACAACCTGATCTCAATCAACCGATCCTAGAGCAGGTCAATAATGATATTGGTGATTCTAATGAGGGGTCATCCACAACACTAACAAATGCATATCTTGGATTGAAGGGCCGGAGGAGGAAGGAGAGAACATTGGCAGTGGTGGAGACATTGACAAATTTGATTTTGATTATGATTATGAGATATAGTTATTATCATCTACTATCATGTTTATGCAATACATTTTGATGACATTGAAAGGGAAAATTACAAAACTTTTGATTCACGAGTCTATGGTTTGATTATGATTCTATATTATCAATATGTATGATTTATGCTTTTATTTTTTTAGACTTCGATTAATAATTTTAATCTTATTGTATAAATATCATGTTTTAGACTAGGTAGTTGGTACAGATATGGGGATGGGAGCTTGGTATGCTGATACAGTGATTTTTTGTTTTGGGGCTTTGGGTACAACCATATAAAATAATAGCTAAATAAGTAAATTAACCATATAATATGCATAGAGTAAACAAAATAAACTAAATGATCACAAAACATCCTGATAATTCAATGTCAAATGTCATAATATTCATTTGAACTTGGAACAATTACACTGTGTAAATTTTACAATGTATACACAAAAATCAAGACAAATTAAGCATATACATTTATTCATAAACATAATACTTCCCGGTGCATTCAGTAAGAGCATCATTAGAATCATCATGTGGTTCATTAGAACCACAAGAAATAGTAGTGCCACTCCTACTAGCTCTATCATGCAAATCACCCTCTATCTTTGTGTCTACCAATGAAGGGTGGCCAATCAAGGCTTCCAAGTTTGGAGTCTTCAAGGCTACATCCCAACACTTTTTTCCCCTTGTTTTTACCCATCTTGCTTGTGTGTTAGAATGCACAAAGGCCAAATCCTCCACCTTTTTTGCTTGTTGCAGTTAATAGAGTGGATAAAGGAGTAGGTGCCCTAGTCCTGCTTAGTTAAAGAAGAACTTGGAACCTCTTTAGGACAGCCACAAAGTCAATACAAAATTCAAAATGAAAATTTATTATAGTAAAAAAAATAAACAAAAAAAGTTTAAAACAAACCTAAAAAAGAAAGAGTTAAAAAAGTTAAATTCTTACTTGGGACATAAATTGCATTGCTTGTTTTTTGAGGTGGGGGTATGCTTTCCCATGGAGGTACCTATTGCCCCAAATATCTCCCCTAGTTATTTTCATAACTTACATCCCTATTCTGGCTCTGAAGTTCTATATTACAAGTCGTGTACACTTTGGTTGTTCCTATTGGTACATTTCCTTGGTTGTAGTTCCTCACGCGCTCATGTACGTTCACCCTTCTTCCGCGCCTTCCATCTTTCCTTCTCGTTTCCCTCGATTTGCTCCATTTTCCCTTGCGCATTCTTCCATGCCCCATTCCCTTCTTGTTGTCGCACATTTTTCTTTTGTTGCTTGTGCCCCGCTTGCATACTTGTCCCCTACAAGTATGCTCCCATTCTTACTGTGCACATTACTTTCACGTGCCTTTCTTCTGATTTTCCCTTCCTCGCCTCTTGTTTTTGCACGCTCCATGTGCCTTCTTCTGCGCCAATTACTGTGCCACGTGGTATCTGTCAAACTTGAGTGTGTTACACACAACTTGTCCAAGTGCACCAGCTAGGCACCGAATCCTTTTGATGAACCACTGTGTGACACGTGGTAGAAATGAAAAATTAGATGAAATGTTGGTCGTCCTTTATCCATTCTACGTGTACCACATGTCATTGCATGTCAGAGTGACCTGTAGTCTTCAAAATGCCATAACCTTTTCCATAGAGCTCAGATTAAGGCGCAATTTGTCCTATTAGAATATTCAAATTCAAATGTTGGCGGGATTGGGTAGGTGAGAAGTAGGGAAACACACTTTCAATCATTAATGCAAAATCTGAATAGCTGAGCCACCAATTTTTTTTCATGTTATAATGTGTTGTATATTTTGTATATTGCATACCCAAGAGTACTGTACACCTGTTCCATGAGCGTTAGCAGGTGCTCTACATGGTTTTATGGATTCCAACTAGGGTGGAGACTTGGATATGCGCAATTCTGCAAGTGGTTATGTATTCAACTTGTTTGGTGGAGCGGTAAATTGGATGATTATTTACGTCAAGCTAGTGTTGCAATATCCACCACAGAGGTAGAGTACATGGCGGCTACTCATGCAAGTAAAGATACGGTTTGGCTTTAACGACATATCTCCAGTGTTGGGTTCACTCAAAATGTTGTAAGGATCGATTGTGACAATCAAAGTGCAAATTTTCTAGCGAAGAACCTTGAGTATCATTTAAGAACGAAACACATTGATGTTCAATACCATTTTGTAAGAGAAATGGTGGAGGAGAAGAAGATACTACTAAGTAAGGTGGACACAAAGGATAATGTTGTTGACTCTTTAACTAAGGTTATGAGTGCTGATAAATTTTCTTGGTGCAGAAAATTTTATGGGCTTGAATGCCCTAAGATATTGACTATATGGCAGTGTAGCCCATGTTTGCAAAGTACACAACAAGTGGGAGAATGATAGAATGTGTTGTATATTTTGTATACTATATACCAAGGAGTATTAAACACCTCTTCCACAAGCGTTAGCAGGGGTCCGGAATCCCTATTTTTATGGAGTATAGATATGTTATTTTTATCTATACATAAATATGGGTGGTGTCATAATCCATGAATTATGGGAAACCATTATGGGTGTTTATTAGCCCATGGTTTTGGTACCCATTGTATTGTAAAATCGCTTTGAAGGTTTCCTATTGATTTGCTTACAAATAACTGGAGATGCAGTAGGGTAAAGTAGAACTTGGAAGTACATTATTGTATTGTAAACGATTAAGTTAATCTATAAGAGGTAGAAGTTATTATGCTGGGTTTTTTCCCGAAAGGGTTTCCTAGGTTAAATCTTGTGTTTTGTCATTTGTTTTCTTTGATTATCTTAAATATTTTGTTTAGTATAGCTTCTTGTTTATTATTTTATCGGATTAATTCTCTTCAATTCAAATCTAGAACATATTTGATTTCCCCATTTTTTTTAATTTTGGTCCCTTTAAGCATAGATTGCACTCACGTAAATAATGTGAGATAGATTGAGATGGTAAATTGAAGCACATGTAGCATATATTATCCGGTAGGAACAATTTGAGCCATGGAATAGGTGTGTGACATGAATGTATTTAATTCCCACTTTTTTATTTCCAACTTTTGACTTATGACTTTGTCTTAGCTAACACATTAAATGTCATCAAACTGAAAGCCTTCACATCATAAGAAAAAATCTAATCCCATTTTATGACAGTGTTTAGTGTTGGACAACGTCATCATGAGCATTGAAGGGGAACCCTAATCACTACCTTAATAGGTAGACAAAGACCCTAATTGAAAATGCATTTGTAATTGCCACCCGGGGATGTCAAGTCCACTCCACATATCCACGTCTCTAAAGTGTCTCACGTGACTCACAAGTGAATTGCATTTATATTGATGTGTGTTCTAGCAACCCAAAGAACATAAGGACCGACCTTGCAAACAAAAACTATTTACAATGTTAGTATTTCCCATTCACTCTTTGTCTTCTAAAATCTTTCCATAGTACATTGTCTTTACACCTTGCATGTTGCACCAAATTCCTCTTTCAAAATATTAACAAAAATGGCACATGGTTGTAAGAAAGAAGAGTTACATTTGTTCTTTGCGAGACCTTTCTCCTCCGTATGCACCCTTCTTCATTTCTCGTATTCCTAGTGCAATGTTGCACTCCCTCAACTTTAACTTCTTCAACATATCTCTTTCAAGGTACCCATTACACATTTCACATACAATTACTAATTAAATAAATAAATAATGTTGAATTTTACTTGTTCATTGTTACCGAATAAGCGGTGAGTCGGTAAGGATAAAAGGGAAACTGGAATCTTTATTCGTTTTCGAAGTTTCAAATATATCAGGATTCAGACTGCCTTAAATGCACGTGACTTATGCCCGAAGTTTTCTGGAAAATCATATAAAAGCTAACGGGAATAATAGTTCGGTGATTTATGGAACTTGGGATTTACGTTTCAAGGTTGATGGGGACTGGCCAACGGGAATAATACACTGCCAGTTACTAAACATGGCTGCTTAGGCAAACACGCAAATAGTTTCTGGTAAGTACGCTGTCAATGACAACACCGTAATCATCCGAGTCACGAGTCAAATTTGCTCACTGCTCTGTAATCTTTATTCGTTTTCACCCAGATTTCCAAGTTTCAAATATATACCTATCAGATTTATTATACCCAAAGTGGATATAACGTACTGCCTAGTGCCTATAGCTTTTGCTCTTCTTCAATTGTGAAGACAACTGTTACTTAAAGCTTTCATAATGATTCACTGTAAATTTCAAATGAATTTACAGAAGCCCTGAATCTTGCCAATCCGAGGTCAATATTACTCATGAAGTTTCCATATCTAACATATGTATAGTTTGAGATTTATGCATTGGTGGAGGTCTAGATGGATGTGCCTAAAACAGAAAGGGAGATTAAAAGGTCAAGAATTTATGTTGGAAGGACATTAGTGGAAAGTTTCTTTTCATCATGATTGCTGCCGAGGGGGAACCCTGATCAATACCTTAATCACTAAAGATAAACCATAATCACAAATATACATAAAATCAAAGCCATAAGTGACCTTAAATGTAAAGTTATATATATACATATTTACAGTTTGCGATTCAAACATATGCAATTTTCTCTTCAAATTATTAATCATCCATAGTATATCGCCTCAATGACGTGTACACTACACCTTGTATCTTTATCAAATGATTCAGAAAATTAGCACATTCATATGTACGTGGCCATTACAAAGAAGAGTTCCACACAACGGTTCCCCCCACTATTGTCCACACCAATTTATTTATCGTCACTCTAACAAGTTTCTTCATTTCCCCTCTTCCTCCTCTATTATTTTTCTCCTTCAAGCTTAACTTCTTTAACATATCCCCTTCGGCATTTCCATTGCACATTCTACGTGTGATTGTTGGTATAGGCTAAGCTAATACCATTTTATGGGTTTATGTGCAATTGCACATAGCAGTGCATTTGATTGGTGAGGGATATTCTCCCAATAGAATGTACCAACATCCATAAAATCACCATGCACCCATCACATGCATATGTCTCCCCTATTCATTTACTTCATTTTTTTCTGTTGTGTTGAAAAACACATTTCATTTAGCCACAATCACCATACACCCATTGAAAAACACATTTCATTTAGCGACAATCACCATACACCCATCTCATGCATATGTCTTGTGTGTGCATTTACTTAGTTCTTTTTCAAAATTTTGAAAAACGGATTTCATTTAGCTACAATTTTTGGGATTCAAACCTATGACCTGTTGTTCACCAATGCACTGTATAACTAATTGAGCTGCATAGGAACACATGCAATCATTATTGTCAAACTCATATATTGAAAAAATGTACTTATGATGTGACAACTGGCAGCGGTACCCACCCATGCATGGGCATGCATAAATTTCATGGGGGCTTGCTTGTAGAAAGGTGCATTTTATCAGGAGTTTATTCATTGGATGTTAGATTAGTGTATTGTACCATGGCTAGATATACAATGTTATAGTAGGTTAGGGTACAATTTTAAAGAGAGAGATTTAATGTTTTCCATGTGCTTCTTGTAGCATGTACTTATAGAGGAAAGTGATTATTTTTGTTTATTTAAATCTTTAAGTGTTTTTTTGGGAATGGTCTTGGTTGAGCAGAGCCGCCATTGTAATTATCAATTAGCAATTGCACAAACATGTGAAATGGTCATGCGGATAAGGACAAACAAATGAATTCAAATAAGGGGAAAGTGATGGCTACCATCTTATATTTATATAAAATTTGCTTACTTTATTACATAGTGATGTCAAATGAAGTAGTTCTAGATTCCATTCAAAAAGAACTTGTATTAAAACTAGCAATCGTACGTGGAGTGTATGATGGAAATGTCGAAGGGGATGGAGTGAAGAATTAAAAATTGAGGAAGCAAAAAAGAGGGAGAGAATGAAGGGCGATTGAAAAGGGGTTCGAGGGAGGGGAAGGGAATTGTGTTCCACTATATCATCTATATCTTGAGCGCATAATTCACGTGAGCACGAATTACATTTAAAGGGGACACACCAAAAAATGGGGAAAATCCAAAATGTTCCATGTTTAAGACCCAAATGAAAAGTGAGAATTAAATACCTACATGTTTCACACCTTTCCATGGCTTAAATTGCAACATTCAAATAAAATCCATTTATTTGTTACAATTTATCAAATCGATCTTGACCGCATTATTCATGTGAGTGTAATTTACGCTTAAAAGGTCCAAAAGAAATAATGGTAAAAATCCAACATGTTCCATGCTGAAAACCCAATTGAAATGCTAGTTTCTTGGATTACTTTGTAGCCCTCCTTTATAATTCTAAGCTCAAGTAATTGCAGGGAAACATAAGATGTGTGAACAATCATTGAGAGTTGAGTTTACATTATTTAGCTGATTGTAATTTGTCCTTAAATGTGCCAAAATAAAAAATGAAAAAACCAATAGGTTCCATGTTTGAAGCCCATTCTAAATTTTTGCTTCTCAGAGCGCTTTGTACTCCCACTTTACAGTTCTAAGCTTGAGTAGGTGCAAGGAAATAGGCAACATGCAAACAATCATTGATAATTGTCCTTTATGTGTTCCACATTATCGTCACTTTGTACTCCCCCTTTACATCTATAAGCCTAAGTAGGTGTAGGGAAATTGGCTAGGTGTAGGGTAATATGTGATGTGCAAATAATAATTGATAGTTATCTGTTATGTGTCTTCCACTTTACTGTCTCAGTCCCACTCGCATTACTCACATGAGTACAATTTACACTTAAAGGGGCCAGAATAAAAAATGGGGAAATCCGAAAGGTTTAAAGGTCAAGATCTAACCAAAAATGACATCAAGGTTTTCAGTTCGATAGTGCTTGGTTTGTAATATAAGACGAAGACATCAATGAAATTTTGGAAATAAAAAACTAAGAATTAAATACCTGTATGTACCGCACATTTTCCATGGGTCAAAGTGTAGTACCCAAGTAACTTCCACTATTCATGTTCCACTTAATTGACTTGATCTCATTCTTATTTTGTGAGTGTAATTTTCCCTTAAAAAGGGCATTAAACTATCTATAAAAACTATACTATAAAATATATATTATAAACTATATATATACTATAAACTATATATTAAAATCTTATTTTATGAAAATCTTAATTCCATTTTTTATTTTATTGTGAACATTTTTTCTATTTGAAGGAGTATAATCAGCCATGTGAGGGGCATAAAAAGTGTAGGCTCAATTTAACATTTTTACACACAAATTTCTCGTACAATTCTTAATTCCAATAGAGGGAACATAACTACCCTGTTGCATTCACGCTCCACATGTGGATGATCTTGATTAACTGGAGGGTGTTGAAAAAAGCTACGAAATAGATGGATGAGATCACTACATATTCATATGAGTATCAGAGACAAATAATGTTTCTAGTTGTTTAAATGCTTTTAGTGTAAATATAATATAATAAATGTATCTATATAAAATACGTTAATAAATATCAATTTCAAGGTTTTTAGGTTAGATTTTTTACATACCTCTTTAATCAACAACTTCATCAAATTCTCTATCAATTTCACATTGATTTGTGGCAAGAGAAATCATTTAACTATGCAATTGTGTCAGTCTCAAAAATATCTCTTCACGAAAAAATTACCCAAACATTATTACATGGCCAAGATATTTCTATTTTTTTAACTTCTCCAAGAGAATAAAAAAAACTATTCAATTGATAGTCCAATAGAAGTCAAAGTTACAGATGCACTGTCACGTGACAGTCAAATGAATGGCAAATTTAATGTCGCGAATAAAAGTGTACAACTCACTCCATTACGACCTTACCTGCCATTGTGGGAACGCCTCTTAAAAAATAAATTAAATAATAACCCAAATAAATACATACTTGATATATATTCTAAATCATGAGGTCGAAAATGAATATATTAGAAATAAAGCCATGGTTAAGAAACAATGACATCGTTATGTGTTATCATTAAAATAATAAACTACATAAGAGGCATATCACTTAAATTCTTTATAATACACTTGATACCATTCACATCAAGTGTAGTTATCAAACATATTTATGGATTCTATCCACACTTAAAAATACGTAAAATATAGCTCTATAATTCACTTACATGACACAACTTATTTCGAAACTGAAATTTGAATGAGTAGTATCGGTTATCAAATCATATGAAGAACCTAGTTAGACTATGCATGTTAAAAATGCACAAAACCAAAGGACACACAACAAAAAATTCTTCGTGCAAAGAGAGACAATATACTTCAACATAATTATTTATTGAAAAAATCACCATAAAGAGGAACACAAGTCATATTGCATCCAATCTTATCAGTAAAGCAAAGCCCATTCAATTGTCATGTGTTCAATTCAATATTTTATCTTTCATTTCCCCTTAAGCGATACCCCAGGAATAATTTCAGTGTATATAGACCATAGCTATTGTGACAAAATTACACCGTAAACATGCAACCTAACGAACATAGGCAACAAATATGGGGAACGATCAAAATGTGCACATACTCCATTACCCATTTTAATCAATAATTCTCGAAAGATGTAGCAGCTCATCTTTCAGAATTATACACAGACTGGATTAAGTAGTAATCACACAAGCTTGGAAAAAAATCATTTTACAGAATCATCGTCTACATAAAAATAAGTCAAAATGTACAAAATGAGCAGTTATTTTGCCATCAATCTCAAGAAAGGAAAATAAAATAGAAAATGCATTTTACACGATCTCAAGAAATAAAACTAGTAGGATGAATTTATATGGAAATGTCACCCCATATAATGAATCAAACCAAAGTATTATATTTAACATACACGTAAATGATTACGAGACACAATCTAGTAGCAACACCAAATGTCAAATGGAATGTTGTCATCCACAATCTAGCCTAATACAAAAACCAAACACAATGAAGAACAATATTTAGAAGTAAAATAATTTATGAAAGGAATCCAGCCAAATCTACGATAACATAACAACAACAAAGCAAGTTGTTGGTGCTCATTTTGAGCCCTCCCTATTTGAATTTCTAAGAGCCTTGCATATGTCTCCTTATCACTAATAGAATTTTGAAATATCCATGGTCATCCCTTCCCCTGATCAAATCTAGTAAATCGAAGGATGGACATGACTATTTAACTCTAAGGAATCTACAATGCATTAACTTGGCATTCTGTGGAATGACGAAGTCAATGCTCTATAGGTTGCAACGTAAGATAGAAGCAAGAAGGAATGCCATAGATCATCGATCACGAGGGATAAAGAAAGGTAGTTGTATAAAAGAATCTGTGGTACACTGAAGTAACATTAGGAAGGTTTAACAAAGGAATCAAAACTCCACATATTCCTAAATAACCGCGGGATGCTTAGAATAGAAAACATCTTTATTGCGGATGTGTAAAACATGCAATATAAAATTAAAGATGATTGTTATGCCATATATGGATAAATTCAAGATTACGAAAAATAATTGTTGAGATGACAAATACAAGAAAGAGAATCACATTGTGTAATACAAATAAAATAGGGATTCTATAGGGGCCCTAACCCTTGAAAATTCACATAACTGATAATATGCATATACAAAAAGAAAGGATCTTGCAAAAGAGGTACAATACGAATTGATGGCTACACATTCCTCTACAAAAGGAGGAATCCAATTCAGTAACCTCTTCTTCATGAACTCCAATTCTTTACAATCTTGAGCGCCATGAATGTACATGATGGCACCTATAAGGTCTCGAGACATGCCTTGTTCTATGAGCTTTGAAATATTTGTTTTGGGAACCTCCAATATTTTGATTAATTCTAATTTCCTCCTATAGGAGAAGACCCATTCAAGGAGGTTAGACCCACCTTTGAGGTAGGCCTTGGTACCTCGCCAAGTAGTAGCTTTTGAAGATGAGGAAGGCCCAGAAATATCAATTAGTGCCGCGAGGTCAAATTCAAGTGCATCCACAAGAATGGGCTGAATTGCACAAGTTGGAACATGTACGCCCCATCTACGTCTTCTCATGTAAGGTGGCGAAAATTTAGTGGCTTTCCCAGAAGAAGACTTTACGGGTGACTTTTCAAGACGAGCAAGTCTTTTCTCCATCTCGGCGATTATACAGGAAATTGATGATATATCCTCCATAGGATCATTAACAGACACTTCGTAGGAAGCAACGGGAATTTATTTCTCCACCAATTATTCATTGAAGAATAAAGGAGATATATCAATGATGTTCTTGTTAATGGTGAGAAAGAAGTGACTATAAAAGTTCTTTAGAAGTTCATGAGCCTTTTGGTTCTCTACATGAAACAAGTGATAATACATGACCTAAAAGATAAAAAAGAAGGGAGTCATCTTGATGATCCTTCTTATGAGTGCTACCCGAATCACGTGAGGTGTTAACAATCCATCATTCTCCACCTAATCCTTAATTTCAAGGAGCATTCTCACGAAGGCCTTTTCTAGACCAGAAAGATCGAAGATTGAGTGTAAAGTCTCAGAAGAAAGTTCTTTCAAGCTGATACCTATCTCTATATCCGCCCTTGCTTGGAAATAATGGACGCACACTCTCTTTTCCCTCAGGATGTCTAAAGGGAGATATGATCTTATGTGAGAACAATGGGAGTTTATAAAAGGATGAAATTCAGGAGTAATTATGTAAGGTATCATTTAAGAATTGAATGAGAAATCAATTCTGAAAACTTGCATGGGTCTGCAGAAGATTGATATCTTCCAAAAGGTGATTTTTGGTTTAAAATGGAAATTCACACAAAGCAGGCATCAAACACAACGGATTATAAATGATTATACATTTCCCAAAGCATATTCCCAAATAGGGCAGGTGTCAAATCAATTAAAAAATAATGGCATGAGGGATTAAATGGTTTGTGATGGGGTGCATAAAGAATGGTGGCAACGTGATTAAGACAAAAAGGGGGTTAGATAAAAAAAGTAAAAAATCTTGCATATATCCATGTCAGCATCTAGAAGCAGAATTAGATTAAGAAATACATGATTTTCTTCACCGTTACAAGATATTTTCCAGAAGTGGAGCTCATTTTCAGCATATTCCTGGAATGGTTCATCAAATTTTTTGGGGGGAAAATTAGGTTGTAAGAAGACATCAAATTGTATAAGTATGAGGATTTCCCTCATAATTAAGATAGTTAATTTTTCTATCTAGATTAAAGGGGATTAGTATTTAAAATTATGAAAAGGTTAGAGATAAAATTGTGAATACTGTATGTTTCCATCGTGAAATGCATACTGATCTCAGTTTCCCAAAATTCCGTGTCAAGTTGATTACAAATGTACAACCATTGATAGGATTTGAGAGACTTAATTTGATGTTCCCTTGTTAATAAATTCAAGAATTGAATAAAGTATGTCCGTTTTGAGTTTTAAATACTTTTGTATGAATTTTGTGTTTTAAAGTATTTCATTAATGAGTCATATTTCTATGCTGCAGTCTTGTGTTTATTTTTTTTCTTTGTCATACACTAAATCCTTCCTTGATGTTTATGCCTTGGTTATTAAGTTTGATGTTTTGGTGTGAGATTTCACTTTGTAATATTGGACTAGATTGTAAAATCCTTGTCATAAACATTTTATGTTGATAGATTTTTGTAAGCCTTTGAGTGTATCTTAGGCCTATGAGGGATGAATCAGGAAACACTTTCTTAAAATACTTGTACAAGTTCTGGTGTATGATTTAACTACGAAGGCATTGGCAGATGTTTTAGACTTATCAGATTTGTATGATGTCGTAGACGAAAACTTAATTTTTGGTTTCTTAGGACGAAGCTTAACCCGACCATCTTCTAGAGCTTGCAATTCTAGTTTACGGGCCATGGTAAAAGCCTCATCAAAACTTTGGAATGATTGGATTTGTAATGTGGATGAGATATGTTTAGCGCATGCACAAGAGAAAACTTTAATTGATTATGTTTGTGGTGATGAAAATTATAGTTGGTTAACTACACCTCTCTAGTGGGTGAAGAAATCGGCAATAGATTCGTCTTCAAATTGCTTGATGGAATATAGGTCATTGATGGTGAATTTGTGGGCTATGTTTATGGAAAAGTGTTCTAAGAAGAGCTGAGAATATTTTGTAAAGGAAATCAAGGAATGTTGCGGAATATTATTGTACAAATCTAAGGCAAGACCGACGAGGGACATGGGAAAGGTCCTTAACATGAGGTCATAATCGTGAGCTATTAGATAACATGTGTAATAAAAGGCACAGATGTGTTGTTGGGGATCTTCCTTGTTGTAAAACTTAATAAACTTTGGAAGCTCCCAGTGAGGTGGATAGGCTTTATACGGTACTAAAGGGTGAATGGGCTAATTGAAAATTTGGTCATAAGAGGGCACGCTCTTGGATGAAGACGAAGCATCTTTGAAACTAGATATATGGTTTAAAAGAACTTGAAGAGGATAAATATGAGTTTTTTGTTGCAGGGAGGAGCCAGGTTGGAATGAGGATTGGCTAGGTTGTGAGTATATATGATACTGCTGAGAAATGCCTTGGTATGGAATGTTTTGTTGGAGAGCATTCTGTTCAGGAACATTTTGTTGGTAAGGGACATTCTGTTATGGGATGTTATATTGTGGAATGTTTTGTTGGCGCACGTATTGTTGAGGTATGTTGTATTACAATATGTTTTGTTTTGGTATACTCTGATGATAAGGGATGTTTTGTTGTGCAATATTTTGATGAGATGGAAAACTTTGTTGAGAAATTAATGGGAGGGAAGATTGTATGTAGTGGTATTGTAATGGCATTGGTGTATAAGTGAGTGGTTATGAATACGTAAGTGACTACTGGAAGGATATGGAAGAAGCGGAAGAAGAAGGTGCTTGTTGCGGAATGTTTTGTTGTGAAATGCTTTGAAGAGGTATAGATTTTGGCATGGAGATTAGCAGTTGTGATGGTTGTGGTATGTATTGTGAAACAGGGTGATTACCAACAATATCACTTGTATTGACTAGAGGTGTAGTGGTAGGGATGGACATGATGATATTCTGAATGGGGCTAGTAATCAGTTGCGAAGACACGACATCAGATAAGGCCAGGGTACCCGATGAAGGTGTTTGTACCTATGGAGAGACTGGGGGAGTAGGCGAGGAAGTTGTGGTATTGCTTATGGGAGGTGTAGAACCTACAGAAGGGCTTGGTAAAGATGTAGATTGTTGGGCATATGTGTTTTGTGATGAAATCGTGTGAAGATCATAAATAAGAATTGAAGAGACATTAGATGTCTCAGGTTGACTGGTAGTCAACTGATCATTTGATGCTTCAAATTGGTTAATAGGAGTAGGGAAGATGACGTTTGATATTTTGGGTTGACTGACATTTGATGTTTCAAGTTGATTTTTTTGAGTATATGAGTATAACTGTTGAATGAATGGTTCTTGATTTTGGTCAACGAGACGTGTAATTACAAATGAAGGATTGTAAGTGTATGGAATGGGTTGGGGTGTAAATGGTTGCATTTGAACATTTCTAGCTGTTAGATAAGCATTGAGAGCAATAGGGTTTGAATCTAACATTTCTTCAAAGATAGGATCTCCCCTACTATAGAAAGGAGGTTTGGATGCTTTTGGTTGAGGACTAGGTGAAAAGGAATGTTATGTTTCTTGTAGTCTAGATACATGAAGGATTTGACCATGATATTTATGTGGGGAATTGAAGAGTGGTTGTCTCATTTCTTCATTATAGTTGGCCTCTAATTCATTCCAGATATTTTGGGTGTTAAAAAGGGAAGTGGATGCAATTTTTTGATAAAATGGGGTATGTTGTTGTGTTGGTGTCGAAAATGTTGTACGGAATGATGTAGCATAAAATGGGACTTGTTGTTGAAATGGTATATGTAGCGGGGTGGACATGTTTTCAAAATATTTATTACAAGCTTGTTTTCTGGTAAGTATCATGATAAAAAAACACAAAAACACCTAGAAATGAAAAATAACTAATTGGGTTGATTTACAAATAGAAAACAAAAGCAAGGAAATTTTTTTTTTATATTTATCTTAATTAATTATGAAAGAGTGAAATGTGTAAGATGGTTAATGAAGGTCTTGGGAAATGGTTGTTTATGGTTGGTTTCAAGAATGTTAATGGCAGAGTCCTTGATATACCCGAAGGTACGTGAGGCCCAAATCTGTACTATTGTCAGTACGGGTGTGGTATTGGGGCCTACCCCATCACTTCATGGTCCCGCTACGATAAGGGATTCATGTGTTGAGCCAATATATATCGACGGACAAGAGATTATACTTAGCCACATTTTTCCTTTTGGGTGATGAAATCCCAATCAGTTTCACCTAGCAGGGAGTTGTTTGAATGCATTTTTGATGTTAAAGTGATTTGGTTGTGTGTGGGGGAAGAAATAAGTGGATACAACAAATTTTCCTCCAGATTAAAATGTGTGAAACAAGAAGGATGCAATTGGTTTATTTTAAGATCCCAAATTGAAAATTTGATTTCGATGAGGATAGTCAAACAAAAATGCAAAACCGAAAGCAAACAAAAGGTTTTAGGACATATAGTGAGAGCACTCCTTTTTTTCAGATTTTAGCAAATTTTCAAAGCGAGCAATCAGAAAATCCAACAAATGAGTTTTTTTAGAAATAGTACCCTACAGACAAGTCAAGAAAAATAGAAAATAGAAAATAGAAAGCAAAACAAAATTGAAAAGTAAACTATAAGGCTATACTTAATAAAAACACACAGGAAAAACACTGGCGATTAGCCCGATTGCAGGCAATTATTACACGGTGAATTAGAAAAATAAATACTATTTAGCTGATGAAATGAAGAAAAAAAGTAAGGGATTGTCCCATCAGGCATTCTAAAATGTTGATGACAATATCACCTTCAAATTTGGGTGGATAATACAAGGAGGTAAAATTGGATCAACCTTAAGTATGATGGGGTTTCCAAGATACCCGCAGATTATGCTGATGGATGTTGATTGTTACGCTCCATGAAGAATGGATCGAACTCTTTCCTGCAAACACAGACACTACACAAGATGGAATTAGTAATATGGGTAGGCGGGTTCCCTGGAAAAGTTCAGTTCCCAGAAGCCAAAGGACTTCCTTACATGGATGTCAACCCGCTATGAAAAACACTTAAGTTTAATCATGAAAAATGGGATACAATATAAGATAGATAAAAATGTGATAAAATATTTATCACTTATTTAATTTATTACAAATATCAACTGATAATGATGATATGAAAAGAAATGCATCTAGAACTAAAACTCAGAATCCAGGTCAATATCTATATTTTTCAAAAAGTTAGAGCCAACTAAACAAGCTAGGCCATCCTCCTCAGTAAAGTATGAGTCAGGTTCCTTGTTGTAATTGTCTACGAAGTAGTCTGAAAGCTCCTCCTCAGTTTCATACAGACAAGCAAAATCTAAGTCAAGATCTCCAAAAACTGATCTCACTCCCCAGTTCTGATTCAAGTTCATTTTGTGTGTCTTCAGGGATGTCAAATCCCACTTCATGTTGGTACTCAAACTGAGATATGTTGGCTTGGATATGTTTTACTTCATAGTAGGCATCTCTTAACTCTTCAGTGGCCTCAAGGATCTTCTAGGTGGACTCGAAAATATTCCCTAGTCTGTTGATTGTAACTACGTGACTGGCACACAACTCTAGGTCGTGCAGTAGATCGTATTGTTCCCAATGCAGAGGATGACGAACGATCACAAGTGAATTGATGTTGGTGATGGGGTAGTTAATTCCACTTATAGCCATCTAACAAAGCCATGCTTGACGGAGAATTAGTAATACAAAAGGACAATATTTGATGAAATATGACTGCTAACTAGACAAAAAACACAAAAAACGTAGGAGATTACAAGAATCGCAGGTGATTCTGAGAAATTTTAACAGACTGCCAAAGTATGAAATTTAATTAGCTAGAAAAAAACTATGACTTTCTAGATACAAGAGGTGAGTAAGTAAGGGTTAAACAAGCATGTTCAAGATGGAAAATAGCTTTGAAAAGAAAGTGATGAACCTTTGAATGATGATGGGTGATGATAAGCTGATTGTAATTGCGATGAGAAAACTCTTGAATAGATCCTAGATGCCTAAAAAATGTGTGCATGTTGTGGATGAATGCAAAAAAATGTTGATGAACCTGGTAACACTTCTAAATGCTTGATAATGCTCCTGGATTCGTTTGAATGATCATGAATGGTCCTGAAGAGAGCCAGGAAAAATGGTATTTATAGATCATCGACGACCGAGAAAATCGCCAACATTTTAGGTCAATTCAAATTTGGCAGAGATACGAAGGGATAAAACTTCTAATTCAAACTTAAGTTCTTATGGATTTGGGGGGATTATGGTGAGGTAACTAGAGAGGTTGAGTGTGAGGGATTAGAGGTGGATAGAAGTAGTTAGCATAAATGGGGAGTATTTGGAAGGTTTCCTAATTAAACTAGTCATAACTAGTGAGAGGTAAGGGCTTATCATAGGGATAAGTTAGAGGTGGTTAGGATGGATATTTAGAAGGTTTCCTATTTAAACTAGTCGTAACTAATGGGTCATGTCGAGTTCACATGGCGAGGTGTAGGGGTGAAGTGTGATATGTGAATTAATCAATTATTTAATTAATTAACCATGAGAGAGGTAACATGACTTAGGAAATGTGAGGTTAAATTAATTATCTAAAGGGTAAATGATTAATTAATTGATTGATTAAAGGGGTGTAGGGGTAATAACCTAGGTTCAGGTATATCATTTAAATGATGCGATGATGAGTTTCATCAAGTTAATTGAACGAGTGACTTAAGTCATGAAATGGTGTAAAGATGCAGACGAGTGTATAAGTGATTATTTGTGTGGGAATATGGTGTGTAGATTTTTGGTGTCTACAGGTTGTCAATGTGGAAGTTAGGCCATTTTTAATTGATCTCATACAAATTTTTAAAAATTGCATTAAAATTTACACTATGTCAATATATCAACTTATTATTGAGAGTCTCATCCAAAATACATGAAGAGAACTAAAAACATTATATTATAAGAGATTTGTAACATGATGTAACAAGAAATTAGAACATAACATGAACAAGAAGTAATTAAACATAACCAAACCACAAATAATCATAAGTACACTCAAATTTGGAATAAAACCATCAATCTCACATGTACAAAATAAGATCCATTCATTAATAAGTTTCATGTACAACAAGATATGACATAATGCATAAGTTTACAGGCTCATCTACCATTGATAAACCAAAACTATAGCTTAAAATCCTAAAGTCCACTTCAACATCACGACACATCATAAAGCATTTAATATTAATTTTTAACTAAAAAGTTTAAGTTTGAAAATTCTCTCAAAATGAGGAACAATGAGGTATTTATAGAATTTTTGGACACCTAAGTGCACCTAACATAGCTAATTTTCGTGTGAATATTCTTTAGATTCCCTTTTTGATCTTTTTGAGTTGCACATGATTGTCTGTTAGATGACATACAACTACCATTTTGTATAACATTCTCCTACAAATGTCTACCTTGTGAGTACCTGTGCATAATGCAATTGTACTATTTTTTTTCACTAAAAACTATTAATTCATCTTGAAAATCATACAAGTCGGAAAATTAAACTATTTTTGAATGTTTTTTTCATATTATTATTTTTATATTTATTTAATTTTAGATGTGATTTATTGCAGTGACAATTTCCTCATTTCCAATACAATTTTTGATGCTCATTAATCCTGCATTTTCAAGTGATTAAAACCCTTTTCAGCCATTAATAAATGTAATTATATATTGAACATCAATTTTTACAAAGAAATTAGTTTGTTTTGTGGATTTCATTTTAACTAGTCAGATACCAATGTATGTACATTCTAAACGTTTTCTTTAATATTCAAAAATAATATACATTATGTGATTGTTTTGGTCAACTCAATCATACTATTTTATCATTTGTACACAACTAGAATATGTGTGGAGCCTTTATTTGTGTGTATTAAAATTTAGTTTTATTTTTTTTATTTTTTTGGGACCCTTTAATAAATTTTCAAACTTTGTTATAAGTGGCAGATTAATTTTTTTTGATAAAGATTAGATGTTCATAAATTTTAAGGGGTCATTTTTTTGGCTTGGTTTAATGGTATGTAAGTGTATTATAGATCAATTTTATTGGTGAAATCCATTTATGGATTAAGAGTATTAATTTTGTTTGCTTAGGTTACCTAGGAAGAGGGCCCTAGCCCTTTGTGACATCACCAACCCACACCAGTCGTGGAACCATCTAAGGATGGAAGTTTAAGCTCTCAGCTAGCCCATGGATTAAACCACACTATCATGGTGCCCTATTACCAGGGTATCCAAACTGTTAGTAGTAAGCTGCCTTAACATAGAGCCAAGATTTGAACCTTGGACCTCCCAATTACTAAGAGAACCATGAACCGTTACATCACAACTCATTGATAGATTAAGAATATTAATCTTATATAGATTTATTTATTCCTTTTATCGGCCTTTCTTGTAAAATATATTCAAATTTCTCATTCAACTCTTTTATTTTATATTTACAAAATCTTTTGCTTTCCTTTAAATTTTCTAATATTCAAAATTCTTATATTAATAGAGGCAACACCACAATAGAAGTGGTCTTCTTATTAACATAATCATTGATTGGTTATGGGACAAGTATGTTTTCTTTCTCGACCTTCTTGTCTCCTTGTGGCTTCATAGCCCCCCAAAACAATCATGTACAATTTTTTTAAATACATGTCTTACTGCACCACATTGGATATGCCTCTTCTGTATATGTTAGAATTGTTTATATGACTATAAAAAATCTTCATTGAATCAAGAAATTAATCCCACATTAATTGTTTGGTTTGGTTTTTGGTGACATATGTCGCACGATATAATGACTCTTGTGTCAATAGGGGTAACACTACAATGGAAGTGACCATCTTACTAACATTACGGTTAATTGGTTGTGAAATCTAAAAATGGATTCTCATTCTCCATTATTTTTAAAAAAACTTAAAAAAAAACCACCAACAAGATTATATTAATAACAATATAAGGATCAAAATACAATGCCAAACAATTATGCTCATACTAGAGGAGACATCTTTAGAATGTCAAGTATAAATAAAGAAAAAGAGGCAGTATATATGTGAATTATCCATCATGATATTTTAAAGAGAGGATTCATTGAATCTGCTTTCTTTTCTCTTGAGACCAAGTGAGGGGAAGAGGACCAAAGTGTATCAGATTTGATTGATCTAAAGCCTAGATGGCCAAAGCATCTGCCATCTTATTCTTCTCCCTAGGTACATGAGAATATATAATAGAATGGAACTAGCTAGCAATGATTTTGATATGATCCTGAATCTTGGCAATAATCCAATTATTAGATAGGTGTTGATCAAGGGCTCGAAGGATGTTGATAACAACCTTGGAATCCGATTCAACTATGATACTAGGACATCTCAATTTAGTAGCCTCCAAAAGAGCACGATGAACAACCATAATTTCAGCATCATTTTTATTGTAGTGCCCCAAATGACAAGCAAAGAAGAAAAGAGGGGTTCCCAAAGAATCATGAGTAATTCCTCCCACCATACTAACAAGACCCAGACTTCCTCTCGCTACCCCATATTTATTAATTTTGATAATACCAAAAGGAGGAGGCTGTCATGAGCTGAGAGTGGAAGGTGTTCTTAGTTTAGTATCTTGCTTCAACTTCAATTGCCTATTATCCATATTCAGTTTTTGTAAGAGGACTAGCCACCTTACAGGAAAAGGAGAAGGAAGAGTCACATTGTGCTAGATAGATTCGGCAATATTGCTTCTAGTCATGTCCATGATGTACCACCTGCCTCTACTTTCAAGCTTGAATATGCGCATGTATCTTTCTTTCCAAAAATTCCACAACATAAGAGAAACAACAAGCCATATGCCTTTGTAAAAGTCTTGAGTGTCCCTAACTACATTTTTCCAACCTTTGAAAGTATCCACAATATTATCAAAGGGAATGCCAAGTCACTGAAAAGCAATCAACAAGAGTTCCACATAAGCCCAAAGTAAAAGGCCATTGAAATAATATGTGAGTTAGGGTCTCAGCTGCATTTCTGCATGAATCACACCAAAAGGGACCAACCATACCTCTTTTCATCAAGTTATCCCATGTAAGATATCTATGATAGATGAGAATCCAAACAAAGAATCTCACCTTAGGCCAAATAACAAGTTTTCATAGGTCCAAAAATATATCTCTCCATGGGTGAGGAAGAGGGGAAACCAAAACTCTATACCCCTCAACAACAGAGTACTTCCCATCTTACGCAGTTCCCCACCCCAAAGTATTAGGCAATTCAATCGCAAGAAGAATCTTGTGTAAAGAATGAAGTTGTTGCTAAGTCGGGTTAATTTGCCACATCGAAGGATGAATCCACTCACTCTTTGGGTATGTATGCTATAAATAGTGGAATATCTTAGTTTTTCCTTGAGCATGAAGGGTGACCATACTATTGCTGAAATGGGGATGCTATGTAATCAAATGAGGGTGACCATCCCAAGAGTCCGTCCAAAAATTAGCCTACTCACCATTTCCAATTTTCCAAAGCAATTGTTTGTTTATTATTTCTTCTCCAATTCTGAGAACAGAAAGAATGGGAGATCCTCATGAAGGTAAGGAATATCTAATTGTCATGTGGCCTCATACATTGAGTATATTTAGCATGAAGATTAGTACTCCATAACTGATCTAGATTTTGAAAAAGTCTCTAGTACATCTTAGCATCAATGGCTTTATTATTCGGAATGCTAGCTCTGAATCCCAGGCCACCATCTTTCTTTGGTAGACATAAGGTCTTCCACTTCACAAGGTGCCACTTCTTGGATTGTTGGTTGCCAGACCAAAAGAATTTTTGAATAATAGAGTCTAATCGCTGCAAAATCATAATAGGGATGTGCAAAAGAGACGCAAAATACATTGGAATAGCTTACAACACAACTTTGATCAAGGTGATTCTACCCCATGATGATAGCCATCTATTAGTCCAATTATTAAATTTATATTGAATCTTATTAATTAACCATCCCCAATCAGATATCTTTGTGGAACTTAATGGAATACCCAAATATTGCAAAGGTAAAGTGGCCTTCTGAAATCAAAGTTTCATAAGAATGTCTTGTTCCAATCTTGGCGAGCAGTGAAAGAAGTTTATTTTAGACTTATGCTTGTTAATATCTTGACCAATAGCCTTTGAGAAAATTTGTAGAAATTTGTTTGTATTTGAGTGGCTTCTTTCAAGGATATAGTCCCCATAACTAATGAGTCATAAAAAAATTATAAGTGAGAAAGAGGATCCATATGAGTAGCCAATCTTATACCTTGCAACTTTCTCTACATTCTTGTCATATAAAATAGCCTACAAAACACTAGAAAACACTAGAAAACACTGAGTAGGGGTGCCATTAAGAATAAGAGAATAAGAAACAGATGAAATACAAACTTGTATCCATTGCACCCATAAAGGGGAAAAACCAAAGCGGACAAGGATATCATAGAAGCAATCCCAACTAACCATGTCATGCTTTAGATAAATCTAGCTCGACGAACATAGCTGGCTTCTTTTGAATGTCCATAGAGTGAAGATATTCTTGAGCCATCACTATATCATCATCGATCTGTCTATGAGGAACAAATCCACACTATTATGGAGAAATAACTTTATCAATGATGGATTTTAGTCTTTCAGCTATAACTTTGGTAATTATTTTATACAAAATGTTACAAAGAGCTATGGGAAGATATTCAGTAATGGTAGAAGCCTCGTGTTTCTTAGAAATCAAAGCAATATAAGTATAGTTAATGGCCTTAAGAATAATCTTAGCTTATCTGCACTCTTCCACCACTTCTAGAAAATCAGTTTTAACAATGTCCCAAAATTCCTAATAAAATTCAATTGGAAATCCCTCAGGTCCTGTTATTTTCCATTTTCCATGGTCCAAACAACAATTTGAAGTTCCTTTTTAGTCACCAGTTGTAAAAGTGCCATATTTTCTTCTTCACTAACAACAAAAGGAATAATATTAAGCAGTTGTTGTTGGGCACTCTTGTCCAACGTTGAAGCCTTAAACAACTCAAAGAAGTACTGTAAGGGAACATGTTGAATTGCTTCCTAAGTATTTTCCTAGGTACCGTCCTCTTTATCCATAAAATCAATTTGGTTGTGTGAATGGTGAGCTAAAACATATATATGAAAAATATAAATATTATTATCTCCTTCTTTCAGCGACTTAATTCTGGATTTTTGTTTCCAGAATATTTCTTCACATGTCTCCCATTCAGTTAATGATTGTTTGAGGGAGATTTCCTTCTTTTGTTGATTCTAAGTGAAGCCATAAAGCCTTATTTATCGAGATACCCCCTCTAGAGCTTCCAAGACCTCTCTCTTTTTCTCATGAATATTTCCAAATTCTAAAACATTCCATTTCTTGAGTTGGAATGCAAGGTATTGTAATTTTTTGACAAAGCAAAACATTTTAGTACCATGTCGAGGTTGGCCTTTTCTCCCCCATTTATTAATCAGAGGAATATGTTCATCTTAAAGCCACATAAAGTGAAATATAAAAGGAGCTCTAAACAAAAGAGATGTTCCCAATTCTAAAACCACTGACCAGTGATCAGAACTTGAATTATCAATAATCATAGTAGAAGGAATAAATTTGCATTCTAACCAATCTTCTGATACCGGAAATCTCTCCCATCTTTCCCTTATACACCGCTCCCCTACTCTTCTATTGGACCATGTCCTTAGACCATTGTGAGGTTGAATATCAACCAAATGCATCCTTTGTATAAAGTCCAACATATTAGTGGCAGAAGCATCCAAAATAGGAACCCCCCCTTGTTTCTCATGAGAGAAGAGAATTGCGTTGAAGTCACCCCGTAGAATGATTGGTACACTAGAATGTGCTACCACAATATTTTCAATAATCTTCCACTGAGTTATTGTTGCCTCAACCTAAAGAGGGGCATATATGTTCAAGATTAACATGATATGGTTTTGGGGCACATAGTGCACAATCATATAAATAACACCCTAATTTCCTCCACTGCCAAGAAGGAGAATTTAGTGAGGATCCCATATGCAAACCAAACCTCCCAAAGCTCCTTGTGAGCTTATAGAGATAACCTGGATTTTTTTATGAATATTAGGAACCACTGCTACCATGAATTCTATAGAAACTTTAGTTTCTTGAATAAAAATTATATGAGGGTGATCTTGCTGCATAATACGCTTAATCTCATTTATTTTAGAGGGGATGCCCTTAAGCCCCTGAATATTCCAAGTTATCACCTTCATTTTGGATTTTGTTCAAAGATTGAGGTCGAATCCCCAACTTTACCATTCCCTGAAAGTTGTTGCCCTTCTTTCTGAAGATGAGTTTGATTAGATTTCCTTCCTACTTTTAAAGTAGAATCCATCTGAAGTTTCTTATGTTGTTCTTGTTGGATTCCAGACGGATTATTATCCGGAAGGGTATCAACCATGGGGGGAGGGGGTAGTAATAAGATAGTATTATGATCATTTCCCACTTCCTCTTTCTGGTGTTCTTCTTCCAATTTATGTTTTCTTTGATAAATTTTGAGTTCTCCCACATTGCCTTGATGCACTACTAGAGCTTTAGAATCTGATTGCATGTGATTTTTATCTTATCCCTTTCACTGAATTTAATCCATTTGGGTTTCCTAGATAACCTCCATATCTTCTTTTGTTTCTTTCGATTGAAGGGCTGCAAATCTGTTGGTATTATTAATCTGAACATTGGATGATTTTTATACCTTGAAAATCTTCCTTTTTTACGGTGTAATAAATTCGTCAGATATAGGATTATCCTTGGTTTGAGTTGGATGATCTTTAACCAAATGGCTATATTCATGGCAATGTCGACACCAAAAGGGTATATTCTCATAGTCAATTTGTTGCTCCCATCTATGACAAGGGATTTTATGTTCATTGATATACATTGTTGTATACCCCAAAGCATAGTCATCGCCTCGGCATAATTGTTTGAGTGATTGCCCAAAGGCCCCATGTAAGCACTTATACATACCCCTATGTGATCACGTATACGTCCTCCTCCCCTAGCAAGACCCTCCATCAGTTTTGTTGAACCATCAAAGTTTAGTTTGAAGCTACCTTCAGGTGGACATTTCCACTTAGTACAGTTTTTATTAATAATCACATTTTTGTTTTTATCCTTACTTGTGGGACTAAGGTTCAAGCCATGGAGGATGGATCTTTCCAAGAAAGGGCATGACTTAGAGGATTTGGATTTAATGATCTATGAGTTATCGTTAAGAGTTTGGCCTATTCTCCTAACAACCTTTTTTATACTGGAAGATTGAGTGAGAAAAAATACGGTTGTTTCTCTCAAACCAAATACCCCAGAGAATATGAGGTAGTGCACATTTCCATACCTCTTTAGTGGATTCATGTTGAAAGTTGAAACAACATTGTTCTGGAAGTAGAGAGACATCTCCAGGAAGGACCACTTAAATCCTGAAAAGATCAAGGACATCGGAGAAGACTTGGAAAGTAAAGGTACATTCCATAAAGAGATGATTAGTAGTATCATCATGTTGTTTGCACAAGTTGCATCTATTTATAATAATCATACCTTTCTTTCTGAGTTTATCCACTGTCAAGATCTTTTTTGAACCACTTCCTAGAAGAAATTACTTTTAGGGATAAGGTTTTTATTCGTGATCTTCTTCCAGTAGCTATTTGATTTAATTTACTCGAAGTTCAGAAGGTAACCAAATTTTACCTCATAATTCCCAAAGTCCATGTCTGCCATATCAATTCATCTTGTGCTCTTCTATGAGGTATATGGCATTCCTTAAGATCCTGATGTAGAGCATTAAAAGGGGGTTGAGGACCTTTGTAGTTTGGGGATGGAAGACGCTGAACCCAACTTCTCTCCTCATTCCAGTAGTTGCACACCATCTCACCAAATTCCAAGATAAAAAAATGTCTTAAATGGCTCCATGGATCTTCCATTTTGAGGGCTTTATCCCTGATCCAAGGATCATCCCAAAATTTAATCTTTGTGTTGTCCCCGAGATTCCATTTAGATCTCTTAACCAACAACTTCTTAGCTTGATTGAGATTGTTCCAAAAGATCGAGCCTTTTGGGAGCTCTTGTTAAAAAAAAACCCAAAGTGTCGTCAACATTCTGCAAATATTTCGTATCTATCCAAGTGCCTTGTTCTTTGTGCATTCTCCATCCAACTTTTGCAATGAAAATATGATTCATAAACTATAGGTTCTTCAATCCAAGACCTCCTCTGTCCTTAGGTCTAGTAACCTTATCCCAATCTATCAGTGGTATTCTTCTCTTGTCTTCCTAACCCGACCATAAAAATCTCTTTTGAATACTCTCAATGGCTTTCCTGACTTTTTTTGGAATGATGAAAATTGACATTATGTAGATAGTTACTTCCTGCAAGAAGCTTTGAAGGAGTTGTGCTTTTCTGGCTTGTGACAACAAGGAACCCTTCCAGGATGCTAATTGTTTGTGGAACCTCTCAATCAGTTTATTCCATCCCCCTTGTTCCACTTTTCTCCCGCAAAATGGCATAACTAGGTAGTTTTCCGGGAGAGATTTAATATTACACCCCAAGATATTTAATATTATACAAGTTTTCATATTCACAATATGGTTTTGAATATAAATATCATTCTTAATGTTCTCATGAAACATGAATTTATGAGAAGCACAAGGCAGGCACACATTCAAATCCATTCACAAATCATCCTCTAGCCAATCCAACCTATATGAAGCAAACTACCATAGATATATTAAAACACAAGAATTTGGAAGGAATAACATATCTCCAATAAAATTCTTGGAGGAAATAATATGTAACTTCTCCTCTACCATTGAATTTATTAGTGAGTTATTTATATACAAACACCCTATGAATATTAACGGCTCACGAAATATTAGTACATTATTCATGATACACAACTTGAAATGGGATGAAAACAGGATCCGAGTTTAAAATGGCCATGTCCAATGAAGAAATGCAAAGCACAGAGATAAGATTGCTTAATGAATGGAAAAATCTCATTCGAAATGCATGAATAATCATGATGATGCATTTACAAGAGATGAAAAAAGGCACTACCTACAACTTTCTCCTTATAGATCAAAATGTGTGGAGCGGTAAAGTTTAGTGTCAAGTGAAGACTAAATGCATTCCAAAATTCTAAAACGAACTTAAGTTCACCATTAGAAATTGTGGAAATATGCAATCCGAATGAATCCAAACATGCACAAATAATGATTTGACAGTTATAGGTGATGTTATACTCTTACAATAAGGAAGCACCTTCCTGAAAAGTAGCTTTGCATCTTTTCCTCCAAAGTAAAATATCTTCTTAAAAGTCGCATCTTACCAACCTAAGTAGGGAAGTATATTCTTGAGAAGGAGATTCACGTCTTGTCCAACAAAGGAAACTGATCATTACCTACCAAATTGTATTCCATATATGTTTGCAGCTTTCCATGAGCATCCAAAAATCCCCTAGAAGAGGTCCTTGCCAAGAGAGAAGGGCACTGAAAAGGAAATTGAATTCAGCATTTAACCATCCCCAAAACCTTCTACTTGTAGAACACTTTCAAAAGATATGGTCAGATATCTCCTTTTTTCCTCACAATGCAAAAAGCATCTGCAACAGCCATTTATTCAAACATCTTTGAAAGGTATATCTTGATGCATTACTAACCATCCCATCACATTGTATTTGAAGGAGTTTCTTTTTTTCCAAAAGCCTTGACCCATGATGCAGGAGCATCAAGCAAAACACAACAAATTTTGGTTTTATTTTCAAATTTGGTCTTGAAGTATCGTAGGGAGTCTATTTGAATTGTTTGGTGAGGATTCCAATTCATTTTGGTTATCTTAATAAATGGAGAGCGGTGGTTAGGAGTTTCCCTCCAAAATGCATTTTCAAATATTTAAATACTTAGTTTGTTGACTAGGAGGTCTAGAGACCTAGGTGTGAAGTCTTATAATGATGAAAAAGTTCTAAATGGTTACATGACATGTATATGAAGTCTTCTTGCTTGACCAAGGGGTATTAACTCTATTCCAATAAATCTTTACTATGATTAGGGTATAAGTTAGTTGTAAACTTCTTCGTTTGTTGTATGGCAAAAAGAACCACTCATTTGAATAGAAGAGGAAGGGAGTTAGTTGAAAAAGACTGGTAGAGGTGCTAATCAGGGGTAGAAGAGCCAAGAAGGCTCAAAAGAGTCTGTATGTAATCAGAAAGACCTTGTAAAAACAGACAAGTAATGGACTCAAATCTTGTTGATATGATTTATGAGGTAAATTAATGATGTTCTTGAATGCACTGTTATGATAATAATGATATTCCAATCTCCATGTTAGTCCTAACCCCTATTAGATAAGGTAAATGCTACAGATCTATACCTAGTAATAAAGAGTGGTGTGTGTTTTAACTCATTTTAGTACTGTTGCAAGAGTAGGTTGATATCATAAGTTATGGAAGTTTGGAGTTACAATGGCACCATAGAGAATCATTGGGGTTGAGAGATTTGTAAGTATATTCTCACTTTGTTGAGGAGAATGCTCAGTGGATCTCGGGTGTACAAATAATGGCCTTGATGGTAAACTAAGACAAACTCAGAAAATACAGTCACTAGAAGACTGGTAAACTACCCTTTGGAAGAATTTTAAGCATAAATGGTAGACAAACATCTTGGGAATCCTTAGAGGAGGTGTGTAAGGGTTTTTAGAATAAGTTTAGGCCTTGGATAAAGTTTCAAACCTCAATAAAATAAAAAGAATCTAAAATGGGGAGTCTCGGGTCTGCGCATCCCTGAATTAGGGTTAGTGAGGGAAAGAAATTGATAACCTCATTCTTCACCGTTGAAAAATCCTAAGACTTTGAGGACAGTTAGTTTGGGTATAGAAGAAGGACATTTTCGAGTTTTAAGTCTAATGAATGATATTTGGGGGATGAAAACACAAAATCTCAGTCGCACTGTTATAAGTAACCAATTTTTGTACCAGAAAAAGTAATTTGCATAACAAGAAGTGATAAACTCTTGTAAAAAACAAATGGTGTGGAGGGATGGAATAGGGCAAGATACAGTCTCCAACGAGTAAGTAAGCTCTACGGAAATGTTTTATGGACAAGTTCCTTGAAGGTGTAACTGACAGTTATAGACAAGCCAAGAAACTAGTCTTGTGAGAACAAACAAATGAAATTACTTCCAAATTCAGTCTATAATACTTGATGAAACTTGGTAAGAAGGTGGATATGAGACTAAAGAAGGAGATACACGGTGATTAAGATGAAAACGTGGAAAACACAGTCTCACTCTGTTCTTTAACAGTCTTGTGACCCAGTCTTGAGAGCAATTGTTCCTAAAAGTCAAGTATAAAAGGAGAAGCATGGTAAGAAGGTGTCCCATGATACAATGACATGTGCCAGTGCCAAGGGTATGATGAAGGTGGAAATCTGGTTTAATGATCTGGAGAAGAAATGGTGAAGTGAGTCTACAAGGAAAGCCAGTCAAGGAAAGAGTTAGGACGTAGTAAAGGAAACTGTCTATTATCTAAGATCTGGTGTAAGAATGGTCTAAGACCTAACAAGACTTGAGTGGAGGTATTTAAAGTTTCTCAACCTATTGTAAGTGATTATGAAACCTTTGGCAAATGTTAGAGGTTGTATATCCTAAAAACTCTGGTTTTAGTGTTCTAGAGACCTAATTCAGATATGAGACAGTCTAAACTGAAGAACTTACTTTATGAGTTTGAGTCCAAAATTTGGAGGAAAGCAAGAAATCAGTAAAGGTTGACAGAAAAGGTACAGAGTTTTTCATGAATCCCTGATAGGTGCTCAGAACAATAAGACTTGTATGAAGAAAGGGTTAGTTGATCTAGGCCTAATAATAACAGGTGACAGTTTACTTGAAGAACTTCCCTTGTGCATCTGAATCTGAAATTTGGGGAGAAGTTGTAAGACCATAAAGGGTGTCTAAAAAGGTATTTATCTTCTTTTGAATCCTTTGTGTATCTGAATCTGAAATTTGGGGAGAAGTTTTAAGCCCATAAAGGGTATCTAAAAAGGTATTTATTTTCTTTTGAATCCTTTGTGCATCTGAATCTTAAATTTGGGGAGAAGTTGTAAGCCCATAAAGGGTATCTAAAAGGTATTTATCTTCTTTTAAATCCTTGTGAATCTCTGGGAACTATTAAGTCTGTCTAAAAGATGGGTTAGTAGACCCTTATTGAAGTGTAAAATACTATCAGAGTAGTATAAGGAAAAGTTGGTAATTCTTCATTGTATTATGATTGGTTAAAGTGCAAGGCAGAGAAGATAGACAAGAAAGTGAACATTGAAGAGCTGGTGACAGATAGTGAGTGAAAAGGAACTTGTAGCAAAAGTTGCCAAAGTCATAGTCACAAGAATTTTTCTTTGTAAAAGATTGTCATGATTTGCTATGATTTTATCTAAACTTGTGTATCTAAGAAGAGTTTTGGTGTCCCCTCTACATCAACCCACCACTACTTGTTCAATCTAGAAGAAATAAAACTAGATTGTCCAAGTCCTTTTTCTTATAGTCGAGGGAGGATTTTGTAGTGCTCCGCTTCCAATCCCTTTAATATGGACCTGCACACTGTAATTGCAATTTGAGAAGATGAAGTTTCAGAATCGCCATATAGAGCTCTTGAAAAGATGGCTTGTTTGCTAACATCAACAATTGAGCTCTATTTAGATTCTGCCTAGAATGCCACTAGTGGCCTATATTGTTCCAAATGACTCCCCAACAAATCAAGCACTTCCTTTTGAATCTTTTGCCAGAAAAGGATGGTATAAGCCCAACTTATCCATCCTTTGATTTGAAAGTCCAAATAGACTGTGAAGATAGATCCCAAGTGATGCAGCGACTCAAACAAAAAAAAGTCCTTTACTACTTTAAACAACAATCTGTTTGCAAATCTCTGAAATTCTTTTTGGAACATAATTCTGGGAGCCACTTGGATAACCTTCTTCTTTCTTCTGCGGGGACAAACATGCAACAATCCCTAAAATATGCAAAATAGAGAGGACATTCAACTGAAAACTAAGTTCAAACTTGAATGTAGAGGAGACCACCCATTAAAATCCTAATGGAGGAACTCAATGATAAAATACGCATATTAAGCTAAGATGCAGATCAAAAGATTACATAAAAAATGAAGAGTCCACACTTAATGTTACCAAAAAAAGATGAGACCAATTCTCACTTCTATTTTTTTTTTTTCTTTTTGTTTCCCACTCCCCTCATTGCACTCTATGGAACAAATCCATTTTGTGAAATTCCTACAATCAAATGTTCCAATCGTGCATGACATAAAGTCAAATGCTCAATGTACCCATAACCTCACTCATTTAAGATATACTGCAAATTTTATTTACATCCTCGCTAAATCAACTCAGCATCCTCAGTGAGAATAAAAATAAAGAAAAGGAAAACAAAAGCAATTACCAAAATATGATATTAAAGGCCGGCATCGTCAATAATGTTAACGCCCCAAGATCTTAAGTAATTGATCAGAGCCCAGATTTTGTGACGTTTTTCAAAGCCCATGTCGATATCCTTCTGAATGTTGGAGTGAATTAGGGGAATGCCCTCAACTTTAATGCGCATTTGACATCTCCCACAATCACAACGGCTTTGGCATTGGCACTCCTGAAAATGCTTCTTCAACTCCCTTTCAATGGAGGAGGCGCTTGCAATAATATGCCCTCTGTTCCTGTCAACCACATTTGCTGTTTTGTATTTCTGTTATATAAACATACGAAGCACATGAGGCTTGTTGAGCACCATCTTCGCGAAATGCACCCTCTCTTCCCCTTCTCACTCCCTCACCCTCTCCCCACTTCCTTGAAATTAGTGAAATCCAAATCCCCAACTATTGAAGACTTAGCATGATCTCAAGAATATGCATAGCGACTAGGTTCTCATCTAATAGATGTGCCTTATGTGTTGCATAAGTACTCCAACACCAAAAAGACTTGTCATACTTAGCAAAACAACCCATCCTAGAAGAAATTAGCATGTTTTGACCATGGTCCCATGGAAGGGAGGCTCCATAAATATCTCAGCGGGTGCTGCTGAGAACATTTAGGAGCGTTTTAGCAGTTTTAAGATCTCAAGTTTTTTTATAAGTTTCCTCAACAATACCCGCTGAAATATTATATGATCCCATTGGATTTTTATGGTTATTTGTAGGTAAATAAAATCATATTTCCCTCTAAAATCACCAAAAAAATAATGGCGGGAATGCATATTATATTCCACATGGACAAAACTCAGCCTAAATTGTAGTGGGAAACTCCGCCACCCCCCACCTCCCCATCCACCTCTTAAGTTTAGGGGGAAAAAAAAGTGGAGCTCCTATTTTTTGGGCCTAGATTCTATAATTTCTTGTAGCTTGCTTTAAAAATAATCATGGGACCTTCTGCTGTAAGAAAATAGGAGTTGCAGCCCCTCTATGGGACCATGCTCTTACAATGCCCAACAACCAATCTTGTCCCAATCTCGACAACGCCATTATCCAGGTACTTGTTCAACATTTATTTTATCAAGGGGGATGACAATGCACAAAACTAGAAGAGGAATGGGGAACCATGTCAATGCAAGGACCTACAAGAGACGGTTCATACCAAATCCATCACCAAAAAGCAAAAATAATTTGGAAAGACACAACTCGAATTATGCTCGTCAATCCTTGGAAATTGGGCCAAGGAGATTATTATCATATGGAGGACTGCATATTGCAAATTAAAGACCATTAGCTCTGTTGCAGGGAGATGCATCCCCCACCACTTGGGACACATACAAGGTACGTGTACATGTACCGGGTACAAGAGATGCGTACGGAGACGTCTCCCATATGCGGGAACCTTTGTTAACGTCTCCTCCCATCTCCACACACAAACACACGCACACAGATTATTTGCATTTTTCTATTACAATGTACTCTTCCCACAATATGTGAGATATCAAATATCAATAGAATTACTCATCTTTTGTCGACATTTGATTTACTTACTTCAAAAAGTATCGTTATTTTTAAATTTCAATGTGTTCTGAATCTAAATAAATTAATAATGTACAATATTATTTTTCTAGTTATTGCATATATATATTTCCGCCTCCCCATACCCATCTCCCACTTTTCTAAAAAATGTCATACCAGTACACGTACCCGTCTCCACGTACCCCTAGCCGTACCCATCTCCTCGTAACTATGACCATTAGATAACAAACTCTAACATAAACCGACTTAGTGTGATGGGCATAAACAAGTGTTTATGAGCTTCTAAAAAGATCGATAAATCCTCCACAAAGGCATAATATTCTTTTCCATAACCATAGAAAGAAAATCTAGACTGCACGAAAACGCCCCGGGGCCTTCGTACCAGCATGGATACGTACCAGGTACTGGTACGGGTCCTGGTACATCGTGGGTACAGTCTGGGTACGTACCCATAGTGGTAGGGTATGCTACGAGTATGGTTTTTCCGTACCCGTAGCATACACTGCCACTGTGGGTACGTACCCAGACCGTACCTGTGGCAGGAGCACGTCTTTTTAAAAAGACAAGTCATTACAACTTATTAAATATGCAATTTTTTTAATTTTAAAGTATCTTATTTCTAACATAACCCTAAATGACCCCCCCAACACTTATTCAAACACCCAATCCCTCTATTTTTTTCTCACATTCAATCTGTTATGGTTAGCACACCGATTGTACAGACAATATATCATATCTAAGCATACATGCAAATAAAAGCGGATATTCTACCAAAAGAATTATACAAAACAAGAGACATAAATCAACACCAGATTTAACGTGGTTCACCCAGTGTGGGCTACGTCCACCAAGAAACAAGCCAATCTATTATCCAAAGCTTTGACAAGATATACAATGAAGATTTACAATCTTCTACACTTCTCAGATGTTCAGTCTTTCTTCCTTCAAGCTTTTTGATTCTTCACCAAGAATTCTCTCTCACATAATTATTTTGTAATTTTGATACATCATCTCATTCTAAACCCTAGGTTTATGCTTTAAATAGTCATTTAGGACTTTAGGGCACTTAGCCATGTAATTACATTAATTAAATCTATTCTAATACTAAAAATAGAAATAAAACCCGAGAGTTAATTAAAAGCTCGTCGCACAGGTAACCGACGCTGGTTCTGCCCAACCGTCACCGGTTCCAACTTGCCCTGACCGATGTCGGTCACACTCTAACCGATGCCGGTCTTTCCTGATCGATGCCGGTTACTGTATTTTCAAGCAAGTTCCAATTGCATGCTAAAACATGAGTAATTTAGCTTTATACTCAACAATCTCCCACTTGGAGATTAATTACTGCACACTATACCTGTACAGCTCCATTCTTGGATCGTCCTTAGCTTTGTTTCTTCCTCCTCGAGCCTCAAACTCGAAGAAAAATAGAAGTGGAGTGTAGCTCCAACTTCTCCTTTGCTAATGGCTTTGTTAGCATATCCGCTGGTCCCCTGAAGAAGTCTGACAACGTTCAAAATGGCCTAAAACTCCCTTTCAAAAATCAAGTTTTTTAGAACTTAGCCATTTTTAGCTTCTTTAGACTCGGCGCAAGAAATGTTGTGTCGACATTCCATGAAATTGTGCCTTTTTGAAAACCCTTTGCGCAAGAAATGTTGTGTCGACATCATAAATGTGCACCCCTTAGCCCCTTTGGCACAGAAATGACATGTCAACATCATTAAACATGCACCTAAATGTGTGCTAAGGCGCTAGAAATATCATGTCAACATTGAAAATGTGCCTAAGGCGCTAGAAGTATCATGTCAACATTGCGCCCCTTTAAAATGTGCACTTAAGGTCAACATCAATGCTGGAAATGATGTGTTGACATCATGAAATGCGCTAAGGCACTGAAAGTATTATGTCACACTAATGAAACTTGTCACCAAGGCGCATTTAAACCTATGTCGACACTCTAGAATGTGCGCCAAAGAAAGTTGGTGGAATAATAAATTCTAGGTTTTCTATAAATAGGCACTCAACACCTGTCATTTTCATGAATTGAAAATTGTGAAAAGTATTTCTCTGCCTGTCAGCTATCCTTGTCACCCCCGCGTGCCATTTTTCGAGTTTTTGGACCCCAACGTCATCCTTCATCTTTTATAAAACTGGGTAAGTGGCTTCTATCATCCTTGTTGTTGCTATGGCTTTTGTTTCCTGGTTATTGTTAGGTTTTAGGGTTGTTATAAACCAAAAGATCAAATCTAAAATGAAAAACCTAACAATCCATAACCATCTGGAAACCGCTTTACCTCTCCTTCCAGATTTGTAAATCTGGAAGGCCCCTACCTCTAAGAAAACCTAAGGCCTTTTCCCTGCTTATTATCTTGTTGAAAACCTCTCTTTACCATTTGAAAAAACCAAAAAAGAGAGAAGAAATCTAGGAAATTGCAAAGAAATCACTAAAAACCTTGGCGCACTATTTTTACATGTTGCAACCCCCACAGTCACGCCTTGGCACACTGTCCTCGCTTGCAACATATCCCTAACCCGCGCCCAGTATAAACACTTAGCAATCTTTGTAAGGGCACAGGCGCATCCTGCACAACATCAACATAGGATGTTGTGTACTTCAAATCCCACGCCAAGCAATTTCCCCTTTGGCGCGTTGATTTCCTTTGCAACATATTCCAAAATTGTGCCTTGGGCGCACTTAAAAGCCATGCAACACCATCCTTTTCAGCGCCCAGCTAAAGCAAATTTCCTAAGGTGCAGGCACATAATTCTTGACATCAACATGCCATGTTGTATGTTGTAAACCCACGCCCTGCGCTTTTCCCTTAGCACTGCCTTCTGTCATGCAACACCTTTCAAAAGTGTGCCCTTTATAACCTTGGCGTAACTTTTCTCCTGTCAACACTGGCGCACCTTTTTCCATGTTGACATCCTCAAAAGTGTGCCCAACCTTTTTAAGCCTCTGCAGCATGCTATGAACTTGCGCCTTGCACCCTAAGCCTTATAATTGCTCATTCTTCTTTCTGCAAGATTTCATTATGAATAACATGATGGTTGACATGGCTCTTCTGTGTTGGACCTCCTTGATTCTCCTTACAGAACAACAACAGCCATCCTCGAGCTCACACATGTCTTCATCAAGCAAAAAGCCAACCAAGTCTAAAGGAAAAGCAAAGCTGACAGAACAAGAGATGAAGTACAAATATCAGAAAGTCAGGATGCCTGACTCATATGCAGAGAGTGATCTCGACATCAGAGACTCTGAGCTTGGGCATATTGATATGGATGACTTCTGGGCAAGAACCAACCAGGCAACTAGTGGCCCATGGATGAACAAACTAGTGGGCAGTGGATTGCACTTTGCAGCTGGGCTGCCAGTAAGTGTTGTAAACAATGAGTTTATCATGTTGGTTGCTCGTTGCTATAACAAGGACACAAGATGTGTCAAAGATAAGGAGGGAAAGATGATCATCGACCTCACAGCTCATCATTTTGAAATAACCCTGGGCATTCCTCATCATAGGCAATATGTCGCCATAAGCCTAGAAGACTGCAAGAAGGCATGGGATGACAATGAGGACAAATGCATGCAAATGATGAATGAGCTCTATCTTAAGAACAAAAAGCCAGTGAGCAGATGGCCACAGACCATCCACCGCAGTGACTTCAATGAGGAATTGAGTGATACAATCACCTTCCTGAACAGAGTATTTGGGCTTCCTGATGCCCATTATTTCCACAAATGGATGCTGAGGTACTTAGAGACCATGAGCAAGAATACGCCTGATCAACGTTTTGGCTGGGGAGAAATCATCAGTGACACCATCTCCCAGCAGCTTCAACAGGTCCTAACAACTGGGAAGTTCTATATGAATTCCTACGTTGTATACGCTGCAGCATCAGCAAGAGATTTCACAGGCCTAGCTCGAAATGGGGTATGGCCCCAGGTCAAAATATATGAATTCTACCCAGAGCTAAGGCTCGAGAACAACATCCCCCAGTTCTCAAAAATCAACGACACCTTCTTCTATGAGGTGATCTACCTATTGAGGCCAATATGAGACATGGTCAGACTAGCCTGAGCGTGATCACTGCACAAAGAAGTGGGGAGCATTGTTCACACAGTTCCCCACATTCACATATCTTAGAGCAGTGAATTTTGAGGGTGAACCGACAAAGCTACCAAGGTATGCAGGGCCCAAGCTGATTCTCTTGGAGTTGTCAAGGCAACTAATCACATACCATGAGAAGTGCATGAAGAGAAAGAAAGGAGGAACTCCATTCCCCCTTACAGTTGGCCGATACACCTGCACCACACTGGCCAAAGCACGGGAAATGTATGTTGAGCTTGAATTGCTGAATCTAAAGCACAACTTCCCAACAAGGCCTACCTTCGATTGCCGGAGTTTCCTCCCAAAGGAAAAAATTGATCCCATCCATGTTCCTGAGATCGAGGACATCTACATCGACCTGACACATGAAATAGATATCAGGTGAAAGGATCACTCCCGGCTGGCTCTAGAGGAGATCATCCATTATGGCATAGCCATCGTTCCAAAAGGATTCCAAGAGCCTGATCAAGAAATTGATCAAGTTTACCTTGACACGGATGGGGACGATTGGCCATTCGCAGAGATCGACAGAGCCAAGGCACCAAAGACCATTCAGGAAAGGGTCAAGCCCATGTTGCAGTGCACCAAACATTGGTGCAAACAGAATGGTCTCACCTACCTCGGGGTAGATTTCACTACTTCTCCTTCAGGTAGAGCACCTCCAAGAACGGCCCAGGTGCTGAAAGGAAAAGGAAAAGATAAGGAGGGAGAATCAAGAAAACAAGAAGAAGCTCCTCAAAGCCCTCCTACTACTTCTGAGAAGCAAGTGGTCGACCTGGTGTCTCCAGGTAAAGAAGAAGAGACCACCAAAGTTTCAATGGATACATCCACTCAGGATGTTATCACAGCTACAACTACTGAGGTACCCACCATTCCTTCTTCCGCTCCTTCTCCTCCCCCTGTCATTGAAGCATCTATTCCAATGGATGTTTCTTCTTCTCTCCCTTCCTCCCTTCCATCTCCCACCTCTTCCATCTTCTCCTCTCTTGCGGATCTATCACCCAGTGTTCCCTCCATCCAATTACAGATCCCTTCCACCTCCATGTCCTTTTCTTCCCCTGTAGTAACTCCAGGCCCCACAAGCAGCAGCGCGTTGGACTCCTTGTCGATGCCACCACCAAGTGTCTCAACGTTCTTCCCTGCGGCCTCTTCAGTTGCTTCCCCTTTCACTCCCATTTCTTCTTCCATTCCCTCTACTCCCTCTCCCATAAGTCCAAGCTGGATTTCTGACCATCTGGGTCAACACAAGAGAAAGGTTCCCATCGCACCCATGGACTTCTCTGTCATTCCAAAGAAGGGACCCAAGAAGCAGAAAGCTATAACTCGCTTCTCTAAGAGCACTTCGGGAGAGAGAGTCATGGAGATTGCATATCCAGATCCCACCAAGGAAAAGAAAGATCTGTCTCCTACAGATTTCACAGTGACCCAAGTCACGATGGGAACCTCATCTGAAAGCCTACAAGGAGAGGCCTTATCTGTAGTAGATGCTCTCTGCAAAAAGCTTCAAGAAGAAAAAGAGGAGAAGAGAATACTCAAGGAGCAAAACAAACATCTCCTCCAAGCATTGCAGAGAATGGGCAACGCTCCTCCTATAACTGCTGCCGAACCTACTAAAGTTCTCAGTCAGGACAAGATAAATGAATATGCCAAGATTGGTGAACAAGGCACGGCAGTATCCTCCTGGATAGAGTGAATCCTTAGAGATAGTGAGGAAATGATCAAGAAATTCACAGCGCTCTACCAGGATATAGATTAGGAAAATAAGGAGCTACAAGCAGTAGCAGTTTCCCTCTCTGAGGAGTTGGACAATGCCAGATTGCAACATGAAACATTCCAAGCAATGGTCTAACTACTCAGCTGACGACCTATTAAAGGTCGGTGTCATTGATCACCCATGAGTACATAATAAATATCTCATTGCATTAGATTACCGGGTTGATCAAATGGAATATATCCTGGAGAGGATAGATAAAATCAAGGACGAAGCCCTGGATGCAAAATACAACATGGAGCAGACGGTTACAAAGATGTCTCCAGGGATGCTCAGTGAATCATTCACCTTGAGGGAGGTAGACGATACAATCCAGCTCTTCAAGGCTATCACAACCCAAGGTTTGGCGCCAGAGGTCACTTTTGACCGAGAATCAATCAATAACCTTCTGGCTTGCCATGATTTCATTGGATTCTTGATTGAGGCATGCGAAGAGTACGCCGGGCTACCTAACAAGCTCAAGAATGAAAAAGAAACTTGCGAAGTCATTGGCGACCATTTCAAGGGTCCAGATCATAATCAACTTCAGACAATGATCAGCAAGTTTATGGAATACCGAGCTCAGTGTCACATCACCTCTCCTGATCAGAAGCAAGACACTCCGTTTAAGCCAAGAGATGATGAGGAGTAGTTTCTCCTCTTGTGTACGCTTCGATCATTTTTGTAAAAATATTTAAAAAGTATGTTGGCATTTACGATGACATCATCCATGTTGCATCATGGGATGTTGCCATCCAAAAACTTGCCCAAAGTCAACTTTTGACTTTTTAGATATTTTGTAAATATTTTGTAGTAAATAGTGGTTGGTTTGTTTTTATCTTCTTTCCTCTTCTCCTTCTATAAATACTGGAATACTTGTTGTATTCCAGGTGGACATTTTTTGTATGAAAAAAGAAGTGAAGAGAGAAAGACTTTGTGCTTTCTTGTAACAGAAGAGATATTAATATATATGTTCAGACTTTGTGCTCAATATATGTGTTATTTGCATCAGATCTTTCTTAAGTTAGATCTATGTTTTTATTCTATTGGATTCATTCTTATTATCATCATATGTTCATCAGTATTGCTTTATTTGTTTATGCAAGTAAGTTTGGCTCTGTTTACTACCAGCCCAAAGCATAAACCTTCTGACCTTTCTGTCTTGGAATTCATTTCTTTTCTTCCTTCAGATCTATCCCTCCTCCATTCCTTCCCTCCTACCTTTCTGTTCGCAGTTGGAACTACCTCTACTGGGATGAGATCCCAAACCCCCTGAAGTTAGAATAGTGTAGATTTGCACAGATTCCTGCTTGATAGAATAGCAATAAACCAGTTTCACTTTGCTGTCTCAAAGAGGGGCTATGCCCTGCACACTGTTGGCCTGTTTCCCCATGACCTGTCTAACTGACAGATTTTCAAACCAATAGTTTTTGGTGACTCCGCTGGGGATCGAACTAAGGAAATAATTAAAAAACTGTAAAAATCACTACCAGATTGCAAATTTTAACTCTTTGTTAAAAATTAAAATTTTTGCAGAAGTGATCAAAACTGAAAATTTCCTTATACAAATCCATAGATCTGGACCAGATAGGAGCTTTTAGTTCACTGAGTTTTTACAAAAACTTGTATATTTCCGTAGATCTGAGATTCTGACATTTCATGATATTTTCAAAACCTTGCAAAATTCAGGTCAAAGATCCGAAAATCAGCTTTCTAAATTGACCCACTTTTTATCCTTGTTAATCTTTGTCAGAAAACCACAATCGGTTGTTATTAAAGAGGATAAAATTAAATATTAAAAAAGTACATGCTGCTGATTTTTGCCAGAAAAATCAGAAAATCAGCAAGTACAAACAAAAAGATTGTTGTAAATCTACTCTTAATTGTTGCAGATCTGAATGGGTACGCTGGCGGGTGAACAATTTACTCATGGCAGAAGAGCTCATGGAGAAGTTGATCCAATATTTGATCTACTTCAAAGGCACAATTTCAGTATCACTCCAGCATGATTTGCATCACTAAGTTCAGTGGATCGATCAGCAAGAAGTGCCTCACCTCCATGAAGGAGCCGGATTTCACAGGGTGCCTCGACATCAATTTGCAGTGCTCTTTTGCTAAGTGGAACCACACTCCCTGCTCGTGTTCTTTTTCCCGCTTTTCAAATGGTGATAAATATACCTGTACCATGGGGAAATGTCATGGGTCCTCTAGCACTGCCACATCCAGTCAACCCCCTCCCTCATGGAAATCGTAAGAATTTCCCGAAGTTTGATGGGAGTGAAAATCAAAGCACAGATGCGCATATAGCTACATTTATTATGTCATGCAGTATTTTAGACGTAACTCATGAAGATGTATCTATGTGTCTCTTTCTGGAGACCTTGCAAGGGCCTGCATCAGAATGGTTCCAACATTTACCAGCTAGATCCATCACCAGTTGGGCCACATTACAGAACTGCATTTGAAGACAGGTACAAGCCTTCAGAAGATGCATTCACGTTACTGTCAAAAATCACTCACATGAAGAAGGAGGCCAATGAAACCATGCATGATTTTATCACCCATTTCAATTCACTGATCAACCGTGTGCCGCCTACCATGTTGCCAACATTAGAGAATCAAAAGTGTTTCTTTGTGAACGTAATGAGTTTGAGAGTAAGTTTCTTACTTTTACAAGAACAAATACCCACCTTGGTCCTTGCTCAAGCTGCGGCCATTCAGATAGAAGATAACCTTCTTATATCTGGTGAGTTAAGATGAGAGCCATCAAAATCAAAGGCTTCAACTTCTTCTCAAGCTACCTCATCAGATCCAACATTCCAGAAGATGGCAAATGACTTGCTCTCATTAAAGAAGCAATTGGCTCAAACATCATCTACTACTCCGTACCGGGATATCCCACGGAGGAACTTCACTCCCAACAACACCCCTCAAAGGCCACATTTTCCTGTTGCTTCTCCAAGGTTAGCAATTGAAGCCCCTCTGGTTAATGCTTTGGTTGAAATCGAAGAAGATGATACAAATTATGAAGAACCTTTGTCACAAGACGAAGATGATCAAGATGTCGGTGAACCGACTGGTGACTCTACTATCGGGTACATGGAATTTGAAGATGAGGAATCTGATGAAGAAGAGGGTACCCAAGGGTATGCGAGTGGACAATCATACATAGTTTTCACTCGCTCGCAAGGAAAAGAAGCAAAGGTTGCTGCTGAAAAACAAAAGGAAAAGGCTGTGGTAACTCCACCTCCAACGATCGCTAAAAGAGGTAATCCCCTTCCTACTCAACCTCCTGTTAAACCTTTTGTAAAGAAATATTTTCCTCCTATTTCTTCTCCAAATCAGTCTTCCCCCAATTCCATAAAGACCAGTAATCCTCCTCCACAAACACAAAATGAAGGACTCATTCCTTCGTTAGTGCAACCCTTGGTCGCATTCGATATAATTGATCATGCCAAAAAGACCAAGATCCAGATGTCTGAAGTTGAATACCTTCAGTCCAACCCAGAGCAGCTTGTAAGATTAACTAAGTATATCCAAAGCCAGGTTGCCATCCTTCCTCCCATTTCCCCAAAAGGAATTCTTCCCACCCCTCCTACGTCTCATGTAAATGTTGCCTCGACTTCTGCATCAGGGAAAATTGAACCTTTTTACCTATCTCTCCTGATCAATGGTCATAAACTAAGTAACTGTATAATTGATTCTGGAGCTTCTGATAATGTCATGCCAGTAAAGGTTTCCCATGCTTTGGGCCTCACACTTACTAAACCTTTTGGCAGATGCTACTCCATGGAAACCAAACAGGTACCATTGATTGGTCAGATCAAGGATGCACAGTTTGCATTCGACATTTCCTGAGAAAAGGGTAAAAATAACTATTCTCGTAGCTGATATTCTAGCAGCCTACGGAATACTACTAGGGAGGAGCTTCTGTAAAGAAGTTGGTGGGGAAATTCATATGGACTGGTCCAAAGCCAGGATTCCTGTCAAAGGAGTGATGCAGACATTGGAACCAGAATCACAAAAGAAATATCTAGTCACCAACTCTGATGACCCCAAGGCTCAGATTCTTTTCGAATCATCAGGGATGGGAAACTACTTCTTGTCCACCGACTCAGATAAAATGGACATTCTCATCCAAGAAGAGGATCTCAACAAAGTGTGGACGTTGCAGTTTGATGGCAATTGTGCAACGAGTGGATGCGGTGCTGGGCTGTTCTAATATCTCCTGAGGAGGAGATTTTCCCTTTTTCTTTCAAGTTGCAGTTCTTCAATATGAATAATACTACCGAGTATGAATCCTTGTTACTTGGCATGCAAGCTGCAAAAGAGAAGGGAATCAAGAATCTAAAAGTGCAAGGTGATGCTGAGCTAATTGTCAATCAGGTGAAAGGGATATACCAAGTAAAGAATGACTGGCTCAGACACTACCACAATGCAGTATGGGATAACATCGAAGAGTTTGATGCTTTCTCAATCAAAGCAGTTCCGTGAGCTCAAAATGACATGGCTGATTCATTGGCCATCTCAGCATCTCTCATGCTCCCTCACCCAGGGTTAAAAATAGATACATATACCATTGAGGTGGTTTTTTGCACCCAAGTGTGCCAGATAATTCACAACACTGGCAAGTGTTCAATAATGACAACCAACTTATCACTTTTCTGGAGAAAGCTGACAATTTCAAAGAGCTTCATTTCGATGGATCAACTTCTGCGTGTCGTGAGTCTCTCACCGGTCAAGCACATGAATCTGAAAAAGAAACAGTGATACAACTCAAAGGAAATAAGATTCCGAAAGGTTTAGTTTCCTTAGAATGACTATTTGATAATCATGACCATTTTGTTAAGAAAAAGTGACAGGATGATCCTTCCTCTTCTCCAGAAACTGAATCTGTCAATCTGGGTACTGTGGAACATCCTCATTCTGTGAACATCAGGAAGTGTTGTACGCCCGAAGAGAAACGAAAAATTCGTCAAGTTGCTGAAAAAGTACATGGATGTATTAGCATGGTCTTATGCTGATCTCAAGTCTTTCAAGCCAAAGGACATTCGGCACGACATCCCACTCAAGGATGACATCAAGCCTTTTCATCAAAAGCAAAGGCATTACAACCCCAAAATCTTAGGTACCATCCAGGCTGAAATTCAGAAGATGCTGGATGCAAGAATTATTTTTCCAATTCATCACAGTACCTAGGTTGCAAATATTGTACCTGTGTGGAAGAAGAATGGTGAGATACGCATATGCGTGGACTTTCGCAACTTGAACCAGTCATCCTTAAAGGATAACTATCCACTGCCAATAATGGATCAAGTGCTACAGGCAGTAACCGGTTCAGAAATGTTGTCTATGCTTGACAGTTTTTCAGGTTATAATCAAATTCAAGTCACGCCTAAAGATCAGTTCAAGACAACATTCACCACCCCTTGGGGTACCTTCACCTACAGCAGAATGTCGTTCGGTTTAATCAACGCTGGTGCCACCTTCCAACGAGCAATGGACTTTGCATTCAAAGGTATGATGGGAAAGGTCATCATAGTTTACCTAGATGACCTGACCATGTTCTCCAAGAAACAGAATGATCATTGCGATCATTTGGAACAAGTCTTGATCAGATGCCGAGAGCACGGGATTTCACTAAATCCCAAGAAGTCAGTTTTTGGGGTCACTGAAGGAAAGCTGCTAGGACATGTCATCAGTAGAGAGGGAACTAAGATAGATGTCAAAAGAGTCAAGGCTATTCAGAGCCTTACTTTTCCTACAAGCAAGACTGGTGTTCACTCTTTCTTCGGAAAGGTAAATTTTCTTAGACGCTTTGTTCCTGATTTTGCTGAGAAGACTCGTCATATATCTAATATGATGAAAGGATCCCAAACATTCCAATGGAGTGAGGAAGGCAGGGCATCATTCAAAGACATAAAAACCTTTGTTGCTCATGCTCCTATTCTAGTGTGCCCCAATTTCAGCAAAGACTTCATCATGTACAGTTATGCATCTGCGCATACTGTATCAGCTATCTTGATGCAAAAGAACTCCGAGGATATTGAATCCCTGATTGCTTTCATGAGTTCTCCTCTTAAGCCTCATGAACTAAAGATGTCACAATTGGAAAAGCATGCCTTCGCCATGGTAAAAGTAGTCAAAAGTTTCTGCTACTACATTCTGAATTCTCATACAGTAGTGTTGGTTCCAGACACGGCTGTTAAGTCTATCCTGACTCAATAGGAGTTAGGGAGCTTACGAGGGAATTGGATCACAAAGGTCCAAGAATACGATCTAGACATTAGACTGACCAAGTTGGTAAGGGGTAAGGGCCTGTGTCAGCTAATGGCTGAAAATAAAGACTCAGAGGTACCTGAAGAGAAAATTGCTCACATTGATGAAGAACAAATGAACTGGAGAAAGTAGATTCTTTACCCATGGTTCTATTTGTCACAACCAACGACGAATGGTATTCTGACATCACATTCTTTCTCACCTATGGAGAGTGCCCAACTCACCTAACCACTAAGGAAAAGTGAGTGGTAAAGCTCAGAGCCGCAAGATATGTCATATGGGATGATGGATTGTACAAACGTGGAATTGACGACATTTTTCTACGATGTGTTGATAAGCCACAACAGATAAAATTGTTGGAGAATTTTCATGACTCAACCTGTGGTGGTCACTTCTCCTCATCCATGACAGCACATAAAATCATTCGGGCTAGGTACTATTGGCCGACGCTATTTCAGGATGCAGCCACCTGGGTAGCGAAATGTGAACTTTGCCAACAGTTCGTTGGCAAACCAAAGCTGGCTGCATTTCCCCTCAGGCCCGTCATCATTGACGAACCATTCAGGAAATGGGGAATTGATTTCATTGGAGCACTCAATCCTCAATCAAGTGTTGGACATAGTTACATCCTAACAACAATGGATTACTTCACGAAATGGGTGGAGGCCATACCTGTCAAACATGCCACTTCTGAAGTTGTTTGCAACTTCATCAAGGAAAATATTATTGTGAGATTTGGCATTCCACACAAAATCGTTGCTGACAACGCTTCCAACTTCTCTTCATGGGAAGTAATTGGTTTTTGTTATGGATACGGAATAACCTTGGCTCATGCTTCTGATTATTATCCTCAAGGAAATGGTCAGGCAGAATCTAGCAACAAGAACCTGGTAACTATCATACGGAAGCTAGTTGATGAAAACCAACGGTCCTGGCACAAATCATTGTATGATGCTTTGTGGGTGGATCGTATCACTCCAAAGAGATCTCTCAGCATGTCACCTTTCTAGGTGTTGTATGGGATCGATTCTGAAATCCCCATCTCCGTAGAACTTCCTGCTCTGCACTTGGCTCGAGCAATTAAAGATAAAACTTTTCAGAATTCTCTTGAAAAGAGGATTATGTACCTGATGAACTTGAAGAAAAGTGAGTGAAAGTGGTCGAAAAGATCACTGAACATCAGAATCAAGTCAAGAGGTTGTTCGAAAAGAAAGCTAGGTAGAGAGATTTCCAAGTAGGAGATCTTGTTCTCCTATGGGACAAAAGAAGAGAACCAAAAGGTATGCACGGAAAGTTTGACTCTCTTTGGAGAGGGCCATACAAGATCAAGCAGCTCAATGGAGAGAATAGTTTCTATCTCTCATATCTGGATGGAACTGAGCTCCCACTTCCCTATAGTGGGCAGCACCTGAAGATCTTCAGGAAGTAGAGCTTGCTCTCTTCTTTGTACAAATTGCTTTCGTTGTGTGTTTGCTCATGTGTTTGTTTTGTTGTGTGTTTTACTTCCTGTTTGTTGTGTGTTCCCTTTCTTCCCTTTTTGGTGACCCTTGTTTTTGACTCTTTGTAACCCAATGGATAGGCACGTATGAAAATATGGGATTCTCTACCCTTAAGTTTCACTTAAAGATAGTCCCCAGAAAGAGCCAGTTGTTATCCTGTAAAATTGACAAGGGCAATTTTGCAGATAACCATACCAAAATTTTTATTTTGGTCCCCTGAAGAAGTCTGACAACATTCAAAATGGCCTAAAACTCCCTTTCGAAAATCAAGTTTTTTAGAACTTAGCCATTTTTAGCTTCTTTAGAGTCGGCGCAGTTTTTGAGGTGTCAACATTCCAAAAATCACACATTTTTGAACTGGGCACAAGAAATGTTGTGTCGCACCATAAATATGTGCCCATTTGAAAACCCTTAGAAAATGCACCTTTGGCCCCCAAGCACTAAATGACATGTCAACATCATTAAACATGTGCCTAAAATGTGCGCTAAGGCACTAGAAGTATCATGTCAACATATGAAAATGTGCGCTTTAATTCCCTTAGGCGCTGAAATGGTCATGTTAACATCATGAAATGTGCTTAAGGCACTAAAGTATTATGTCAACACCAATTAAATTGCGCCAAGGTGCATTTAAACCCATGTCGACACTCTAGAAAAGTGTGCCAAAGAAAGTTGGTGAAATAATTAATGCCAAATTTTCTATATATAGGCGCTCAACACCTGTCATTTTCACGAATTGAAAATTGTGAAAAGTATTTCTCTGCGCTGTCAGTTGTCCTTGTCACCCCCGCATGCCATTTTTCGAGCTTGTGGACCCCAACGTCATCCTTCGTCCTTTATAAAACTGGGTAAGTGGCTTCTATCATCCTTGTTGTTTTGGATTTTGTTTCTTGGTTATTGTTAGGTTTTAGGGTTGTTATAAACCAAAAGGTTAAATCTAAAAATGAATAACTTAACAATCCATAACCATCTGAAAACCCCTTTTCCTCTCCTTCTAGATCTACAAATTTGGAAGGCCCGTGCCTCTAAAAAAAACCTAAGGCCTTTTCCCTGCTTATTATCTTGTTACAAAACCTCTCTTTACCATTTGAAAAAACCAAAAAAGAGAGAAGAAATCTAGGAAATTGCAAAGAAATCACTAAAAACCTCAGCGCACTATTTTTACATGTTGCAACCCCCACAGTCGCGCCTTGGCGCACTGTCCTCACTTGCAACATATCCCTAACCCACACCCAGTATAAACACTTAGCAATCTTTGTAAGGGCGCAGGCGCATCCCACACAACATCAACATAGGATGTTGTGACCTTCAAGACCGTGCCAAGTGCTTTCCCCTTTGGCACATTGATTTCCTTTGCAGCATATTCCAAAATTACACCTTGGGTGCACTTAAAAGCCATGCAACACCATCCTTTTCAGTGCCCAGCTAAAGCAAATTTCCTAAGGCACAGGCACATGATCCTTGACATCAACATGGCATGTTGTATGTTGTAAAACCCGTGCCCTGCGCTTTTCCCTTAGCACTGCCTTCTGTCATGCAACACCTTTCAAAAGTGTGCCCTTTATAACCTTGGCATAACTTTTCTCCTGACAACACTGGCACACCTTTTTCCATGTTGACATCCTCAAAAGTGCGCCCAACCTTTTTAAGCCTCTGCAACATGCTATGAACTTGCGCCTTGTGCCCTAAGCCTTATAATTGCTCATTCTTCTTTCTGCAAGCTTTCATTATGAATAACATGATGGTTGACATGGCTCTTCTATGTTGGACCTCCTTGATTCTCCTTACAGAAAAACAACAGCCATCCTCGAGCTCACACATGTCTTCATCAAGCAAAAAGCCAACCAAGTCTAAAGGAAAAGCAAAGTTGACAGAACAAGAGATGAAGTACAAATATCAGAAAGTCAGGATGCCTGACTCATATGCAGAGAGTGATCTCGACATCAGAGACTCCGAGCTTGGGCATATTGATATGGATGACTTCTGGGAAAGAACCAACCAGGATACTAGTGGCCCCTGGATGAACAAACTAGTGGGCAGTGGATTGCACTTTGCAGCTAGGCTACCAGTAAGTGCTATGAACAATGAATTTATCATGTTGGTTGCCTGTTGCTATAACAAGGACACAAGATGTGTCGAAGATAAGGAAGGAAAGATGATCATCGACCTAACCACTCATCACTTTGAAATAACCCTGGGCATTCCTCATCACAGGCAATACATCGCCATAAGCCTAGAAGACTGCAAGAAGGCATGAGATGACAATGAGGAAAAATGCATGTAAATGATGAACGAGCTCTATCTTAAGAACAAAAAGTCGATAAGCAGATGGCCACAGACCATCCACCGTAGTGACTTCAATGAGGAACTGAGTGATACAATCACCTTCCAGAACAGAATATTTGGGCTTCCTGATGCCCATTATTTCCATAAATGGATGCTGAGGTACTTAGAAACCATGAGCAAGAATGTGCCTGATCAGTGTTTTGGCTGGGGAGAAATCATCAGCGACACCATCTCCCAGCAACTTCAATAGGTCCTAACAACTGGGAAGTTCTATATGAATTCCTACGTTGTATACGCTGCAGCATCAGTGAGAGATTTCACAGGCCTAGCTCGAAATGGGGTATGGCCCCAGGTCAAAATATATGAATACTACCCAGAGCTAAGGCTCGAGAACAACATCCCCCAGTTCTCAAAAGTCAATGACGCCCTCTTTTATGAGGTGATCTGTTTGCTAAGACCAAACATGAGACATGGTCGAACTAGCCCGAGTGTGATCACTGTCACAAAGAAGTGGGGAGCATTGTTCACGTAATTTTCCCACATTCACATATCTCAGGGCAGTGAATTTTGAGGGTGAACCGACAAAGCTACCAAGGTATGTAGGGCCCAAGCTGATTCTCTTGGAGTTGTCAAGGTAACTAATCACATACCACGAGAGGTGCATGAAGAGAAAGAAAGGAGGAACTCCATTCCCCCTTATGAGTTGGCCGATACACCTGCACCACACTGGCCAAAGCTCAGGAAATGTATGTTGAGCTTGAATTGTTGAATCTGAAGCACAACTTCCCAGCAAGGCCCACCTTCGATTGCCAGAGTTGCCTCCCAAAGGAAAAAATTGATCCCATCCATGTCCCTGAGATTGAGGACATCTACATCGACCTGACACATGAAATAGATATCAGGTGAAAGGATCACTCCCGACTGGCTCTGGAAGAGATCATCCATTATGGCATGGCCATCATTCCAAAAGGATTCCAAGAACCTGATCAAGAAATTGATCAAGTTTACCTTGACAAGGATGGGGATGATTGGCCGTTCACAGAGATTGATAGAGCCAAGGCACCAAAGACCATTCAAGAAAGGGTCAAGCCACATGTTGTAGTGCACCAAACATTGGTGCAAAACAGAATGGTCTCACCTACCTCAAGGTAGATTTCACTACTTCCCCTTTAGGTAGAGCGTCCTCCAAGGCTGATGGCCAAGTGCACCGAAAGGAAAAGGAAAGGATAAGGAGGGAGAACTCAAGAAAAATAGGAAGAAACTCCTAAAATCCCTCCTAGTACTTCTGAGAAACAAGTGGTCAACCTGGTGTCTCCAGGTAAAGAAGAAGAGACCACCAAAGTTTCAATGGATACATCCACTCAGGATGTTATCACAGCTACAACTACTGAGGTACCCACCATTCCTTCTTGTCGCTCCTTCTCCTCCCCCTGTCATTGAAGCATCTATTCCAATGGATGTTTCTTCTTCTCTCCCTTCCTCCCTTCCATATCCCACCTCTTCCATCTTCTCCTCTCTCTGTGGATCTGTCACCTAGTGTTCCCTCCATCCTATTACAGATCCCTTCCACCTCCATGACCTTTTCTTCTCCTGTAGTAACTCCAGGCCCTACAAGTAGTAGCGTGTTGGACTCCTTGTTGATGCCACCACCAAGTGTCTCAACGTTCTTCCCTGTGGCCTCTTTAGTTGCTTCCCCTTTCACTCCTGTTTCTTCTTCCATTCCCTCTACTCCCTCTCCCATAAGTCCAAGTTAGATCTCTGACCATCTGGGTCAACACAAGAGAAAGGTTCCCATAGCACCCATGGACTTCTCTATCATTCCAAAGAAGGGACCCAAGAAGCAGAAAGCTATAACTCGCTTCTCTAAGAGTGTTTCAGGAGAGAGAGTCATGGAGATTGCATATCCAGATCCCACCAAAGAGAAGAAATATATGTCTCCTATAGACTTCACAGTGACCCAAGTCACGATGGGAACCTCATCTGAAAGCCTATAAGGAGAGGCTTTATCTACTAGTAGATGCCCTCTGCAAGAAAGCTTTAGGAAGCAAAAGAGGAGAAGAGAATACTCAAGGAAAAAAACAAACATCTTCTCCAAGCATTGCAAAGAATGGGCAATGCACCTCCTATGACTACCGCCGAACCTACTGAAGTTCTCAGTCAGGACAAGATAAATGAATATGCCAAGATTGGTGAACAAGGCGTGGACAATGTCCTCTTGGATAGAGTGAATCCTCAGAGATAGTGAGGAAATAATCAAGAAATTCACAAGACTCTACCAGGATATAGATCAAGCAAATAAGGAGCTACAAGCAGTAGCAGGATCCCTCTCTGAGGAGATGGACAATGCCAGATTACAACATGAAACATTCCAAGAAATGGTCGACTGCTCAGTTGACAACCTATTAAAGGTCAGCGTCATTGATCACCCACGGGAACATAACAAAGCTCTCATCACATTGGATTATCAGGTTGATCAAATGGAATTTATCCTAGAGAGGATAGATAAAATCAAGGACGAAGCCCTGGATGCAAAATACAACATGGAGCAGATAGTTACAAAGATGTCTCCAGGGATGCTTAGTGAATGTTCACCTTGAGGGAAGTAGACGATACAATCCAGCTCTTCAAGGCTATCTCAACCCAAGGTTTGGTGCCAGAGGTCACTTTTGACCGAGAGTCTATCAATAACCTTTTGGCTTGCTGCAATTTCATTGGATTCTTGATCGATGCATGTGAAGAGTACGCTCGGATTACCAGACAAGCTCAAAAATGAAAAGGAAACTTGCGAAGTCATTGGCGACCATTTCAAGGGTCCAGATCATAATCAACTTTAGACAATGATCAGCAAGTTTATGGAATACTGAGCTCAATGTCACATCGCCTCTCCTGATCAGAAGCAGGACACTCCGTTCAAGCAAAGAGATGATGAGGAGTAGTTTCTCCTCTTGTGTATGCTTTGATCAATTTTGTAAATTTTTTTTGAAAAGTATGTTGGCATTTATGATGACATCATCCATGTTGCATCATGGGATGTTTCGACCCAACAACTTGCCCAAAGTCAAATTTTGAATTTTTAGATATTTTGTAGATATTTTGTAAATAGTGGTTGGTTTTCTTTTTGTCTTCTTCTTTCTCCTTCTCCTTCTATAAATACTGGAATACTTGTTGTATTCCAGGTGGACATTTTTGTATGAAAAAAGAGGTGAAGAGAGAAAGACTTTGTGCCTTCTTGTAACAGAAGAGATATTAATATATATGTTCAGACTTTGTGCTCAATATATGTGTTATTTGCATCAGATCTTTCTTAAGTTAGATCTATGTTTCTATTCTATTGGATTCATTCTTATTATCATCATATGTTCATCAGTATTGCTTTATTTGTTTATGCAAGTAAGTTTGGCTCTATTTACTACCAGCCCAAAGCATAAACCCTCTGACCTTTCCGTCTTTGGAATTCATTTCTTTTCTCCCTTTAGATCTACCTTCCTCCATTCCTTCCCTCTTACATTTTTGTTCGTAGTTGGAACTACCTCTACTGGGATGAGATCCCAAACCCCCTAAAGTTAGAATAGTGTAGATTTACACATATTCCTACTTGAAAGAATAGCAATAAACAAAGGCATAATATTCTTTTCCATAACCATAGAAAGAAAATCTAGACTGCACGAATATGCCCTAGGGCCTTCGTACTAGCATGGATACGTACCAGGTACATGTACGGGTCCTGGTACGTCATGAGTACAGTCTGGGTGTGTACCCATAGTGGTAGGGTACATTATGAGTACAGTTTTTGCATACTCGTAGCATACACTGCCACTGTGGGTATGTACCCAGACCGTACATGTGGCAGGAGCACGTCTTTTTAAAAAGACAAGTCATTAAAAATTATTAAATATGCAATTTTTTAATTTTAAAGTATCTTATTTCTAACTTAACCCTAAATGACCCCTTAACACTTATTCAAACACCCAATCCCTCTTTTTTTTTATCACATTCAATTTGTTAGGGTTAGCACACCTATTGTATAGACAATATATCAGATCTAAGCATACATGCAAATATAAGCGGATATTCTACCAAAAGAATTATACAAAACAAGAGACATAAATCAACACCATATTTAACATGGTTCACCCAGTGTGGGCTACGTCCACTAAGAAACAAGCCAATCTATTATTGAAAGCTTTGACAAGATATAAAATGAAGATTTACAATCTTCTACACTTCTCAGATGTTCAGTACTTTCTTCCTTCAAGCTTTTTTTTTATTCTTCACCAAGAATTCTCTCTCACATAATTATCTTGTAATTTTGATCAATCCTCTCATTCTAAACCCTAGGTTTATGCTTTAAATAGTCATTTAAGACTTTAGGGCACTTAGCCATGCAATTACATTCATTAAATCTATTCTAATACTAAAAATAGAAATAAAACCCGAGAGTTAATTAAAAGCTCGTCGCACAGGTAACTTATGCTCGGTTCTGCCCAACCGTCACCGGTTCCAACTTGCCCTGACCGATGCCGGTCACACTCTAACCGATGCCAGTTACTGTCAACTTACTGTATTTTCAAGCAAGTTCTATTTGCATGCTAAAACATGAGTAATTTAGCTCCATACTCAACAATCTCCCACTTGGAGATTAATTACTGCACACTATACCTGTACAACTCATTCTTGGATCCTCCTTAGCTTTGTTTCTTCCTCCTCACGTTTCAAACTCGAAGACCAACAGAAGTGGAGTGTAGCTCCAACTTCTCCTTTTCTAATGGCTTTGTTAGCATATCCGCAGGGTTCTTGCTCATATGAATCTTTTCTAGATTCAACTGTCCATCCTCCAATACCTGTCGTATGAAGTGATACCTCAACTGAATGTGTTTCGTTCTCGAATGAAATGTTGAGTTCTTTGCCAAATGAATTATACTCTGACTGTCACTGAACAATTTACAATTACTTTTCTCCTTTCCCAACTCTTCCATGAACCTACTCATCCATATCATCTCCTTGCTAGCCTCTGTAGCTGCAACATACTCTACCTCTATAGTAGACAAAGCCACAACCTTCTACAATCTCAAAATCTAGCTAACTGTTGTTCCACCTACTGTGAAAATATATCCAGTAGTGCTCCTCCTACCATCCATATCTCTAGCCATATCCGAATCAACATAGCCATGTAATGAAATATCCCAACCTCCATAGCATAATTGCATGCTATATGTCCCTTTCAAATACCTGAGTATCCATTGGACTACTTTCCAATTCTCTTTACCTGGATTAGCCATATATCTACTCACAACTCCCACTGCCTGTGCAATGTCTGGTCTTGTACAAACCATAACATACATGAGACTTCCAACTGCTGAAGCATATGGCACTCGTGTCATGTATTTTACCTCCTCTTGTGATGAAGGACACTGATCTTTACTCAATTTGAAGTGTCCAGCCATAGGTGTGCTAACAGGTTTTACATTCTGCATTTTGAACCTTTCTAACACCTTGTAGATATAATCCTCCTGAGACAAATACAATTTCTTATTTTTCCTGTCTCTATGTATTTGCATGCCAAGGATTATTTTTGCAGCTCCCAAATCCTTCATTGCAAACGTGTGAGCTAGCTTTCTCTTAAGCTCACCAATGTCCTGCATACTAGATCCTGAAATAAGCATATCATCCACATACAGTAACAAAATAATATAGCTCCCATTTTCAAGCTTCTTGAAATAAACACAATGGTTAGATTCACATCTCAAGTAACCATGCTCATGCATAAAACTATTAAACCTCATGTACCATTGCCTTGGAGCTTGCTTGAGCCCATATAGGCTCTTTTTCAACCTGCACACTAATTTCTCCTTACCCTTGACTTCATACCCAAGCGGATTGCTGCATATAAATCTCTTCATCCAAATCACCATGGAGGAAAGTCATCTTCACATCTAGTTATTCTAAATGCAAATCTTCTACTGCAACTAAACTCAATACAGTATGAATAGAAGTCATCTTAACAATAGGAGAAAATATTTCACCAAAGTCAATACCTACCTTTTGTGTAAATCCCTTTACTACAAGCCTTGCCTTGTACCTTTTCTGTCCACCCTCTTCTTCCTTAATTCTGTAAACCCACTTGTTCTAGCAATGTTCTCTTTCCTGCTAGCAATTTAACCAAATCCCAAGTCTGGTTCTATTCCAAAGAGTTCATCTCCTCATCCATGTCATGCTCCCACTGAACGTGAGTTTTATCCTGCATTGCTTCTTCAAAGCTTTCTGGTTCACCACTATTAGTCAATAATAGATAAAATAGAGAAGGTGAAAATATTTCTGGAAGTTTACTTACCCTTTGTGACCTTCTCACAGGAGTTTGGGGTACCGGAGGCTCAATCTGGACCTCCTGGACATTAGTATCAACTTCTGACAGTGACCGACGCCGGTCACCTATAACCGATGTCGGTTCGGCTAACTGACACTGGTTCTGATCCTCTATAACCATCGTTGGTGGTTCATCTGACCGATGCCGGTCAGGGCCTAACCAACCACGGTTACTGTGTATTTCTGAAGGTGTTTCTTTAAAACCCGAGAGTTCATTTTCATCAATAAACTTCTCAATTTTCTCATCCTTGGGTACCAAAATTTGATCCCTGTACATTCTCTTTTCATTCCATTCAACATCACGAATCCTAACAATTTTAGAATTCTCTAAATCCTAAAAAAGAAAACTGAAATCACTAGATCCATAACCAATGAAAGTGCACCTCTCTGATTTTACATCCAACTTTTTTCTATTTTCTCTATCAACATGTAAAAAATATTTTCAACCAAAAAATTTAAGAAAAGAAAGATCTACCTCTTTTCCGGTCCATGCTTCCTCTGGTATTCCTCCATCTAGTGAACTTGAAGGGCCATGGTTAATCAAATAAACCGGTGTATTAACTGCTTCTACCCAAAATTGCAAGAGCAATCCATAATGTATCCTCATACTTCTAGCACGTTCCATGATTATCCTATTCATTCTCTCTACAACACCATTCTCCTGTGGTGTTCTTGGAACCATTCTTTCTCTATGTATCCCATTCACTGAACAATAATCATTGAAAGCCTTGCTATAGTATTCACCACCATTGTCAGATCTAAGGAACTTTAACTTAGAATTTGATTCATTCTCAACAAGGGATTTCCATCTTTTAAAAGTTTCAAAAACATCAGATTTATGTTTAATACAATAAACCCATACCTTTCTTGTAGCATCATCAATGAAAGTAACATAATACTAGGATCCACCATGAGAAGTTACCTGAGCTGGTCCCCACACATTTGAGTGTAAAAGCTCCAATTTCTGCTCCTTCTCAGTTGCCCCAACTTTGAGAAATCTCACTCTCTTTTGCTTTCCAAAGATATAATGCTCATAAAAATCAAGATCTAAATCTTTCAAATCTGATAACTTACCCTTAGCCTTTAAGATTTGCATTCCTTTTTGACTCATATGACCCAACCGATTATGCCACATGCATGCATCTGAATCTGAAGTAGATAATGTAGAAAAGGAATCATTAATACAGGTAGATAAATATAACGTTCCTACCTTCTTACCTCTTGCCACAACAAAAGCACCCTTGGTGACTTTCCAAGAGTCTCCTGTAAAAGTAACCATGCAACCAAATTCACCTAGTTGCCCTGCAGAAATAAGATTCCTCCTGAGGCTTGGCACATGCCTCACATCTTTCAATACCCATGTATTTCCATTCTACAATTTTAGATGAACTTCCCCTTTACCAGTAATACTGTAAGGTTCATCATCACCCAAATAGACATGCCCAAAATTGCCCTGGACATAATTTCTAAAATAACCCTTATTTGGGGTTGCATGGAAAGAAGCTCCTGAATCTAAAACCCATGATTCAATTCTACTATCTAAAGAAATAATAAGAGCATCTTGCATTACCTCTGATGCAGCAAGATTCACCTCTTTACCTTTGTCTGGTTGTTGGTTCTCTTTATTCTTTGACCAACAATCTTTCTTTGCATGTCCTTTCTTTCCACATTTCCAACAAGTAATTCCCTTACTTCTAGATTTAGATCTGCTATCCCTTGACTTTGATTTCCCATTACTATTACTCTTGGATCTCTCCTTCTGCCTGCCCCTGCTTTCTACATTCAAAGCATTTCCAGATGATGTTTCCTCTGTACTTTTTCTACGAATTTCTTCATTCAAGATTATACTAACCACATCATCAAACTTCAAAATATTATTAGTAGATGTTGTATTACTAATAGCCATTACCAAGTTGTCCCAACTATCAGGAAAAGAACATAAGAATAAAAGTGCTTTTACTTCATCATCAAATGGTATTGAAACTGATTTTAACTGATTTACAATAGATCAGAAATCATTCAAATGACTAGAGGAAGATTCACCTTCATACATCTTAGAACTAAAAAGTTTCTTCATCAAATAAACTTTATTTGAAGCACTAGGTTTTTCATATAAATTAGCAAGATATTTCATTAAGTCTACCGTAGAAGCCGCTTTTGTAATATTGGAAGCCACAGATGCTGCCAGGCTCAATCTTATAGATCCCAAAGCCTTTCTATCAAGAATATTCCATTCTTCATCAGTCATCTTCATAGGTCTAGACTTCTCATCCAACGGTAAGTACAAATCTCTCTGATACAGATAATCCTCAATCTGCATCTTCCATAATTGATAATTTCGGCCTCGTCAAAATTCTCTACCTTGTATTTATTATCTTCTGTCATTGTTGTAGCTCCCACTCAATCAGAAAACCATTTGTGAATAAATTTTCTCAACACACAAAACCCTCAAACAAAGCTCTGATACTATTTGTTAGGGTTAGCACACCGGTTGTACAGACAATATATCAGATCTAAGCATACATGCAAATAAAAGTAGATATTTGACTAGAAGAATTATACAAAACAAGAGACATAAATCAACACCAAATTTAACGTGATTCACCCAGTGTGGACTACGTCCACCAAGAAACAAGCCAATATATTAGCCAAATCTTTGACAAGATATACAATGAAGATTTACAATCTTTTACACTTCTCAGATATTCAGTACTTTCTTCTTTCATGTCTTTTTGACTCTTCACCAAGAATTCTCTCTCACATAATTATCTTGTAATTATGATCAAATCTCTCATTCTAAACCATAGCTTTATGCTTTAAATAGTCATTTAAGACTTTAGGGCACTTAGCCATGCAATTACATTCAGTAAATATATTCCAATGCTAAAAAAAAAAAACTTGAGAGTTAATTAAAAGCTCGTCGCACAGGTAATCAATGTTGGTTCTACCTAACTGTCACTAGTTCCAACTTTTCATGACCAATGCCAGTTACTTTCAACCTCTAGCAAGTTCTATTTGCATGCTAAAACATGAGTAATTTAGCTCCATACTCAACATAAACAAGATAAAAAAAATCCACACACATAAGTGGGTGAGGATAAATGCAATAAAGGTAAATAAAGTACCTAGGTGAATTTGAGCTAAGGTAAATACCTACTCTAACACCCCCCCTTCCTTCTCTGAAAGGAACGATAACCAGATCGTACCAAGCCAAGAACACAGATGCTAATCAAACACCATGATCAATAAGATGAAAGCAATTCGCCAAAATAACTTTACATAAAACCTTTGCAAACAAATGAGCAACAATATCATATATTATTATGGAACTCAATGCAATACATTGAGAATGGGCCTTGCTTAAATAGGCAAGGAATAACAATCTAAGAACCAGTCAAGGTCGTAGATCAAGCCATAAATCAAGGAAATAACTAGTCATCAAAGAACTAGTCAAGACCATAGATTTAGGAGAGAACTAGACATCAAGGATCTAGTCAATACCATAGATCAAGGAAATAACTATACCTAACAACTAGATAATATCTCCTAATATCTAAATAAGATAAAAGAAATATCCACACACATAAGTGGGTGAGGATAAATACAATAAAGGTAAATAAAGTACCTAGGTGAACATGAGCTAAGGTAAATACCTACTCTAACACCCCCCCTCAAGTGAAGCTAGGGGCCAAAATAGAAGTGACATGTCCACAATATGAGTCCCATCAACTAGGCCTGATGAGGTACTCATGTACAATAACTGAGAAAAAAGGGACACCGCAAGGTACCCAAAACCAGTAACAACAAAGTAAAGAGAGTAAAAACCCACTCCAAGGCATCCCAAGAAGCTCGGCTCAAAAAAATCGTACAATGCTGAAGAATTTTGGTGTGCACTATGGTCTGAATCCACTTCTCGATCACAAAACTCAAAAACAACTGACACTGGGTTTCACCAGAATAGCTCCATACAAGGAGACTGTCAACGGAGTGATGTCGAAAGTGCAAAAAAAGAAACACCAAACATAATTCGATCAACTGCTGCAAATAGGTGTGCCACGATCCAAGAACAAAAACCAAAGCAACAAGGCAAGGACACAAAATCTAGAGTGTCACGATCCAAGAAAAGCCAAGGTAACAAGGTAAGGAAACAAAACCCGAAGAAGCAAGATCAACACCACACCCTCCCATACTGCTGAATGGGTGGAGTGATGCTACAAATATGTATGAGTTGCCCAAAATCAACTACTCAAACACTGACAAAATAACACTGGAATTCACCAGAATAGATCCCCCACAAGAGATACTGTCAACATGCCAAAAGTGTCGAAAATACAGATACAAAATCTCTCAACAAACAAGAGAGATACACTACACCTGCTAAAGAAAAATGCTCAAAATAAGAAGCATCACAATGCAGAAGGTATAGAAAGTGGAGCAAGAGGCCTAATGGTGGAGGATCCACACCTGTAGATTCCTCTCAACGAATGCCTATGTCACCACCACGAGTGATCAGATATCCACCCCAAAACAACACGAATGGATGAAGAAGATGCCTGTATATGACTTGGTGTAAAATGCACAATGGGTGCATGTAAAAGAACATCAGAATGTGTGTCAGGTTGATCATGTCTGACAGCTGAAATATCAGGTTTCTCAAGCCTGAGTGAAGGTGCAGAACTCATGTGTTGCTCATGATCCTCAGAAAGAGTCGAGCGAACAAAAAAAGGAGCTCTGTCAATGTGTGATCCCAATGAAGTATCTGCTCGAAAACCAATGTCATGACGAGAATTCCACTTAACATGTGGAATAGAGGAAACAATACCCTGTGAATGTCTGCCAATGACTCCGCTAGTGAGACCCATAGAACAGAGCATGCGAGATCTGAATGCAGTGGTATGCTTCTCAAAAAAGCCATGCAGCTGAGCAGAAGTAGGATACACAACATGTGGTACTATAATAGGCACAGATATGGAAGAGCATGCAGTAACAAGCTTCATAGGTGTATGAGCATCAAAGCAGGAATAGACTCAAAGACTTGGACAGATCAATGTCAGTGGGTTCAGGAGCAATAGCTACAAGTGGACTAGGAGCATGGATATGGTTGTCCACAATATGATGGTGATGTTGTAGGCTAGCAAGTTTTGTTCTTGTTTAACAGGAAGTGTATTATTATATCCTTATCGTGAATGAGTGATTGTAGAAGAGAATTTCACTTCTTGAGCGATCTATTTTCTTCCACAAATTTTACAATATCCTCTTGAAGTCCACATGCTTCAGAGAAAAGCATATCATTCTCAGAATCTATGATAGATACAAAATGCAACTCCAAGAAGTTTAGGACGTTGGGCTCAGCCGAAATTGTGTCCACGATTGATTACAACACTCCTCCATATTTGACACTTTATAATTATAGTGCAAGTTTCAAACTAAATATTTCCAATGGAAAGAGCACAAAAAAACAAGCACTTTTGCAAAAAGCGACACTCAAAACCGAGTTACCGATCAAAACTTACAAGCTTTTTAATATTTTTGCTCTGTTATTTATTTTAGTTGCCACTAAAACAAAATAAATTGTTGTTGCCTTCACCACACAAATAAAATTAAAGGGGTTTGAAGTTAAGTACCTATGAGTAGGAATCACAAGCTTTAAGCCCTCATATGACCATACCATATGACCAAGGGCTAAGGATTTCAATGGGTGTTGATGTGAGGATCCCAATGTAGATCTCGCGATATCCAAAAAACCCAAAAAATTGTTTCCTCAGTTTCTTAGCCGTTGTGGTGCGAATCTCGAGGCAAACCTGTGTATTTCACTGCAACCACAAAAATGAATGCCTCAAGAAATGACTGAGTTTACAGTTGATCTTAGGATTTTCACACATTCTGGATCCAATGGAAGCCTCTGTTTTGCATAAAACTGCACGCAACAACAAAATACGACCAAATCCCAAATATATGAATATACAAAGATTTTATTTGCAAAATAAAACTTACAGACGGATGTCAACAACAATCTCCTGCTTTGATACCATAAAAGGAACGATAACCAGATCGTACCAAGCCAACACTACAGATGCTAATCAAACACCGTGATCAATAAGATGAAATTATTTCGCCAGAATAGCTTTATATAAAACCTTTGCAAACAAATGAGCAGCAATATCATATATTATTATGGAACTCAATGCAATACATTGAGAATGGGCCTAACTTAAATAGGAAATGAATAACAATCTAAGAACCAGTCAAGGTCGTAGATCAAGCCATAAATCAAGGAAATAATTATTCATCAAAGATCTAGTTAAGACCATAGATTTAGGAGACAACTAGACATCAAGGATCTAGTCAATACCATAGATCAAGGAAAGAACTATACCTAACAACTAGATAATATCTCCTAATATCTAAATAAGATAAAATATATAGCCACACACATAAGTGGGTGAGGATAAATACAATAAAGGTAAATAAAGTACCTAGGTGAACATGAGCTAAGGTAAATACCTACTCTAACAATTTTGCTAATATTGACTCTTGAGCTTGAAGGAGAAAAAGAGAGGTTAGAGGAGAGAAAGAGAGCTTGGAGGAGAGAGTGATTGAGCTTGAAGGAGAAAGAGAGAAGGAGAAGCAAGTCTACAAACATCAAGGAGGAGTTTTCTACATATTTTTATGCATTCAGGCATTTTTTTAAATAAAAATCTTTTGAGCAATGTTTTGTATATGAATATGATCAATGATCAATATCATGAATGATTTGTTTCAAATCAAACACTTCATTCACGATTATTGATCATGATCTAAATTAATTTTTAATATTTATTTATTTTACGGTTATTAAAATATAATATATTAATTAATTTCTCCGTAATTTAATTTTAATATTGAAGTTTTATTTAGTTAAACCTTTACCCTCTGTGTATGCTCTCACCTCACACCATTTATGGTGGCAAACTTAGTGATCAGAATAAGAGATTGACGTATAGGGCTAACTGTTTAATTTTTTATTAGTTATGTATTCGTATTTTTAATTTTCAAGTTTTAAATTGAATTTGTTAAAAAATTAAATGTGTACCCTCTTTGTATGCTCTCACCTCACATCATTTTTGGTGAACTTAGTGATCAGAATCAGATATTGACATGTATGGGCTAAGAAATTAATTTTCTAACTTGTATTTGTTTTTTTTAATTAAATTATTTTAACATTTAGCAATGTTTTAAAAAATATCCCTTATTGTAGGTTAAAAGTTAAAACAAATTAATCCTATAATCATGTCATTTAGTTCAGCTTCAGTGGGGCAAGAGAAGGGAAATGTTTTGGGTGGTATGACAACGAAAATGGATCCAAATTCTCCTTTATGAAGGCATGTGGAAGTGGTAGAGCTTGTTTTTTGTTGTGGTGTCTGTGTTTGGATGTGCCCCCATTGTGCCAACACATTTAAATCATGATATACCTATTTCAGATCTCATCTGACTGGGGTATCAGGGACGGATATTAGACCGTGTAAGGTGGAAAATAAAACCATAGCCATGTACCTAAAAGAGCAAGAGGATGCAAACTTTGAAGCAGCAATAGCTTGCTCTACAACTATTTCTTTACAAGAGAGGACCATGGGAAAACCACAAACATCAACACCATCATTCCATCCTTTCATTGAGTCTCGTGTTGAAATTGTTCTAGATGATTCCCCTTTTGATGCAGATACTTCAGGGCCATCAAGCAAGAGAACAAAAGGCCCATTAGAAAAAAAATTTAACATTGAGAAGAGGGAAATTACAGATGAATTGGTGTCTTGATGTATATTAGAATGTGGACTACCATTCAATGTTTTTAGATCACCTTATTGGCAGTAAAAGATGAGAGACATTAATGAGGCACCACAGTGGTATACAAGCCCTAGCTATAATAAGGTTTGCACTTCTTTTTTGACAAAAGAAGTGCAACACATACAGACATCTCTACAACCAATTAGAGACTCTTGGACTGAATCAGAAGTCTCTATTATATCAGATGGATGGAAAGACTCCAGAAACATACCTCTCATCAACATTATTGTATTATGCCCTAAAGGGCCAATGTTTCCGAAGACTGTTGATTGTGAGGGGGAAGTAAAGATGCCCAATTCATTGAAAATATTCTCATTGAGACTATTGAGTCAGTTGGCCTGCAGAGCATTGTCCAAGTCATCACGAACAACACCAAAAATTGCAAGGCATCAGGATTGATAGTAAAGGGTAGGTATGATGACATATTTTAGACACCATATGCAATACACTCCCTGAATCTAATGATGTAGAAGATTGGGAAAATTGCATGGATTGAGAAAATGTACACGGAGACAAACAAGATTTAGATGTTTATCACCAATCATCACATGTCTCAAGCCATATTTAGAAGATTTTCAAAGTTGGAGCTATTGAAGGTAAAGCAACAATTCATTTTAAATTTAATATTTGATTTTAAATTTTTAAATCAATTTCAATATGTGTTGTTATTGAATGTTTCCATTCTTTTTAATAGGTTGTTGAGACTAGGTTTGCCTCTCACACACTTGTCTTAAGACCACTTGTGAAGGTGAGACGTGATTTGAACATGATGGTGATTGATAATGTTTGGACCGTCTAGAGGCAAGCTAACATAGAAAAAGCCCAAAAAATAAAATCATGGATCCTTGATGAGAATTGATGGGGAAAAGTTGAATATTTGTTGAGTTTCAAGGAGCCTACTTTGAGTATGACACGATTTGTAGACAAAGATAATGTTTGTATTGGAGAGATATATGATGGCATTGACTCCATGCTTGAAAAAATCCATGATATCATACAGGCCAAAGAGCAGGACCCTGAGGAAAACTTTTACAGTGAAGTTAAAAATGTGATTGTAAAAAGGTGGAACAAAATGACCATCCCATTGCATCTCCTTGCTTATGCTTTAAATCCCATATTACAATAGTGAAATAGTTGGGAGAGCTGGTAGGCAGTGACCATATGATGACCATGAGGTTGCAAATGGGACGAGGGAAACATTTAGAGGGTTGTTTCCTGATCTAGTTACATCTTGTGCAGTCCGCCAGGAGATATTAATGTTTTTAAATGGACAAGGTAACATGGGAGAGATAGAGGCTATTTGTGACAAACCCACCATGGATCCAATCACGTGGTGGACTTGTCATGGCCATGATGTCAAGTACTTATGACCAGTTTCAATCAAATTGCTCTCAAAATTATAAAGTTTGTAACTTGTTATTTGATATTTTAATTACCAATTAAGAATTAAAATTCAAAATGATATCATTATTTTTTTAATTAATAATATTACCCACATACTAACATGCATCGCTGCTAAACTAGAGCTTGAACTAGTGAGAGGGGTCTGCAGAAAGATAAACTAGAGTAAAATCCCTTGGAGAGGCTTGCACTTACCATTGACCCAGATACCGCTAGACTTCTAGTGGTTCTTGATCCATCCATGAAGGAAGGATTATGAAGGGATATGTCCATAGAAGTGGGATTCATGTCCGACTAGTGCCTAGGTTATCAAAAAATTATTGCTATAGAGTATTTAATTAGTAGGATCCTAATAAACTCAGTGGATATAACAACATCAAGACATGGACTTTCAGGGTCATTACACTGTTTGTTTTTCCAACTGTTTAAAACAAATTTCCTTGGTGTGCTTTGAGGATCCATTTTCAGGGAGCCGCTCCACAACAGTAGTTTCTACGGATGGAGCTGAGAGGCCGTGGAGCTAAAAGGGGATCATTTCTCAAAAAGGATGAGGTTAACGACCATCAAGGACGTGACCTAAGGCTCGAGAAAAGTCTGAGAACTGGAATGTAAGATGTGCCATTTACTATCATGTGAAAAAACCTTAGTAGAGCCAAAGTTGTCTCCTCATGCCAAAGGCAATTTAGCTCTTCAATTTACATTATAAAGAAAGTTAAAAAAATTGTCAAATTTGTTTTCTTTTTATAGTAGTAACGACTTCAAAATGATCAATTTTATTTTTTGAATTACATTAAGATTTCAATAACTAATGCAAATGCTTCTTTAAATTTTAATTTGACATAGTTATATTTTGAACATGTAAATGATTTGTAAATAAATTAATGTAGAGAGAAAATTTGAATGTGATATTAAAAAAATATTTAATTCTGATTAAAGCAATGCACCCTACTTCGAATAATGCTCTAAAAATCTATATTCAATTGTATTCAGTAATTTATGTATATATATGTATATGTACATACATACATACATACATACATTATATAAATGTATGTATGTATTTATGTATATGTATATCGAAACCGTACCCGAGATTATAAAAAATTTATTGTTTCAGTGTACCGAAACCATACCCGTATCCATATTCATACCCGTACCGAGACAGTCTAGAAGAAAAGCATTAAAAATCTCAAGGAAAGTGTCACCTTACAACTTGGGAGAAATTTTCCTCAGTAATTGACACCGTCTCTCCTTTCTTTCATATTTATGCTTTTATGCTGACATGAAAGAAATAAATAGAAAATGAGGCTGACAGGAATGTGTATATGTGGATATTTGGAATGTGTCCCTTGATTGTGAAGGTTCGGGGAAGGCATTTAATTTTAATTTACTGACAAAACATAATTTTCAAACACGACACATTAGAAGGATGGGAGGAATACGTCAAAGAAGGGATTAAATTTGACGACCACCTATGCCTGTCAAACAATTTTTGGATGACGATAATTTTTCAATATTGCCCTTCAAAAATATAAAATAATAGTTATTTAAACAATACTCATTGGTTTTTTATAAGAAAAATTCAAATTATGTGGAAAATAGGCTTTTGATGTTTTCTGCTCTGCTAGGGTTTACTTCGTGCGCCTATCATTCCACAGCCTTTTCAGACACTGCGAGATAATTTCTATAAAGTTTTTTTTAGGGTTTCTCACCCTTTGGGCGTCTTTATATAATGAGCCCCTCCACTTCATGCTCGGTTGTTGAAACCACAGCCAGAGATAGTGGAGTTTTTAAGAAATGACATCGCCACTGAAACACCCTCGGAAGTTCGTCTCGAAGGTTTTGCACGAGGTAACACTTCTCCCCCTAACGTTGTTTTACCTATTCCTGAGTTTAATGTTGCTTGTCAATGGTTGGAACAATTTTGTCTCATTGGGTATTTTGTGGGTCGCATCCCCTCTGAAAGCTTGCTCAAATCTTGGGTTAACTCGGCATGGGATCCTCATGGGATCCGACTTGAGAGTGTAAATAATATGACCATAGGGTTCTTCCTTTTTCACTTCACAGACCCATCCAATGCCCGCACCATTTTGACCTGCTTGACCACATGGTATGTTCGCAACTCTTTGTTGGTCCTACCTCCATGGACCAAAGTTTCGTGGTCTCTGACTATGTTGCACTAAAAGTGTTTGTTTGGGTGGACTTCCCAGGCCTCCCCTTACCTTGTGTCCATTTCTTGCATCAAATTGCCTCTTCTATCAGGCGGGTAGTCTGTCAAGAACCACGAAATTTTTACAACGCTCGTACACAAAATTGTGTCTGTGTTGAAGTGCATCTCTCAGGAATTGAAAGAATTTGTAGAAATCTAAATGGGAGACATGAGTTATTCCCAACGTATCTTATATATCAACCTTCCTAATACTTTCTTCTACTGTCAAGACTCTGATCACAAGATCAAAGACTGTACTCTTTATGTCCCTCGCAATCACCCATCACCAAAGGTGGCTCCAGAAGCAGCCAAACCCCCTCACAAGGAGGGGTGGAAAACAACTGGTGGCTAGAAAAATAGGAATAAACCTTCTCAACATAATGCCTTTGATTCAAACGGCCCACGTGAGCCAGCTGTTAAAGAACAAACCTGTAGCCCATGAGAGAAGGATCCAACAATTGTTGCCAACTCGCTAGTCCAGTTACCTAAATTCTCTAGCACGCCCAAGGCATCCTCGATTCTCATTGACCAGATAAATTTTATTAGCATTGTCTCTGTTCTTCCACAACCGCCGCTGCTTTTAACCAACAACTCACAGGGCCCATCCAAAAGGGCCCCGAAGTCCTTCTCGCCACTCCCGAGATCATAGCTCGACGCGCAGTGTGGATTCAATGGAAGTGGAGTACAACATTGAATATGTCGGGTGGAAGAAAATTGGACTACAGGATTTATTGAAGCATAACAATGTTAAATCCCTGTAAAACCAAGTCGATGCTCTAGATGGTTTGGATACGAATGGTATGGCACTTGACCATCGTTTCCCATGAATTGCCTATCTTGGAATGTTTGGGGTCTTACAGACTCCAATCGCAAGTATATTGTTCGTGATTCTCGGTAAATATTTGCCATTTTAGATGTTTTTTTATTTGTAGGAGGTGAAAATTACAAGGTTTCAATTACAGATGGTTTGTAAATCTATTTGGCCTGAAAGCCTGGATTTTCAAAGTAATCATGATGGGGTGCATGGGGGTTTAATTTCCCTTTTTTATCCCAAATGAAAGCCTTTTTTGATGGATCATGGTGTTAACCCCACCAACCGCTCCAGATGGGTCCTCTTTAATATTAATAGTTTCCCTTTTGGCCTCATCAATATTTATGCCTCTAATGATGCAACCAAAAGGGTCAGTCTTTGGCGGTGGATAACTTGCATAATTCTTGATTCTTATTGGGTTATAAGTGGTGATTTTAATATGGTTGAGTTGCCCACTGATAAGTGTGGGCACCTGCTAATGCGATGGACAATTGGAAAAAGAGAGGCATGGTTTTTCATGCGTAATAAGTTCGGGTTTTATGACCTTAATGCCTCTCGTACTTCCACTTCTAAAGCTTGGTTCACTTGGTCCAATCTTCTAGGAGGATCAGATCTTTTTCTTAAATGGATCGACAGAGCTATACTGTAAACTCAAGATTTTTTTGAGCTATGCATTCTATCTCGAGCACTTCCAGAAGTAGTCGCTAGGCTCGCACATCAATAATGGGAATATCAAGTTTTATCCCTAGACCAAGAGATCCTTAGTAGATTACTAATTAGTGGCCTATTACCTTGTTGAATTTCTCTTACAAGATCATTACAAGGGCTCTGGATTTTCGGCTACATCATATCCTTCCTGTTGTCATCTAGCCCGAGCAGACTGGGTTCATTCAAGGGCGCTATATTCTTGACAACATCATTGTTGTTTGGGAAGGAATGGAATGGGTACACAGATCTAATCAATCTGTTATGTTCATTAAAATTGACTTAAAAAAGCATATGATCAGATTGAATGGCCATTCATTCTTGTCATGCTTCAAGCCCTAGGCTTTGGTCCCATCTTCATTCAATCAATATAAATTATCTTCGCCAATGCCTGTGCTCAGATCACCATTAATGGCCATATTTCTGAGTCTTTTGATTTGTTTCGTTCCATTTTCCAAGGGTGCCTGCTAGCACCTGCGCTTTATGTGCTCACTGTGGAAGGCTTTGGGTATCTCCTAGCTCAAGCCAAATCCTAAGGGCTCATTAGGGGAATAATGTTTCCATATTTGAACAACTCTCAATTGCTCGATGGTCATTTCCTTACCCTCATTGAAGAAGAGACCAATACCTGCAAAGCCATGTATTGCCTCAATATTTTCTTTCTAGCATTCGGGTCCTCCATTCAATGGTGAAAAATGTAGTGTTACAAGAAATCTTTCTTTCCTGCACCCGCTTGGTTGAACTCATTTGACTCGAAGATGCTTGCACACGGTGAGATGTTTAACTTCCTTGGTATTCCTTTTTCCTTTCAGGCGTCACCTACAGAACTTTGGTAGTATGTGATTCAAGGGGTGGCCAAAAAACTGGAGTACTGGCTCACCAAACCATTATCTTTGGTAGGGAAATTCCAAATTTGTTCCAAAGTCCTAATGGCCACCCATGTTTACTACTCCTCGTGTTGGGTTCCTTCCAAAGCCTTTATTCAAAAATTGGAAAAGCTCTTCAAAGCAGGGTTCATTTTAAGAGACCTCCTGGAAATCGAAGGTGGAAAATACCTAGCGAATATCCCCAGAACCGGTTTCGTGGGAAGGTGATTTTTTTGGGGGTTGTACGAAAAAAATTTGCCTGATTTTCAAGTGGTGTAACAGAAGGCTGCAGACGCTCGATGGGAGATTTTCTGTCGCGCATCAAAAACATGCATTGACGCACGTCAACAAACCTCATTGACGCACGTCAACTACCTTGTTGATGCGCGTCAAAGAGGTTTGTTGACGCGCGTCAATGAGGGTGCTGTCCGAGCGTCAATGCATTTTTTTGATGCGCGGCAGCAAATCTCCCGTCGCGCGTCTACAGCCTCCGCCCTCTGCTTTCACATCAAAAAAATCTCCGTGTCATGCGTCAAAAAACTCTTTGTCGTGCGTCTGCTATGCGTCAATATCTACAGTATCTCCTTGTCGCGCATCAACTATCCATCAGTGTTGCGCGTCAACAAATAACCGCATTGTCGCGCGTCAACAAATTGTTTGTCGTGCGTCTACTATGCGTCAATATTTGCAGTACCTCCTTGTTACACGTCAACTATCTGTAAGTTTCACGTGTCAACAAATAACTCCATTGTCGCACGTCAACAAACTCTTTGTCGTGTGTCTACTATGCATCAATATCTGCAAACCCTCTTTGTCGCGTGTCAATAACTTACCCCCTTGTCGCACATCTGCAATACAGGATATATCATATTGTTGACAAAATTTGAAGTAGAAGTATTCTACTTGGAAAATAATCTAGGATTATATAGGGGATATTTTTCAAGGGTAGGCGAAGCCGACCCCTAAAAAAAATTAAAGTGTAATTTTTAGGCGAATAGGTCACTGACCCGCGCCAGAAAATTCGCCTTTTCAAAATTTTCAAAAATGGAATATTCGCCACTAAAATTTTCCCTGCCTACAAAAAAATGCAAATAAACATTCAATGATCCATGTATAGAACAAATATATATTTAATTATCAAATCATACAATCCTTTTAAAAAAAACATACCTTGTTTAACCAGTCCAGATATGCGGTCATAATCTGTTGAAATTAATGGTACATCTTCAAAACTATCATCATGATCTGATCCATATGTGTCATCCACAACTAAAGGAACTTTCTTCCACTCACCTACATACCCATGTTTTTGACTATTGCACTATGAATATGATTTGTTCATGCATTCATAACAAAAATAAGAATAATCTCTTATACAGATTGTCCATTTATTACTATCCATAGTCATCAAAGAGTGCAAAGGCCTAGAATTGGGAATCCTTTCACATCCATACTTTGTCCTTCAATCAATACCTTCAATTAATCATGCTCAAAAGATCAATAAAGTTTAAAGCAAACATCAAAATTTAGAATAAAAAAATTTAAAGTTAGTAACTTGCATAACTTAATAAATCACATCAAGATCTACATATATATGTTTTAAATGTGCATGTACCTGTTATCTCCCAAAACACTCTGTGTGGGGTTGAAGCCTGTGGGGTTTAAGCTTGTGATGTTGAAGTCTGTGAGGTTGAAACCTGAACTGCAAAATGTTTCTTACACCATTCAACAATGGTTTTGGCATCAATCAATCGATCTCCCTCATAATCAAAGCTTTGTTTCTTTAGAGCACGTTTGATGCATGTACCCACACCATCGTGTTCTCCCTTCCCATGACCACTCTAAAAAAACTCCATAAATGAGGAATTTTGTGATGACAATGATAACGACTAAGTGCAAAGAAAGGGCGAGAGGATTTGAATTGTGATGCGCAAACATCTGACTAAACAAAATGTTGATATATTTGTATTCCTCACTGATGAAGATATTGAAAGAACAAACCAAAACAATGTTGCACAAAGTGGGTGTCATGTTTCTTGTCATCACTTATATAGAAGTGATGCCCCTTCTTGATCATTCACTTCACATATGTACTTTTAACCCCATCTAAATCCAATTGTGCATGCCTATAAAATACTTGAACCATGATAGTAACCTGGGCAGTATGATAATACTGTGTCTGAATTTCTTTTTGATGAGAAAATGAGTAATTCTTAGCAAAATCAACCACGAACAATATGGGACCAATAGGGAATGTGTCTCTATTATTCTTGAATTGTGTAGTCTACCACTTTGAATAGTGAGAATGTTTGATGTACGGACTAATTAAACTTTGGAAACTTTGCATGAATGTAGCATTGGGGATTTCCTCTTCTACCAAATCTAACTTGGTTGCATCTTTTCCAAGCCTTGTTGAATATTTTATGTATTTGAACCTACAAAATCAATTCATAATGGACAAATTATCATGTATTCATTTGCAATAAACATAAAAATCAAAATAAAATCTAACATCCAAATTTAAAAACAGATATATATATATATATATATATATATATATATATATATATATATATATATTAAGCACCTCTTACAAGCCACCATTTTAATTGTATCCAAATCTTCATTTGTTTTTGGAAATAATTTCAAGTCCCCACACTTGTCAGAGACACCTTTGATGCAAGTCATACGATCATCGACATGATCATCAGATATCGTGCAAATAATTGAAGTTATGAATTCAATGACACGTGTAGGTGGGGCATTTTATTCCCGTAACTTTCTATACACCTGAAAAAAACATAGATTTTGAAATACATTAATTTTAAATCACATCTCAAAAAAAAATATTTAAACAAATTTTAAATATATAGATGTAAATGAAAGCACACCTCAAAATATATGTACATGATATAAATTTTTTTGTACCTGATAGTGATAATCAAACTCAACGTGATAGCGGCAACAACATGTGTCAAGGACTTTATCAGCTCGCACATACCAAGGCTTCAAATTTTTAAACATTCATTGTCCAATCTCAACATCTGGATTTTCTTCTGTAAAATTTATGTACATCTCATGTTGATTTATTTCAAGCCAATGTTTTATATGTTCATCATAGTTATTGCGAGTTATCCTATGTTTTAAAACATTCCTCACATTCGGAGAAGGACGAGTCCTCTCAATCCAAAAATCAAAAACTATCTTCACAATATTATCCTCTATTTTATCAGAATGTGGATTTATACACATTAGTGCCCAATTTCCTTCCATAGTAGAGTCATCCAATGTCTTCCTCCTCTGTGCATACCTATTGACCATCTTTCTAGATAAACCCAATGTCTTGGCAACGGTGGTAACTTGATGATTCTTTGTCGTATCTTCACTTACAACTGAAGTTAATATTGCTCTACGAGAAATACTCTTATCAACAGACCTAGTTTTTGTACCCAAAGAACTTATTCCTTTAGAAACATTCCCAACAAATTCTTCTTCTACATGTTTTGAATTTTTCCATCCAAAATCAACACCCAACAATTCTAATGTTTCCTTGATATCAACATGATTCAAGAATGTAACCAACAAATGTGCTCTAGCAACTGTAGTCAAATTAACAAATTCACCATATATTATCTCTACACTTTTTGTTGTTTTCTTTCGTGATAATGGTTCTTATTGGGAAAATTCTTTTAATTTTTGTAAATTCATCTTCACAAGTGTTTCACATTTTTCTTGGGAATTAATTCCATAACTTTTGTAATCACTTCAGCATAATGTTGTGCATCATGATCTGTGTCCATAAACATACACATGTGATTACACCAAAATTTACAAAAAAAAATAACATACAAATGTGATTACACCATTAATGACCAAGCTAGTAAACACTTTAATATCTAAAAAATTAGCTTACTATCTAGTAAACAATAATATTAAGTTGACCAAGCTAATTGTATTTAGATAGATTCATGAGGTCCTTCTTGAAATCTACTATATATATATATATATATATATATATTTGGTGTTAGAGCTATCTAATTTTCAAATCAAACCTAGAACAAAAACTTTCAACACATAAAACCCAAAAATCTTGTACTATATTTAAAAGATTGAGTAAACATCACTAATAATTTAATTATGAGCTCAATAGGGAAGAGAGAGTGTAGAAAAATACATAAGTTGCATTGTCCAATTCAAAATGATGTCCTCTTTAGAATGTTACCAAGATCTACCACAACGTTTATACCCAATAAATTTCATAACAAAAATTATTTTCAAATGTCATATTATGTACAATAGGTTATATTTAATTTTTGTAAATTTACATTTATATGAGATAATTATTAATCCAATACACAACATATAAATTATGTAAACTAAAAAAATGAATCTCGAAATTTAAAATCAACTATCACGTGAAGGTCTATATTAGAGAGTAAATTGTAACAATTTTTTTAATGAAAGGTATGGTAGACCATCAAATATATCCCCTAGATTAATCACTTGCAGGGGGAGTAACCTTGTTTTCGATAACACATACCTTGTGCAATTGTATAGCCCGGTAATTTTTATGTATAGCTTTTGTATCATAGTATTGGTAGAAAAATAGGACGTAGTGGTTAATCGTAAAATAAGGGGTAATATTTGGAATCCCATGATAACAAATGTTTTGAACATTTATTACCAAGTGACCCACCCACGACATTAATGCACTTCAATCCAATTTCAAATATTTCTAAGGGCAAGTTCAAGAAATTTAGAGAAATAAGGAAAATTGGTTTTAAGTAGAATCACTATATAATATACCATATATTGGTACTTATGGTTATAATCAAAGAAGAAAAACCAAATACGTGTAAGGTTTATTGTTGTTTTGTTGATCATTGTGGGAAGGAATTTAACAATATGAATTCCCAAATAGATTCTAATCCAACATCTTTGAGACCTACATATTCCAAGGCATTTGAGTATTCTTTGATGACACTTAATGAGAAGGTGGTTGGACAGGTCCGAACTCATACTGGGTTTACACAAGATATCAATATCATCATTAGTATTAAACATGGTTGTCCAATTTCTCCTACTTTGTCTGTTCTCTACATAGACAAATTAGAGGATGCCATTATAAGTTTAAAGGAAACATATGATGATTGTGTTCTCTACGATATAACCATTACTATTTTTTAGTTGTTTTTGACATCATTCTTATGTCAAATGATTTTATTTTCACATGTATTATTTCTATTGTTTTAGGTTATGGGATCCTATCAAAACCCTTGAATTTACCCAATCTAAAAAACATATTATCATATTTAAACCTTAGAATGATTTTTTTTTTACAATCTATCGAGGGTTTCTATACATATGTACCAATTTTTGGCAGCCTTGTCTTTCACTTGTTGTGTCTTCTCTCTCTCTCTCTTTGTGCCTTCCTACGAACAAATCTTCCAGCATTATTCTCTACATTCTCTTCCTCGGTATAGTTTCGTTTCTCATTCTTTGCATTTCCCATGATTCATCCACTTCAATAATTTTCACCTGCACACATAAATCGTGATAGATCTGAATGTCTAAGAGTAAACTCGATACAAAACTATATGTGCATGAAACTCTATTTATATCCAAATCTCAATAGAAATTAGGTTATTTTTTATTTTAGTTTTTTATAACTTTAAACAATTTTTTTAATTTTAATAGAATTTATATTTAATATACAATTATTTATTTTTATAATATTTTTTCAAAATAACATAACTACATGCTTTAAAGACAATTTTATTATATATAAATAATATTTAAAAAAATAATAATAATAAACATATTACATATTTTTGGTTAAAAACAATAAAAAAATGAAACTTAGTTTAAAACAAAAAATTATGTAAAAAAAATAAATTTAAAACATTAAAAACGAACAATATTAAGTTACTTATAAAAAAGGAAATTGTAAAACATTAAATTTAGAAGGAGATGTTTTGGGCAGCGCTTTGGTGGCGCAGGAGGGGGTTCGCGTGAACAGGGATTTGTGTGAATGTAGTTCGCGCAAACCCCTATTCACACGAACCCCTCTGAGTGGCACTAACGTGGTGCCTGGGTGGCACATTTTAGCTCCAAATCCTTTGGAGGATAATTGTGATCCAAAATCTGCCACTTAGGTGCCACGTAATTAGGGTAAACGAACTAGTTAAATTAAAAAAATTTGAAACAAAATTTAGATTTTTATTAGCTTTCTAAAAATGTAATTTTCATTTTTTTAAAATCTATTTTGTTATTTATTTTTTAATTTTTACTAACATACGGTATTTTAGGACAATCAATAGTACACAATCAACCAAATTTGAAAAATAGTAGAATATATCAAAAAAATTTGAAAAAAATAAAATTACTATTTATTGAAGTCTTCTTCGTACCTGTGAAAAAAAACTCAATTTTGATATAAATCTTAAATTTTATTGGCATAGACATATTTACACTATTTATTTGAAAATATGTTTACTAAATAATTAATTAAAAATATATATATATATAATTCAAAAAAATATGAAAATTTGAAGGAATCTCAAAATTCAAATCTTAAAAATATATCTAAAATTTCATGGTCAAAAAATAAATTTCATATAAATAAACCACCCGGGGACAGTCATTACTCTTTTATAACATAAGAAATAATGTATGAAAAAAATTAAGAAAAAGACCATATTTTTTACCAATTTTATTTTTAAAAAATATACATGTATTCTAAACTCTAAACACAACATTTCGTTAGTTTGTGTAATTTCATGAATGTGTACGGTTTTGTGGCTATTACCTTTAGAAAATCAATGAAACTGAAAATTCATGTTTATAATGGTACAAATCATACCAAAAAGTGGGACCTTTTATTGTGCTTTGACAATTCATGTTTACAGAATCTTCTCTGGATCCAAAATGATTCTTCCTTTCTCATCATGTTCTAGTAGCTTTTTCTGGGCTATAAAATTTTTGTCCAATAACCTTCTTCAAGTAGGAACATGGAATATTGGGTGTATGCGTGAAGATTAAGACAACTCTAGTTTATAAACAACACTTTCATTTTTCTCTAGAACCTGATAAGGACCATAATATTTAGGAGCAAGTTTTTCGTCCTTTTTCTGTTGCTTCAGGGACAATCGTCTTGTAAGGATACAGACGTACAAAAAACCAGTCACCAATTTCAAAATGTCTTTCACTATGGTGTTGTTCTACTTGTTGTTTCATCATTTTTTGTGCCAATACCAAATTCCTCCTTCAAAACCAGCCAAAATCTATTGTTGATGTTGAATGTGTTATTCACATCTCTGACCTTAGTTTTTACCCTCAAGGAAGAAGTGATAGATGGTGATGGTAACCATATAAGCTAAAAATGGGGGTCATTTTAGAAGAGGTAATAAAGGTGTGTTAGAGCACCATTCGTCAAGTGGTAGCCATTTAACCTAACATTCTTACTTATCTGATAAAAACAACGTAGATACCCCTTTAAGCACTTTTTACTACTTTTTTTGCCCATTAGTTTGAGGATGGTAATATGAACTATGAGCTAGTTGTGTACCCAAACATGCAAATAATACTGTCCAAATATTACTCATGAAAACAGGATCACAATCACTTACAATTATCTTTGGGGTTTCATGTAGCTTTGAATTGTCTCCAAAGCGTGAGATGGGGCAGGAGCTGGGAGTTCTCCAACAATGGCGACAGGCGGACATAGGGGGGCTGCGGGCAACCAGGGTTGTATGGGACAGAGAAATGGCACAAAGAGCATATTGTTAGCAGGGGAAAAAGCACTGGAAGGAGCGATGTAAGGTGGGGTCCATGCCGGGTGAGGGGAGTCGCAAAAAGCTAAGACAACTAATAACGCGGTAATTATTAGAAGCTAAACGCAAAATAGACAAATAATTATGACGACAGCCGGGCGGCAAAAGCGAGGGGTGAAAAAAGACAATACGTTATAAACTCTCAAAATGTCAGACTTGATTTTTTGGGAAACCAGAAAAGCCGGGGCCCCATTTATATTACCAAAATGGATATTATTTTTTCCTTTGGTGAGAGTTATATCCCTAGCTATCTTGTGATGAGGTAGTTTGTATTTTGTGGAGTATATCATTTTTTAAATGAATTTTTTTTTTTTTTTTTCCGTTAACGTTGTATGAAAACATAAAGAAAACAAGCACTTTCCTTTGCCCGCCATAACTTCATTCAAAAAATATGAAAATCTCATGTTGATTTATTTCAAGCCAATGTTTTATATGTTCATCATAGTTATTGCGAGTTATCCTATGTTTTAAAACATTCCTCACATTCGGAGAAGGACGAGTCCTCTCAATCCAAAAATCAAAAACTATCTTCACAATATTATCCTCTATTTTATCAGAATGTGGATTTATACACATTAGTGCCCAATTTCCTTCCATAGTAGAGTCATCCAATGTCTTCCTCCTCTGTGCATACCTATGACCATCTTTCTAGATAAACCCAATGTCTTGGCAACGGTGGTAACTTGATGATTCTTTGTCGTATCTTCACTTACAACTGAAGTTAATATTGCTCTACGAGAACTACTCTTATCAACCGACCTAGTTTTTGTACCCAAAGACCTTATCCTTTAGAAACATTCCAACAAATTCTTCTTCTACATGTTTTTGAATTTTTCCATCCAAAATCAACACCCAACAATTCTAATGTTTCCTTGATATCAACATGATTCAAGAATGTAACCAACAAATGTGCTCTAGCAACTGTAGTCAAATTAACAAATTCACCATATATTATCTCTACACTTTTTGTTGTTTTCTTCGTGATAATGGTTCTTATTGGGAAAATTCTTTTAATTTTTGTAAATTCATCTTCACAAGTGTTTCACATTTTTCTTGGGAATTAATTCCATAACTTTTGTAATCACTTCAGCATAATGTGTGCATCATGATCTGTGTCCATAAACATACACATGTGATTACACCAAATTTACAAAAAAAAATAACATACAAATGTGATTACACCATTAATGACCAAGCTAGGTAAACACTTTAATATCTAAAAAATTAGCTTACTATCTAGTAAACAATAATATTAAGTTGACCAAGCTAATTGTATTTAGATAGATTCATGAGGTCCTTCTTGAAATCTACTATATATATATATATATATATATATATATTTGGTGTTAGAGCTATCTAATTTTCAAATCAAACCTAGAACAAAAACTTTCAACACATAAAACCCAAAATCTTGTACTATATTTAAAAGATTGAGTAAACATCACTAATAATTTAATTATGAGCTCAATAGGGAAGAGAGAGTGTTAGAAAAATACATAAGTTGCATTGTCCAATTCAAAATGATGTCCTCTTTAGAATGTTACCAAGATCTACCACAACGTTTATACCCAATAAATTTCATAACAAAAATTATTTTTCAAATGTCATATTATGTACAATAGGTTATATTTAATTTTTGTAAATTTACATTTATATGAGATAATTATTAATCCAATACACAACATATAAATTATGTAAACTAAAAAAATGAATCTCGAAATTTAAAATCAACTATCACGTGAAGGTCTATATTAGAGAGTAAATTGTAACAATTTTTTTAATGAAAGGTATGGTAGACCATCAAATATATCCCCTAGATTAATCACTTGCAGGGGGAGTAACCTTGTTTTCGATAACACATACCTTGTGCAATTGTATAGCCCGGTAATTTTATGTATAGCTTTTGTATCATAGTATTGGTAGAAAAATAGGACGTAGTGGTTAATCGTTAAAATAAGGGGTAATATTTGGAATCCCATGATAACAAATGTTTTGAACATTTATTACCAAGTGACCCCACCCACGACATTAATGCACTTCAATCCAATTTCAAATATTTCTAAGGGCAAGTTCAAGAAATTTAGAGAAATAAGGAAAATTGGTTTTAAGTAGAATCACTATATAATATACCATATATTGGTACTTATGGTTATAATCAAAGAAGAAAACCAAATACGTGTAAGGTTTATTGTTGTTTTGTTGATCATTGTGGGAAGGAATTTAACAATATGAATTCCCAAATAGATTCTAATCCAACATCTTTGAGACCTACATATTCCAAGGCATTTGAGTATTCTTTTGATGACACTTAATGAGAAGGTGGTTGGACAGGTCCGAACTCATACTGGTTTTACACAAGATATCAATATCATCATTAGTATTAAACATGGTTGTCCAATTTCTCCTACTTTGTCTGTTCTCTACATAGACAAATTAGAGGATGCCATTATAAGTTTAAAGGAAACATATGATGATTGTGTTCTCTACGATATAACCATTACTATTTTTTAGTTGTTTTTGACATCATTCTTATGTCAAATGATTTTATTTTCACATGTATTATTTCTATTGTTTTAGGTTATGGGATCCTATCAAAACCCTTGAATTTACCCAATCTAAAAAACATATTATCATATTTAAACCTTAGAATGATTTTTTTTTTACAATCTATCGAGGGTTTCTATACATATGTACCAATTTTTGCAGCCTTGTCTTTCACTTGTTGTGTCTTCTCTCTCTCTCTCTTTGTGCCTTCCTACGAACAAATCTTCCAGCATTATTCTCTACATTCTCTTCCTCGGTATAGTTTCGTTTCTCATTCTTTGCATTTCCCATGATTCATCCACTTCAATAATTTTCACCTGCACACATAAATCGTGATAGATCTGAATGTCTAAGAGTAAACTCGATACAAAACTATATGTGCATGAAACTCTATTTATATCCAAATCTCAATAGAAATTAGGTTATTTTTTATTTTAGTTTTTTATAACTTTAAACAATTTTTTTAATTTTAATAGAATTTATATTTAATATACAATTATTTATTTTTATAATATTTTTTCAAAATAAAATAACTACATGCTTTAAAGACAATTTTATTATATATAAATAATATTTAAAAAAATAATAATAATAACATATTACATATTTTTGGTTAAAAACAATAAAAAAAATGAAACTTAGTTTAAAACAAAAAATTATGTAAAAAAATAAATTTAAAACATTAAAAACGAACAATATTAAGTTACTTATAAAAAAGGAAATTGTAAAACATTAAATTTAGAAGGAGATGTTTTGGCAGCGCTTTGGTGGCGCAGGAGGGGTTCGCGTGAACAGGGATTTGTGTGAATGTAGTTCGCGCAAACCCCTATTCACACGAACCCCTCTGAGTGGCACTAACGTGGCGCCTGGGTGGCACATTTTAGCTCCAAATCCTTTTGGAGGATAATTGTGATCCAAAATCTGCCACTTAGGTGCCACGTAATTAGGGTAAACGAACTAGTTAAATTAAAAAAATTTGAAACAAAATTTAGATTTTTATTAGCTTTCTAAAAATGTAATTTTCATTTTTTTAAAATCTATTTTGTTATTTATTTTTTAATTTTTACTAACATACGGTTATTTTAGGACAATCAATAGTACACAATCAACCAAATTTGAAAAATAGTAGAATATATTAAAAATTTGAAAAAAATAAAATTACTATTTATTGAAGTCTTCTTCGTACCTGTGAAAAAAAACTCAATTTTGATATAAATCTTAAATTTTATTGGCATAGACATATTTACACTATTTATTTGAAAATATGTTTACTAAATAATTAATTAAAAATATATATATATATAATTCAAAAAATATGAAAATTTGAAGGAATCTCAAAATTCAAATCTTAAAAATATATCTAAAATTTCATGGTCAAAAAATAAATTTCATATAAATAAACCACCCGGGGACAGTCATTACTCTTTTATAACATAAGAAATAATGTATGAAAAAAATTAAGAAAAAGACCATATTTTTTACCAATTTTATTTTTAAAAAATATACATGTATTCTAAACTCTAAACACAACATTTCGTTAGTTTGTGTAATTTCATGAATGTGTACGGTTTTGTGGCTATTACCTTTAGAAAATCAATGAAACTGAAAATTCATGTTTATAATGGTACAAATCATACCAAAAAGTGGGACCTTTTATTGTGCTTTGACAATTCATGTTTACAGAATCTTCTCTGGATCCAAAATGATTCTTCCTTTCTCATCATGTTCTAGTAGCTTTTTCTGGGCTATAAATTTTTGTCCAATAACCTTCTTCAAGTAGGAAACATGGAATATTGGGTGTATGCGTGAAGATTAAGACAACTCTAGTTTATAAACAACACTTTCATTTTTCTCTAGAACCTGATAAGGACCATAATATTTAGGAGCAAGTTTTTCGTCCTTTTTCTGTTGCTTCAGGGACATCGTCTTGTAAGGATACAGACGTACAAAAAACCAGTCACCAATTTCAAAATGTCTTTCACTATGGTGTTGTTCTACTTGTTGTTTCATCATTTTTTGTGCCAATACCAAATTCTCCTTCAAACCAGCCAAAATCTATTGTTGATGTTGAATGTGTTATTCAACATCTCTGACCTTAGTTTTTACCCTCAAGGAAGAAGTGATAGATGGTGGATGGTAACCATATAAAGCTAAAAATGGGGTCATTTTAGAAGAGGTATGAAAAGGTGTGTTATAGCACCATTCTTCAAGTGGTAGCCATTTAACCTAACATTCTTACTTATCTGATAAAAAACAACGTAGATACCCCTTTAAGCACTTTTTAACTACTTTTTTTTGCCCATTAGTTTGAGGATGGTAAGATGAACTATGAGCTAGTTGTGTACCCAAACATGCAAATAATACTGTCCAAATATTACTCATGAAAACAGGATCACAATCACTTACAATTATCTTTGGGGTTTCATGTAGCTTTTGAATTGTCTCCAAAAAATAGCTACGACTGTACTGGCTACAAATGGTTGTGACAGGGCACAAAAATGGGCATTTTTTTTAGCCTATGGGTAAGTGCAGGAAGTTGATGGACAAATATAGGGTCATCCGTGGACATCATATTGCAAATAACAACATAATATCAACTTGTAGGGATTATTAGAAATACATAAACTCAAAATTAGACAAAATTATATTAATATGAATCGTAGCATCCAGAATCTAGTTTCTAAAATACTAATTTTTGTAAAAAATGGACAAGATTAGCTATATTAAACACTCAAAATTCAATGACTTGGTATTTTTTTTTTAAAAACGCCGATAAGATTATAGTCTGTTTGCCCACAATTTGGATGACAAAAAATTGATATATATTTTTTTCCTTTGGTGAGAAGTTATATGCCACTATCTATCTTGGGATGGATTTTATTTTGTATTTTTTTGAGTAATATTTCATTTTTTATGATTTTTTCCGTGAAAGTGGTATGAAAACATAAAGAAAACAGAGCACTTTCCATTTGCCCGCCATAACTTCATCAAAAAATATTGAAATCAAATAATTTTTTTTTTGAACATGTATATAATTTCATCACGGTTGGGATGGTATAAGTTTTATCACATTCTGAAAAGTGAAACAAATTTTGCAGTCTTAAACGTAGACATAAACATTCACAAGAAAAAGTGTCTTAAAGACCTACTATTAGTAAAAAATTATAAAATGATAGTTATCCTCTTCTATTCACTTTAAAATCAGTATTTATACAAAGCTAATAGTCTCCCCTACGCAATGGTACCATTTTTATGACATAGTTTTTACTTTTTGGCATGGTTCAAGTCCGCGGAAGACTAAATTTGATGTTTTGCTGTTTTTAATGTAAAATTCAGGATTTGATGTCCACTTAATTGTCCCCCAATTTGGTGCACTTATCTGATAAAAAACAACGTAGATACCCCTTTAAGCACTTTTTAACTACTTTTGTTTTCCCATTATTTTAAGGATGGTAAGATGAACTATGAGCTAGTTGTGTACCCAAACATGCAAATAATACTGTCCAAATATTACTCATGAAAACAGGATCACAATCACTTACAATTATCTTTGGGGTTTCATGTAGCTTTTGAATTGTCTCCAAAAAATAGCTACGACTGTACTGGCTACAAATGGTTGTGACAGGGCACAAAAATGGGCATTTTTTTTAGCCTAGATCCAGAATCACCAAAATAACATTCTTACCCCCTGAATAAGGAAATTGTGTGATGAAATCCATGGAGACCTCTCCCATCTCTGGCTAGGAATTTGTAATGGCTGCAATAGACCTGGCGTCTTAATGGTTTCACCTTTGTTCTATTGGCACACCAAACCCTCTGATACAAATTTTTATACATCACCCTTGATTCCTTCCTCAAATAATTCTCTTTTTAATCTATGATATGTCTTCAAAAACCTAAAGTGTCCTCCAACAGGTGATGCATGTAGCTCTGCAAGAATATTATTCTTCAACTCAAAATCTTTGCACAAGTACAACTTGTCCTTGTACCATAGATCATTAACTTTCCACTAAATTTGTTTAGATGTTATAAATCCTTACTTGATATTCTTTATAAGAGGTTGTGTATCCTTGTCCTGACCCCATTCAAATCTTGCTTCATCTACCCAATCTGCCTTCAACATTGACATTGCACATAGTAATGTGTCTGCAGATGTATACCTTCTGAACAACGCATCGACTACTACATTTTCTTTACCCATTTTTTATATGATTTAAAAATCATAACCCAACATTTTTTTTACCCACTTTTATTGTTCCTCAGATGATAACCTTCGATCCAAAAGGTATTTGAGACTATCATGATCAGTTTTCACCTTGAAGTGTCTACCCATTAGATATGGCCTCCATTACTTGACCGCATGAAGAATAACCATCATTTCTTTCTCATAGACAGGTTCAAGAAGATCTTTTCCTGTGAATTGGTGACTCTCAAATTCCATTGGTCTTCCTTCTTGCATTAGAACTGCTCCCAATCTTGATCCTAAAGCGTCACACTCAAAAATGAATGTTTTTGAGAATTCAGGAGTAACCAAAACTGGGGTGGTGCACATGGCTTCCTTCAACTACTCAGAGGATTTAGTGGTTATGTTTATCCAATGGAAGGCATCCTTCTTTAGAAATGCAGTGAGTGGAATTGTGATTCTACCATATCCCCTCACAAATATTCTATAGTACCATGTTAGTACTAGGAACCCTCAGATATTTTTGAGAGTTTTGGGCCTTGGCCATTCTACCATAGCTTTGATCTTCTGAGGATCAACTTTGACACCTTCATGGGATACAATGTGACCCAATTACTCTACCTCTTATACAAAAAAATAAAATTTGGATGCATTTTCATAGATTTTATATTTCTCCAAAATTTCTAACACTTTATCTACATGTTGCAAGTGTTCTTCCCATGTCTTACTGTAAATCAATATGTCATCAAAGAAAACTAATACAAATTTCCTTTAAAATTGCCTAAAAATAGTGATCATCAAGCTTTGAAATGTTGATGGAGCATTTGTAAGACCAAATGGCATTACCGAAAACTCATAATGGCCCTCATGAGTCCTGAAAGCCGTTTTATGAACATCTTCCTCTTTTACTCTAATTTGATGGTACCCCAAACGAAGATCTATTTTTGTGAAATAAATAACACCATGTAATTAATCAAATAAATCATCAATTACTAGAATAAGAAACTTATCTTTGATGGTTTACTTGTTGAGTTCTCGGTAATATAGACACATCCTCCATGTTTCATCCTTCTTACGTACTATGACCACTTGTGAAGAATATGCGGTCTGGATATGCCTGATGATACTTTCCTTCAACATTTCTTGCACCATTTTCTTGATCTCACTTTTCTAGGAATATGGGTATTGGTATGGTCTAATGTTAGGTGGTTAGCTCCTTGGAATCAACCGAATGACATGAGCATGATCCCTAACTGGTGGTATTCCCTTTGGAATTGCATAAAAAATAAATGAGTGAGCATCAACAATCGTCTGAAGATTGGGTGGCATTGAAGACTTTGTATTGTGTACCTCTATGGAAAATAACTTTTCTACAAATCCATTTACTCCTTTTCTGAGAACCTTCTACATTTGATGAGAGCTAATAATATGTGGAGACTTAGCTACCATCCCTTTCAATTTTATTGTCCTTCCTTCTGAATTAAATCGCATGAACAATTCTTGGAAATTCATCTCTATATTACCCATGGTTGTGAACCATTAGACACCCAAAATAATATCTTACCCTCCCATAGAAATAGAAAACATAGGCGAGTCTAACATGTAGTCTCCCATGGAAAGCTTGATATTGTGACACTTTCTTGTACACTTGACTGTCCCACCATCTGCAATCATAACTTGTATTTCTGGAGTTGGGTAAAGAAAACAATTGGGGTGGACAACTAACTTATTATTTATTAAGTTACGAGTTCTCCCTATCTCAATCAACACTGTCACCTTGTGTTTTTTGAGATATCCAATAACCTTAAGTGTTTGAGGAGTAATAATACCTGAAAACGCATGGCAAGAAATTATAGGTTGGTGATCCTCTACTTCATCTTCTACTGGTTCCTCAACCTCTGCCATAATTTCATCTTCCTCTTCATCCTCATTTCCTCCTTCAATATAGAACAAATTCTTCTCATCACATTTGTGTCCCAATCCATATTTGGTGTCACAGTTAAAACATAATCCTTTTGCTCTCTTTTCTTCCATTTTTTGAGGAGTTAGTCTAATTGGCCGAGCGAATGATGGGGAAGAGGTACTATGGTCTCTGGTGTTAGTGAAAGGATGCCTCCTACTGTAAATAATTTTTTCCTCTTCTCTACGTGTCATGCTAATAGATTCAGAAAACTTGAGTGGATTAAACATACGTACCTCATGCTCAATGTGGTCCTTAATACCCCCAAGAAACAGGTCATTCAAAATCTCACCTATAATATTCTCCACCCTTAAGGATAGGTTTTGGAATTGATGCACATAATATTTGACTGATCCTGTTTTCATAACTTTTTCAATTGATTAAAGTATTTATTTGAGACACTGGAACTATAGTGCAATTACAACTCCTCGGCAAAAATTATCGAAGTGACACTGAGACCATTCTTCGTCCTCTAATCACATAACCATAAATACTAGATGAATTGGTCTGGTTCAAGATAAAGGGATTTCAAGGTCACATTTTTTCCCGATGGGGTTTGATGTAACTCAAAGAAGTTATCCATTTGATTTATCCAATTCAATAGATCCTTCCCATCAAATTTACGCATCTCCACTTTCGACATCATGTTCTGCGGTTGTGAATAAGTTGGATTCTGATTAGGTTGGAAAAGTGATCTAACATGGTTATTTTTCCCATTATTCTAAACTAAAGATACTCCTTGGTTGAGTTGGGGCTGATTTGGGACAAGTTTTTTACCATTTATATGTTGTATGATATCATCAAATCGTTGATTGATTTGGTTTATGTCTCCTTTACAGGCCATCTTAGATTATAGATTTTGCAGATCATACTCAAGTTGGCTCACCTTTTTATCAACTGAGGTAAACCGTAGTGCTGAGTAATCTATATTTACCCCTTTTGACTCCAACTCTTCAATCTCTACCCCATATTTATATGGGGTTTTACCTGGAGTGACATGATTATTTTTGGCTCTTGTGGAAGGCCCCGCCATGATGTCAAACCCTAGGGTTGAGGGTTTCGATACAAATTAGGCTGAATAGGAAAAAAACACAAAGAAGATACTACTAATATTTTTTGAGAAAAATTTGAAAATGTAACTAACTTGGAAAAATTCCACAATTTGCAATTTTATCAAAAAACCTAAATTTACAACAAATTTTATTAAAAAACCTAAATTTATAATAAATTTTGCAAAATAAATTTAAAAAGTTTGAATTTTTTAGGGAAACTTACTTGGAATGATTAAAAACTTTACTAAAAAATTCTCTAACAAATTCGCTCTAGTTCGCAAGATATATAAGAAATAAAAAATTAGGGTCTTTACCCTAATCTTGGCCTGGATCGCAGCTCTGATACCACTTGTAATGAAATTACTTTTATAATTTAGATTATGAGTAGAAATAGAACACCAAAGAACACAATATTGCAGATAAATGATCTCAATATGCAATTAAAATATCTTCGTCACTTCGAGGGGGCAACCTCCAAACCATACAATAAGACTCAAATGCTCGAATGACGATAAACTACTACCTACAATCCCCTATATATACTATTCATATGTTATGGCCATCACCAAGGCTGACTTACTAAGCATGAGAAAGTATAAATGACATAATAAAATGATATGGTAATCCACAAGTCGGCTACTCATATCCTAATAAAAGCAATAGGTTAAGGGCACAACACATCTCTTATGTTTTTGAGTGATCTTGAGAATCAGAAACGACAACAATTTTGGATGTTTTTCTAACATTTTGATTGTCATTTGAAAATATGGCTAACACTTGATATTTTGGTTTGAAATTTACATGTTGGTTTAATTTGATCGAACACCACGTATCCTCTTCTCTTGCGCTTTCAAGTAACCTTGAGAAACAGAAATGGTTAATATCCTTGATACTTTTGTAACATTGTGCTCATATGGAAACCTACTAATTGTGTGAATGTGGGATGATTTATGCTCATCAAATACTAAAATAAAAACAAATTACTAATGTTTTGTGTGTAGGTGTTGTTGTATTTTCTCGTTCATTATCAATTAAAAAATGAAGGAGGGTTTATTTTACCTCAGATGTACAATGATACAAGAAAAATATGATGTTGGATCCTTACTGCTACAAATTAGATGAAAAATGAAAATAGGAATAAGAACAATTTTAATTATATGATTGGGGTGGGAGTTATCCGATGAAAAGGACCCGAGAAGTGTTAACTTCCTCAGTGGATTTCAACCCCCATTGTTAAACAAAGATATAAACAAAAATATATATTGGTAATATGTAGAGAGTGAAAGAATACAAAATTTGAAAGAAATATTGATTGATTTAGATATTGAACTGATTAAAAAACTAAAAGATAAATGTACCTGGTCTGGGTCGACGGTGACCTGGGAGGTTGGATCAAGAAAATGAGAAAAATATGTAGACTATGCAAATTTTGAGTGCAATCTGGAAACTACATAATTTTAGAGATGCTGGAGTCAACCTACAGAGGAGATATGAAGGACCTGAAACCAGGAAGATGAAAAAAAACAAATATTAGGGGGTAGGATTAAAACTAGGACCTTGGTCGATGGCTACTGGGGTATAAATAGGTTGGTTTTGTTGTGATAGAGGGGTTGGATGAGAGATTAGCAGATTGAAACAGAAAATAAGCACATGCAAGGGATGATGATGGATTTATGAAAAAAAGAAAGGGATGTTGAGGCCGATTCTATGGTGACCTGAGTGGCTCGACGAAGATTGTGATAGAGATGGATAAATTTGAGGGAAGGATATTCGGATGATCAATCTGTAAGAATGGATTTCCACAAAGAAGTTGATGATGAAGCTGTGAGAACTATTGCTGATGCTCTAGGCCTACAAAAGGTTACATACGAAAAATACAAGATAATATGATAAATTTGATTAAAGCAATGTTAAAAAATGACAATCTCACAAAAAATCTAGTCACGATTGATGCCTACACACTATGAGGAGGTCTGGGGGGTCTATAATGGCTTATGGACTATTCAGGCATGAAGGATTGTCTGCAAGATGCAAGGAAGGCTTCATATTCACATGCACTTGATGGAGAATAGCAATAAAGCACTTGGATTTATAGGGTCTACAGTGAATGGATTGGATCGTTTCCAATCATGGGGAAATTTTCTCCAATGGTAGTGATTTTATGATTTTGGTGTGATATCCTATCTTTTTTTGGAATTGGAAGAATGCTTTAAAGCATTAGGTAGGAAGGGGTTGTTTGGGGATGAGATGTAGGTGAGTTGGTAGTGGAGATAGGTTAGAAAAAGTGTAGGGAAAATAACAGGTGTAGATTTGGAATGAAATCATTCCAAAATGGGAAGTTAGTTAGGGCATGATTAATTAATTAATTAATTAGTGTTGATTAAATAGGATTTAAAGGTGATGGTAATTTAATTAAATAAAAGGGGTGAATAATTAAATTCATAAAGGGCATTTGATTAAATAAGGAGGATGAATAATAAAATATGCACATGTAGGTGATGAGGGGATAGATACCGAATTCAAGTGTCTACAGTAGGTTTCCTTGGTCAAAGAAAGACGTTTAAGGAAATCACATTTTAAAAGAAGATAAAAAATAACAACTCACATTGTATTTGTAGGTTCGGATAAGGGATAAAACCCATCCACTTTAAAATATGGGAAGTGCTTTGGCTTAAGCCATAAAAATCATTATGAGGGGTACCACAAGAACCCCAAAGTAGTTGACACATTGAGGGAACTTGCTGACGAAATGGGAAGTGCCCCAACTACCCACTTGACTAGTAAAACCCATGAGGAATATCAAATGTTGTTCGTATGAGGAATCTTTCATTAATTTTATAATGGGGTAGTAGTCCTTGTTTAGAATGTATTCTAAATGTAGCATACCTCTCTTAGACAAATATTGGTGAGTTTTGAGAACATAATCCCTAAGAGTCTATTTGGCATCGGGGCCAACTTTTCTATATCCATTATCATTGGTATCAAAATCCTTACTAAGTAAAAATTTGTCTTAGTTTCCACCTTGTTTTAGAACAAGGAAAAACTCTACTAAAATTATGGTACGTATATTTGGTTACGAAAATTTTTAACATATCCCCTTTTTCACAAAATTTTGGCTCCCCTTTTATCAAAAGTGCACTATATGAAGTGCTGACAAAATTGTACTAACCATTTTTGGATACTTTTCTTAAATCTTGATTTAGGTGTTGAAAGTGCATTGTTACACTACCTGCATTTTATCAATCCCTTTTTTATACTTAAATATTGTTTTCTTAAACTTGATTTAAGTTTTGAAATTGTGTTGTTACGTTGCTTGCATTGTGTTGACCATTTTTGACACTTAAGCCTTATTTTTATTAAACTTGATTTAAGTGTTGAAATTGTGTTTTTACACTATCCAAATTTTCCTAGTTGCCTCAACCAACTTTTGTGACATTCACACATAGGAAAATTGTATTTTGTATTCATTACTCTGCTAAAATTTCATCAACCATTTTGACATTCACACTTACAACTTGCTTTCCAAACATTTCTTTATTATCAAAATGGTGTTGTTATATTGTTTGTCTTCCCTATATTCCCTTTAGAAAATCACATGAGCATCCCTATATTTGAAACTTTTATAGTTTTTTGTTGTTGCATTGCCCAAATTGACATGGAACTCCCTTCAACATAAAGGAGTCCAATCAAACAATCTAGGTCTAGGAATTCACATCAAATGATGTCAATCATAATTAGATCTAGGTGGTTCCTCATGCCATTAAAAATAGGCAGACTTTTCTATTTTCCACTTGCCCACCTTCATCTCCTAGTCAATTATATTCTTTTGATTCTCCTCGGTCTCCTAAGCCTCATCCAATCAACTTTCTTCTATGGTATAATCAGTCCCCTCACTGTCGCCTTCCTCCTTTGAAGATTCATGCAATTCAAAATTCCTCTAATCCAACATCCTATTCAACTCCTGAGTCGCGTTCCTCTCTTTTTCCATAGGAGACCCTTAATTAGTCACCTTTATGATGTATTCCTCCTTTGACGATCCACGTGACTCACAATTCCTCTAATTAAACATCCAATTCGACTCTTGAGTTGTGGTCCTCTCTTTTTCCATAAGAACCCCTTAATCATTTGCACAAATGACATCTTCCTCCATTGAATATCCGTACGACTCAAAATCCCTCTAATCAACCATCTAAATCCAATGCATTTCCACAAGACTCCCTTATTCTATCTGCACTATGCGGTCTTCTAAACAAACCCATCCCAACCCATCCTAAATTCACATCTTTTTCAACTCTCAATACATCTGACTCTAAATCTACTTTGTCTCTTGAGTCATATTATTCTATCAATCCAACTACAATCTCTCTTTTACCCTTGATCCATTTCAACCATATCTTACCATATCCTCATCAATCTTCTAAAGAATGATGTTTACATCCACATCAAACAATTCACAAAAAATGATGTGCTAATATATATTTTCGAAGCACTATCAAGTTCATATGTGGAAATAATAAGGTCAAACCTTCCCATCATCTACATCATCAAAGCACTATCAAGTTCATATGTCATCTTCATCCATCATATAATCATTCTATTGACAATTTTGGAAATCCAACCATCATTTCTACCATTCCTATCATGAATCTTAACCATACACTTTCTTCTCCCATTTCTTGGGATCAAAAAATCACACATTAGCTTATACGAAACCTAAACAATTTCTTCATCAAGCAAAGATAAAAAATCTGAAGAACTTCAAAGATCCCAACAAATCAAACAACTACGAATCCAATTGGCAAATACAATTAAAAAATACACACCAATAAAAATGCCAGGTATGGAAAAAAGTGTAGAACTCTATGGATAGGGAATTAAATCTCCCACATAAAAAATACATGTTTTAAGATAATTTGCAATCACTTATCGAGTATGATCTCATAATGATCATCAAGATTAGAGATAATATCACTCTTGATAAATAAAATCTCCTGGTATCCCTCATAAAATAAATCAAAAACTATTTTTTTGGATCCAATCACATAGATTGACATTGTTTGAGGAAAATCCTAGAACAAACACATCCTTATTACAAGCTTAGAATAACCTCTTTTCTTAATTCAGACTCTTAAAATCCTCAAACTAGCCTTCTTGACAAGTTCTTATTTAACCTTTAATCTTAAAAATTCCTCATTTTTGCATCACATTTTACTAAACGAGCCAATTCAACATGTTTTTATACCCTTTCCTATGTCATTTCAATATTTTAAAGGTATCAAAACAACCAAAAAGAGCAATATACTTACCTTTTAGCAAAAATGTCCAATTTGGCTTCACAAGTTTTGTGCATCCAATATTTCTCCTTCACCAATCAAGTCCCATGTTGGGCTTATTACCTCACTTTACCTCAAAAAATAGTCAGTCATGTTCTTATACCTCTAATCAACCTACCTCTACCATCAAAGTGATCAAAGTTAGTAGAAATTCTTAACTTCACTCCCCTTCATTAAGACTTCCATTTACTGTGCTCAAGCATAATGCCCTTTGCTCCATTCATTCATGGATTGATATATAATTCATTCATGCAGACTCAAATTACCTTGAATATCCCTTTACCTCATTAATGATGTGTACCAAATTTAATTATTTAATTCCTTCAGAAAGTGCACTTTTTAGAATAAATCCTTCTTGACTGCTCGTTGGCCTTTTCTAGCCCTAACCGGCTGGATTCTCCCATATAACCTTTATTTTACTCACTCATTAAATCCATTATTCATATTTTTCGGTACCTATTTGGTTTTTTTATCAGTTCCCAAGTTTGAAGACACCCTTCTTATCAAGAAAATAACTTCAATGTTATTGAAGCATACCGTAATTAGGTCTCGATGGTTTTCACAAGAAGATTACAAGGACTGTCAACATATACTATAGCATGAATAAATTATTGGTTACAAAACTTTGGAAATATTCATCATGAAACCTTCAATATGATATCATCCCATTCTGAGATTTTATCTCACTTGTATAGACTGTACATCAACAGATTTGCTTCACCCCTAAGTCTTTCATTGACCTTCTACATGTCTGGTTCCTACTATCACAAATATCTTTTAGTTAAGATCTTCTTTTCCGTTGATCCTTCTTGGATATATTTCATGGAACCTTCAAGATGAATTATTACTAATTTAAGGCTATAAATCCCACTTTTAAGCACCTTTCTCAATGGTGCTCTACCTCACTTAATCCTATTACACCTTCATAAGGAACTGTCAACAATAACTCGAGAAAGAAGGTTCCATTTTCTCTAATTCCTTCATGAAATTTTAGATGACCACTCAAAAAAAATTCTATTTTTTTTAAGGGATATCATTGCCTCGTTTCTAAGAAAAGTGGATTTTTGTCTCAAAAACCCTAGCTAAAGGGTTTTAGACTCTGAGAAGACAATTATTTTTGTGTTCCTTCGTTATTTTTCCCCCATTATCCATCCTACAAGGTCTATGAGGACTATGGTACCCTTTTTCAAGTATCTCCATACATATTAACTCGTGATCAATTCCTCAATTGACACTGTAGTCACATTTTACAGTACACAGTCACAAAAAGAGTGCTCAAGATAGGGTGATATACTCTTCAAGGTTCCTAATCGATTCTTTACCCTTTCTCTCTCCTAAAGGATCCCCCACAAAGGACTAAACATTCCACCACTCTCATCATTCAAAAAAACTCATATATTTTCCTAAAAAATAACTTATCCCTACTACATGACCAATCTTTACTCAAGAAATCACTCTAAGATCTCAACAACTATGATAAAATTCATCCTACCCCAGCTTGTGGAGGTATTTTAATACTTAAAACAGTTTGCCACATGAATGTATATTCTTATTCTTATGAAATTATCTCTCTTTCAAATAATGGATAAGAAACCATGTAAATATATACGAATAAACTTCTTACCAAACTTACATCTCTATTACCATAACATGCATAGAGTTTCCACCCTCATCCATTATACACAAGAATGCACACACAGTTATAAGAGTATATACACAAAAATATCACACCAATTCACACTTAAAGCTTCATCATGATTCTAATTCGAATGGGAATGAGTAGTTTCAATTACATTTTGAAATATATAGTCATCCCATCAACTTATGACCAAATACACATTCTTGGACCCATTGGTCATATAAATAACCTTAGTGTTAAGTTACTTACCTTAAAGACCAAGTCCTTGACTTCTAAACTCATGTTATGATTTATAGTCCCTAAAGTGGAACTATAACACATAATTATACCTCACCTCATCCTTTTATAAATTTTACAAGCTCCAAGGATTCATTAAAACACCAAGACCAAGCCAAAATGGCTCCAAACTTTCAAATTTTCATTTTGGAGGGAAAATGCCTCATTTGAATTTTCAAAATCCTAGACACCAACTAACATAACTAAATGACACCTGATGACCTATAGGACTCTTTTATCACACCTGAAGAACCAAAACCAATATCTTCATGAGTTATTTACATGTATGGACTGATGCTTCTGCATCATACTACATGGGTAGGAAAATTTGAGCTCCACATCTTTGTTTTCTTCTTCTTCTTCTTCCAATTTCTTTTCATCCTCATCTTCACTCTAATTATATATTATTCAACTTGTTCATCCTTCATATCTTAATTTCCACTCTATATTTAGTATTCCTTCTTCACCTTGTCTATATAGCGGAGGTATGCTTCTAATCAATCTGCTACATAAACTTCTTATTCTTCATTCTCCTCTTCAATCTTCATATCTTCCTCTTGGCCCTATTGTTGCTACTCAATTCTAAGTTCATCTTATTATTCATGGATTTTTTCTTCCTTTTCTTCATGTAGTATCTTCATAAGTTATTTCTCTGTTATTTTATAGTATTCCTCATCTTGAAACAAGTCGGAAATATCAGGTTCTTGCATGATTTTTTTCCACACAAGTTATTTATCAGCTATCAACTCTACTTCACTTGCATTTATTTATTCATTTTCAGATTCTTCATCCTCTTGTTTGTAAATTTCTCCATTTCTAAATTTTTATCTTCACCACATGCATTCACACACTTAAAGGAAAGATTAGAACAAAAATAGGGAGGCATTATAGCCTCATAGGATGCTCCATCAATGAGCTCTTCCTCAACTTCAATCTGTTGCTCCACATCATCATTTTATTTGTCTTTTCCAAGACAAGCTAAGAAGCTTGAAATCAACTCTTCCTCATGCAAACTATGAATTTATTCATACACTATATATTTATCAACTTCTTTTTCTTGTTTTCTCATCCTCTTCTCTTCTTTTTTCAACTTCCTTTCTTCTTTTCTTGTCTCTTTTATCATCTTCTCTCTCTTCTTCTTCCTCACAAGTAGCTATATGGGTAACTTTATATTTCTTCTCATCACAAATCCAATTTAAATTTTATTTACCAGATCATAATCATAAATTTTATCAACTCATCAAGCTTATCCATATCCTTTCTAATATCTCTTGTCTCTTGTTCCATCCTCTTTTCTTGTTTTCTAGCTTTTTCTTTCCTCTTTTCCTCTCTCTTCTTTTCTTGTTCTCTGCTCTTGTGACTTATCAATTTCTACAACTCTCTTACTAATTACCCTCTATCCATCTCTATTGTTGTTTCTCCTTCTTCATCATCATCTATTAAATCTTATCCATCGGGTCTAACATCCCTCCAATGTGTCTCTTTGCATGCTTTCTTTGTTTCCATAATCATTGTCAATTTTCTTTGTTGCTCTTGTTCTCTTATTTTCTCATGCATTTAATTTGAATATCTCTTTTGTCTTTAATACTTATTTATTCATCCACTATGGAATCCTATACCCATGATCTATGACTAGTTCCAAGAGCTTCTCATGGCTCTTTTTTTCACTCATCTTCTTGACAACTCTTTATCTTTCTTCTCTTCACTACTTCTGCACTATATCAACCCATTTCTCAAATTATTAAACTTATTTACCTTCTATGATACTAAATTATGTAGATCCTAGAACAAACACAACCTTACTCCAAGCTTAGAATAACTTCTTTTCTTAATTTAGTCTATTAAAACCCTCTAACTAGCCTTCCTGACAAGTTCTCATTCAACCTTTAATAATGAAAATTCCTCATTTTTGCATTGCATTGTACTAAACCAGCTAGTTAAACATGTTTTATACCCTTACCTATGCCATTTCAATCTCTTAAATGAATCAAAACAACCAAAAAGAGAAATATACTCACCTTTTAGCAAAATTGTCCAATTTAGCTTCACAAGCTCATTGCATTCAATATTTCTCCTTCATCAACCAAGTCCCATGTTGGGATTATGACCTCACTGTACCTCAAAAAATAGTCACTCGTGTTATTATACCTCTAATAAACCTATCCCTACCACCAAAGTGATCAAATTTATTCCAAATTATTAACTGCACTCTCCTTTATTAAAAATTCCCTTTACTTTGCTCAAGCATAATTCCCTTTGCTCCATTCATGATTGGATTGATATATAAGTGTTTCATGAAAACTAAAATTACATTCAAGATACCATTACCTCATTAATGGTGTGTACCAAATTTAATTATCTAATTCCTTGATAATGTGCACATTTTAGTATAAATCCTTGACTTCTCTTAGGCCTTTTTTAGCCCTATCTGAGTGGATTCTTGTAGATTGAGCAACAGGGGCAGAAGCTTGATTATATTTATTAAACTCAATCAACCAACATTACAAAGAATGGGCTGCAATATTTATAGATATTGCACAACTAAATACAAACAAGAAACTAAGTTGCACAGGTGCAACCATATTCTAAATTACATAAGCTTCTAATAACATCTGGGAAGCACAAATGAATAAATAAAAATATACCGTTAAAACAATATAACTACACCCGTATGTAGACATAAATACAATTAGATGGTTATGAAGAAATATAACCATATAACAACATTTATTAAATTTATTATATAATGCATAATTAATAATATTAGGTAAATAATTAACCTAACATTCCCCCCCTTAATTGTGCATTGTCTTAAGGGATGTGGAGAGGAACTCTCTGAACAACTCGAACTTGTCACGTGCAAGTGACTTTGTGAAGATATTTGCCCGTTGTTCAGTTGTTGGACAAAATTGAAGTTGGATGTTGTGCTTCAACACATGCTCGCGTATGAAATGAACCTGAACCTTAATGTGCTTTATTCTCTCATGAAAAACTAGATTGTGAACAAGTTTGAGAACACCTTCATTGTCAACATACATGGTGGTCAGTTTGTCATGTGGTATTTCAAGTCCTTCTAGTATGCGACGTAGCCAAATTGCTGACGTAGCAAAAAAACAGCTGAAAATGTAATTTTTAGGTATCCCCCTTTTGGAGAAAGTTTCTTGGAATGAAAAAATAGGCTGAATGGGAGAAAAAAAAGTACCCTAAATTAGGGATTTCTCCGCTAAATTTAGTTAGTTATAACTAAATTTGAATTTTTCCACTAAATTTAGTGGTTCCGCCAAAAAAATCTACCAAATTCAAAAAGGTAATTTCGGGGTGGTATTTGAACCTCAAACCTCCCACGTCTAAGTCATTTAGTCTATCCACCTTGGCCGCTTAGGCTTGCTTGAATATAAAGAGCAGTATATTGCATTAAAATAAGTGAAAAAATGACTAACCTTGCAAATTGGTGACGTGGTGCATGAAAGATTCACGTGGCTGAGGATTGAGGTGGATTTAGGGCTCCATTTGCACCAAAAAGGATCTACAAACTTTCCTTCGCCGCTTTATTGCTCTCCATGCATTGTTTTTGTTTTTATTTATTCACCGTATTGTAATCACCACTGTCAATATGCTTCTTATTCACTGTTTGTGTATTGATATTGGAGATTTGATAACTTTGTGATTTTTGTGCAGGTGCAGGTACGTGGCGAGGAGAGCAGGCCATTCAACCTTCACATCTGCAAAAGATTTTTGTTATCCGTCAATGTGCCCTCACTGCCGCATAAACAAGTGTCCATGATAGATTGTTTGCAGGGTCGCAGATTTCTTTCTTTTGCTTTGTCGTGTGCAGGTCCACAACATGGAGCATGTATTTGCTTCTATTTCTTTTGAAATGTTACCTTCCTTTTTGTATGCATGTTGTTTTTTTTATGGATTGATCTCTGTGTTTTTTTGTTGTTGATGTCGTTTGATTTGCTTGTGATGCAGGTTCGTTGCTAGGATGTGGAGGTCGCTGCTCGGTGGGTCTAGAGAATGGCAAGAGGTTGTGGAGATGCGTAACATTTTGGGAAGTTGCTGGAGGCAACACAGGATCTCCTAGAGTGTAGAATCTCCTCCAAAACTATATGCTTCCTCTCTCCAACCTTCATTACTTCACAGGTCCAAATTCTCACTCTAATACCAAATGTAGATTGAGCAACAGGGGTGGAAGCCTGATTATATTTATTAAACTCAATCAACCAACATTACAAAGAATGGGATGCAATATTTATAGATATTGCACAGCCAAATACAAACAAGAAACTAAGTTGCACAGGTGCAACCATATTCCAAATTACATAAGCTTCCAATAACATCCGGGAAGCACAAATGAATAAATACAAATATATTGTTAAAACAATATAACTACACCCGTATGCAGCCATAAATACAATTAGATGGTTATGAAGAAATATAACCATATAACAACATTTATTAAATTTATTATATAATGCATAATTAATAATATTAGGTCAATAATTAACGTAACAATTCTCCCCTATAAATTTTATTTTATTCACTCATTCAATCCACTATTAACATTTTTCAGTACCCATTTAGGTCTTTTATCAGTGCCCAAGTTTTAATACACCCTTCTTTACAAGAAAATAGCTTCAATGTTACTTATGTGTACCTTAATTAAGTCTCAATGGTTTTCACAAGGAGACTACAATGATTATCAATAAATACTAGAGCATAAAAAACTTATTGGCTAAAAACCTTTGGAAATATTCATAATTACACCTTCAAGATGATATCCTCCCATTATGATATTTTATCTCACTTGTATAGATTGCACATCAAAAAATTTGCTTCACTCCTAGGTCTTTTAACGACCTTCTACTGGTCTGGTTCCTACTGTCACAAATATATTTTATTTAAGATCTTATTTTCCATTGATACTTCTTGGATATATTTCATGGAACCTTCAAGATGATTTATTACTATTTTAAGGCTATAACTCCCACTTTTAGGAAACATTTCTCAATATTTCTCTGCCTCCCTTAAGCTTGTTACACCTTCACAAGGAACTGTTAACAATAACTCAAGAAAGAAGGTTCCATTTTCTCTAATTCCTTCACTAACTTTTAGACCACTCAATAGAAATGTATACAATATTTCAAGGGATATCATCGATTATTTTTTAATAAAATTGGAGTTTTGGATCACAAACCCTAGCTAGAGGGTTTTGGACTCTGATACAGCCCAAGAAGACAATTGTTTTGAGTTCCTTCGTTATTTTCCCCCCATTATCCATCCTACAAGGTCTATGAGGACTAGGGTAACCTTCCTCAACTATCTCCATGTATAGTAACTCATGATCAATTCCTCAATTGCCACTATAGTCACATTTTATAGTACAAAGTCACAAAAAGAGTGCTAGAGATAGGGTGATATACTCTTTAAGGTTCATAATCGATTCTTTAACCTTTCTCTCTCCTGTGAGGATCTCCACAAAGCGCTAAACATGCCACCACTCTCCTCATTCACAAAACTCATATATTTTCCTAAATATCACTCCTCCTTGTTGCGTGACCAGTCTTTACTCAAGAAAGCACTCTGAGAGCTCAAAAACTATGATCAAATTCATCCTACCACATCTTGTTGAGGTATTTTAAGACTTGTACAAGTTACACAACCTCTTCTCACTTGCATTTACCATTATTATGGTCAAACATTTTCCTAAAAACCACACCCAAAGGATAAAAATAATTTATACAGTCTTCCACAGGACTGTATAGTATTATTCTCATGTAACTATCTATGTTTCAAATAATGGATCAAAAACCATATAAATATATAAGGATAAAATTCTTACCATACTTATAACTCTGTTACCATAACATGCATATAGTTTTCACCCTCATCCATTATACACAAGAATGCACACACAGTTATAACAGTATATACACACAAACATCACACCAATTCACACTTGAAACTTCATCATGATTCTGATTTGAATGGGAATGAGGAGTTTTAGTTACATTTTGCAATATATAGTCATCCCATCAACTTATAACCAAATACACGTTCTTGGACCCATTGGTCATATGAGTAACCTTAGATTTAACACTAAGTTACTTAGCTTAAAGACTAAGTCCTTGACTTCTAAACTCGTGTTATGATTTATAATCCCTAAAGAGGACCTACAACACATAATTATACCTCACCTCATCCTTTTATAAATTTTACAAGATCCAAGGATGCAATACAACACCGAGGCCAATCCAAAATGGCTCCACACTTTCAAATTTTTATTTTGGAGGAAAAATGCCTCATTTGAATTTTTGAATGCCTAAACACCAAAAAACAAAACTAAATGACACCTTATGGCCTCTAGGACTCTGCTATCACACCTAAAAAACCAAAACTGATGTCTTCATGACTTGTTTACATGTATGGAGTGATGTTCTTGCATCATTGCTGGTCCCAACCTTCCCATTCATCCTATCATATTCTTCCTACCCTATCATGGATTTTTTTTCCCTCCTATCTATCCACAATTTTGTCTTCTCTCTATTTGGTCCCTTTACAAAATCGTCAAAACAATTAAAAAATAAATAAAAAATGATAAAACATTAAGACATTAAAAAATCAAAGTTACAAACACCTGACATTGCAATCAAGTTTTACATACACATGGATGTTGTTTCCTTTCTTTCCATTCCTCTTCAAGTCACCCACCATTTTCATCCCTTTGTATATATTTTGGTTAGTCTATCCGCACTTGTTGTGTGAGATTTATATCTATGGTATCCGTTTGACATTGGTATTTCATCTCCTTAGTAAATTAAAGAACAACTGACCTCTTAAAGATCATACCACTATCATACATTTAATAAACTTGTTGTGAAGACATTTTTGGTTTATTTATTGACACTATCAAATGTCGTCAACGTAATCAGTTCCACATCCTTCCATCGAGCCATATTTTGTTCATATCCCCTTATCAAAATAATCGAGAGAGCTAAAATAAGTTTTCAGAAAGAAAAATCAATCAAAAATAAAAAACAACAAAGCAGAACAACATATAACACTCTCTTGGGGTGTTTACATTATCTCTATTAGGGATATGGATGCTTGGCTGGTAGTATAGAAATACTATGACTAGAATTAGATACATCTCCATTGGGGATATGGATGTCTGGCTGGTAGTGGAGCAATTTACGAATCTCCTTCCACCCTCCATTAACCAATCAACTTTCCAAATCAATCATTCCAACACATTAGCTATTGTGTCTTCACTTGCAGCCTATCAAATATTGACTTCAAGAAGTAATTCATTTCCACGTGCACACATTATATTTCAATGAACAAACAGGGATAGTATGTTGCCAAGTATTTTTTGGACCTTTTTCAGACTCTTACTTTAGTCCATATTTTTTCTCACAATTTTTGCCTTTGGCTCATCACCTTTTCATCTTGAATCTTCTAGCTACATTTTCCATATCCTTTTATAACATTCACACTTTTATTCTACTTCATTTAGAACATCCATTTGTATAGATTGTCTTTTTACCATGTTTGAGGGAAGATTTGTCCCCCTTTCCATAAATAATATTATACTTCTTTCTATCATGTTTTTCTTGGCCAACTTACACTAGGGGCATGTTTTCTCCTTCCTAGATCTTCATTGGCTTGATTTCATCACCTTGATAAACCTAACCCTTTTGGCCTTTATCTGTCTTATCTTATTCTTGTATATATGCACGAGATTCACCCTTATATATTCTCACATCTCGCTAGGGGAATCTTTGCGTCTTTATTTTCATGTGCATAGAATCGAAAAGCTTCTAAAAAACCCTAAAAAATTAGAAAACCTTCAAAAATCCAAAAACATTAGTAAAACATCAAAATCCTAAACATTCAAAAAACCCTTAAAAATCCTAAACATTCAAAATCGCAAAACTCCAAAAACAGTGAAAAAACTCAAAAACACTAAACATTGGAAATCATCCTACAAAACATCTGACTTCAGTGCTTTCTCATTTTTGCATATGACATGCAGATCATATTGTGATCTTCCTTCATCAACAAAGCTATTTTTCTTGTTGTTTTTTTCTTCCCAACATATATCATTTCTTGAGGCAGTAGTGCACATTACTTTTTCATGGAACTTCTTTGTCCTTTGTATGCTTCGTTGCATGTATCCTCATTGAGGGTATCATTTCAACCCTTGTCATATAACTTGAACATTTGGGAACTGAAGTTGGATAACAAAAACATTGGTAGAATTTTTTTAAAAATTTCTTATTTAATTTTATTTTTTTGCACTTGTTTGTTTACATTCTTACTTGTTTATTTTCTCATATTGCATTGCTTTATGTCTTTTTCTTTGAGTCGGTCCTTTAGCAATGAAAAAAAACCAGTATTATGGATCTTCATGTCATTTTACCCTTTTTTGTATTCTTATATAAAAAAATGTATTTATGATCCAAGATAATATGTATACTATGTCACGATCTTCCCATCCACCATCTATCTTATCTACCATTTTTCCTATCATTTTACATTTTGTTTCTCCCCACATTTACTTCTTCCACTTAAGGCACAAAATATAACTCTTTTTTTTATCAATTTAAACAATGGCCAACTCAACCAATTTAGAATCCCTTCCGCCGCTATGAGTTTTTATTCCACAATATTTATTAAGAAAATTATCTCTTGTTGGCGCAATTGAATTATCTTCTAGCATGATAATTATTATCTTCTTTTAGAACATCAATTGACCTCTTCTATCACCCCATATACACTCTAGGGGGGCATCATCATCCATCCTACTAATCCTTATTCTATACTTTCAAAATAAATTGTCTAAAATTGTCTACTATCTTTGAAATGACATCAATTGCGCTACACCACATCAAAGAGGGGAAAATGTAGACACCTAAATCTGAATATGTAGTTTTAATACTAAAGTTTCACTAATTATCCTCTTTCTCGTCATTTCATTATAAGTATTGTTTTTCCACTAATTAGCTAACATTCTCCTTTGTCTTGGTTAATTAACTAGCTTCATGCTTCATCCTGGATGCCAATTAACATCACTTGATTAGTTATAATCCTCTTTTAATGAATTAATTAACCATTATTAATTAATTAATCCTTTTGATCTTCTATTTAATTAATAAACCATCTTATAGGTTAAATCCTCCTTTCAAACCTTCGAATTCTACTAATTTACCTCTAAAGTTTCCAAATGGCTTCTCAAGCTGATCTTGGTCTATTAATTAATACTAGTTGATTAATTAAATCACTCTCAAGTCCCATGAGTTGCTAACCTCTAATTAATCTCTTCTAATCATATTTACCCCTTTCTAATTATACATTCCCTTTATCCCACATTCTGTAGGATGCAATATTCTCCTAAACTGGAAAGTCATATAAAGAACCTAGTACACTATGTTACACCTTTACATCATGTCCTTGTAAGACATTTGCACTTGATAAGAGAATTTTTATGTTATTAGAAAGCTTGATTCAAACCCCCTTTTCTACTTGGCCAAGAGTAGTAAGAGAAGCACCATAAATGGAAATCAAGCCATATTGGTGAGATCTCTTCCTCTTCCTTGAAGAAATTCCTTGATCATGCATTGTTGCGTTCAGTTCACAAAGGAAATATCTACAATTTAAAATAACATCCAACAATCAAAGGAGGTATGCATCTGGTGTTTGATTTAATTTTTTGTGCATAGTTAGTTAAGATTTTCTTTAATCTTTATCATGATGTTTTTGTTTGGATAAGATTAAGTTAGAATATACATGGTGTTAGGTTCACTCCATGGCTTAGTATTAATCTATTATATGAATACATGGACATTCACATTTTTTTATTACTATTTTTGTTGGGATGGATAATGTGTTTTTGAAGAAATTTGTCTTTTTTGTTTGATCAATAACATGGTGTTGTGGTTTTAGTTAAGGACTTTTGGACCTTGTTTATTTTTCAGGATCTTACATTTTTGTTGTTATTTTTGTACCCTCAACAGTTCTAAATGGGAAAAACAAGTCTCATGTTTGTGTCATAGGTCCTATGGCCATTTTCTATAGCTCCTTGGATGGCCATTTTGATGGGTTTCACCGAGCAGCTGGTTTCCTTTGCTCGTGATCACTCCACTGGTTGACCTCAACTGAAGCTCCTGAATATGAAGGCCTTTAACTCTTCATTGGACCTGTGCTGACTTGGTAGTCTAAGCTTCATGTTGATGCTGGTGGAGCTTATGATGATCTCTGGCTGGGTTGGGTTAACGCCAATGCTGCTGACATGGATTCTGATGAGGGTACCAATTTGGGTCACGTATCTTTGGTGGTTATCATCTCTGTTTCTATGGAATCCGGGGATTAACTCCCCCTTAGTATAGGTTTATAGCTATAGTATTTTGTATAATTAGTGGTTTTGATCGTTATATCTAGCAGTTCTTAGGCATATTTTTTGCATCTATTTTTCACGCTTTTCTAAGGTCAGGCCTCCTAGTTATGTCAATAGGGAATGGGTCCCTTCAACCCGCTTTATTTATAAAAAATATAAAAAACATTCACTTATATCTTAGTTGGATGTCTCTTTTCTTGCATATATTATTTCATGTTGCACTTAACTTATCATGATAACTTGATTCATAATGTGTTCTATACTTTTACATATACACATGCACTTTCACATGGTACTTTGAGGTGAATGTAGGCTATCTAAAGGTTATCACATGATGCAAGATGCTTGATTTTGTTCTCTATCATTTCTACTGAGGCTCCAGGGGGCATTTATCTTCCCTCTCCTCCCATATTTAGGTGTTATCATTACAATATTTACTAATTTCATTTCTATTTTTATCTATATACATTGTGACATGCTATCAATTATTATAACATGATAATGGGTGCTTCATGTGTAGCATTTATCTTGCAAATGAACTTCCAACCATGGTTATCTACTTTGTTTGTGTCAATTATATTCTATGTGTGTGGTTTATTTTTCATTGTTTAAGGAATATGCCCTATGATTGATTATTTTTTTATTTTTATGGGCTTGAAGGCCTTGAGTGTCTTATGATATCTTGAGTTATGTCCCATATTTTGCACCAACTACTATGTTGTTCTCTTGATATGTTATTGCGTGTTTGAATAGTTTATATTACACTGCGACATGTTTGTTTATCACTAAAACTTGTTATTAGCTTTCTTCCTATGGTTTTTCATGTTTCATGGTTGTTACAATGCACATAACCTATTCCCCTGCAAGATTTCTTCTTCAAATGTGCACATCAGCTTTAGGTTCCCCCGTTTGGGTCATGCTCACTTTGATCCATCTCACGCACCTCAATCGACTGGGGGTAATCATTACGTATTATTTCACCCTCTCAAGAGTAGAGAAACTAGACATAGAATGGTAAAGAATAATTTTTTTCTAAAAAAGAACTAAGAAAATGGTTTAGAACCATACTTGAGCTGAAAATACTAAAGGGATAGAAGCGCCTAGATTAGAAAAGAACAGTGGGCGTTAGTGTCCCACTTGAGTAGTTTTGTCTTGGGGGGGAAAAGTAGTATTTTATAGATGCAACAAGTTCTCAGTGATATATTTTCTCATAATCCAATAGTATATTTTCTAATACAGTTTACTATCTAGTACACAGGAACAAAATCAATGGCATGTTTCATACTTTGAGCATGTGAAATAATTACTCTTCTTTCTTAGTTTGTATATTTTCTATCGGTATCAAATAAGGAGTGACACCTAGGGCATATGTATGGAAAATGATTTTCTTGGAAAAACATTTTATCTATGGCTAGTTACTATTGGTTTGGTGACCATCTACAACATAACTTATCCATGGGGAAGTGTCAAAGGGTGGAGATCAAATCTGGAAGCTCTCCCAAAACTCTTCCTCTAGTGATAGGACACATAAATCCTTAGTATATTCACATCAATTTGATAATTGATCACTATCAAACCTTCTAGCCATCTTCAATGAAAAAAACACATAGGAACAATTATAGCATTTATCTCATAACATTAAGGTGTATTTTATCCTTAATTCACTTATTTTTCATATGCACATTGCTATTCTAATTTATGTAAGTTAAAGTTCAATTTCATGTATAATGAGCATTAACTACTCTTTTCTTCTTTGTTCGCAGGTTTGTCCTTATCTTGACAAAAATAAACACAAATGGAACAAGGAGCAATCTCAAGTACAAAACACTTAGGAAAATGTAATATTTAGTTACAAATGTGTGTATCATTTCCTCTACGTATGCAAGTCACCCATAGGGTTCTCATCCCCTCGTAGACTCCATGATACACATCTTACAATTTCCATTGAGCACGTTATCAGTTACAACCTCCTTTGGTTCTCCACGAGGTATGTTCTTCCTATCTACTTTATGCTATCAAATATTCATTCATCGACATAAAGTGGGGGAAAATGTAGACACAAAATTATGAAATTAGTATGATTACATCACACCTATAGTACATCATTATATGCATGATTCATAAGCAAGAAAACTAAACATTAACAACACTTGTTTTTCTTTACATTGACATTGATTTATCCTTCCACACTTTCATCCTCTACTTTTCTATAATTATCCCTTTGCTTTTAGGCATTACACAATGTTTTTTCCAATTTAGTACTTACTGTTTTATCTTCAGATCTCTCTATACATTAGCATCCAGTAAGGGGTAGAAGCACGCATGCTCTATTGCCCCCTTTAGGAGCTTCTATCCATTTCCCTTGTTTTCTTATTTTTAAAATGACACATCAATTTTTATCTTTTCATAACTTCTATTTATCACTTTGGGTTGGATTTTAGGGTTGTTAATGAAAAAATTCAAATCAAAGGAATCATATATATACATGACCTACTAACTATTCTAAAGGAAAAAGGAGGAAATAAGACACAATTGGATTATTACTTTTTATCTACTACTTGGACAAAAGGAACACTTGAGGGTTGTATTTAGGCTACATTATTCAATTCATAGGAAGGGGAAATTCTGAATTCCATCACACACATTATCTTGGGGTAAAATTAGTTGTAGCCACTATCTTAGTGCGACGAGAACAAGGGCAACCTAGATCCAAGGGACATAATTCTATCACACACATGTAATAATTACATTGAGGCTAAAATGTAGTGTAATGTTATGTGACAATCACATTGTGGTGACCGTCAAGGTCAGTCTCACTCAATCATATGCATATTTTATTTAGTTTAATGTATGCTTGAGCTTTGTGCATGTAGCTAGGTTTTTTTTTGTAGGTAAAGGTGAAATAGGAAAACTGTAGAACAAAGTGGATGTGATATAGAGCTAATAAAAGGTGAATTTATCAAACCCTATGTTGGTGAGAAATTTTGTCAGGTAGACAAATCAGGTGTCTCCACCAACTTTCACAGGGCTATGCCCCTCTACATTGAATGGTATAACTCCCATTATTGAAATTAAACTAATCCTAATCCTATCTAAATGTTGTGGGTGGCCAAATTATTCAATGATCACACAGGGACACTCCACTAAACCTATGGCAAAGTGCTTGTACAGGGGTACAAGGGAGGAAATTACAACGATAAAGGTAAAGAGGGGGAAATTATGTAAGGAAGATTACTGCCATGAGTAGATTGCAGATCTTACACCCAGTAACTGGAGTAGTTCAACCTTCAATATACATGAAACCACAATAAAGCTAGCGAGACCAATGAATTAAAACACCAAGTTTTTAAATTCATCCATTGAAGACACCAAGTTCCTCTCCAATTCCATACATGATAAACTATTCTTACAAAGTGCATGAAAGAGAGAAATAAAGGGAAAAACAAGAAAGGAAAATAGAATAAGTGTATCTTTTATTCCATGTGTAGTGATGAATACAAAGCTTCAACCAAGCTATCATAATGTTACATAGTAAGATTTCTTCTTAAAATATGGAATCCCTTGGAATGGAGAGGCCATCCCAATTTATAGCAATCTGAATGTCCTTTCACCTCCCTCACACGACTCTTCATTTCCATATTCCCCTTGTGACCTCTCTTTTTCCATGAATTAAGTATTTCTCTTATAATTTTGAGAAAATACTTTTTACAAATTTAAAATAGGTCACTTAAGTGAATAGGATGGAAAACAGTAATGACGCATAATGAAGAATTATAATGGAGAGAGAAAGAAGAGAGGGAAAGAGAAGAAGAAGGAAGGAATGAAGGAAAAACTCTCCTCGTGATGAAATGCTTTGAATGCCTTGATGAAGTCATGAAATTTGAGTGAAGATTTTTGCCACTAGTGATCTTTTACACTGATGAAGATTGTTCCCTTGAATAACTTTGATTCATTTTCTCAATCTAGTAATGAACACAAACTCTATGATGCATAGACATCCTAGACCATATAATGAGTGTTTAAAAATAATGTTATGAGGTTTATCATTGCAATCTTGAGATGAACACATACAATATCCATGATGACCCTCCTTGAAACTTGGTTGATGAACACCTTGACTCATTGAAATCGTTCTAATCAACTCTCTTTGAATCACCTAACTACTTAAGTGACAAAGATGAATGCACATGATGTGTCGTGCGATGCCTTGCTTTGTAATATGAGATGATCATTCCAAACCTTGAAAAATTGTCATCTCTTCATGATTGATTACACATGAGAAACTAGACCAACATGTGCACTTAAAATTCACGTTTCCTTGACACTTACAATATTTGGAAGGGATAACTTACTATCTTTAGTAAGTGTTTTATTTTTCCTTTTTGGACGCCAAATGGTGATATCGACCTGAATGATTATCACTCAATGTCATGTTGTACATAACTTGCCCTTTGAGAACAAGCAGCTATTTTTAGTAAGTACACTTGGGGTAACTTACTATTTTTAGTAAGTTTCATAGTTAGCTTTTCCCAACCTCAAGCAGTTATGGTTGCTTGAATTATTTATTCTTACTATGTTCCTCTCACCTTTTGGACCAACTGGATATTCATAGAAGGGGCTTGCAGAACCACTTATTATTTTTAGTAAGTGTCAATTACTAGCCTAAATGACATTTTTGATGATTTTTCCTGCGATACTCCCTCTATGTTCACCGCCTTCTTCATAGCCTCTTCAAATGGTGGCTTACCCAAAGTAATAAACCCCTATGTAAGAAGGCATGTTATTTTTAGTAAGTGATCCACATATGTCAAATTACAACCAAATGGGTCTTGAGACTATGGGTTTTATTTCGAGGTTCCACACTCTGAATTTCGAGTAATTCCTTTGTCTGAATAAGTTGGGAAATGATATTTTCATTGGTGAGGATATAATACTGAAAAAAAAACACATCCCTCCATATCCCTAAAAAATAGGGTCTTCATGGCATGAAAAATATTTTACGCGAAACTAGATTTTTCAATGATCATTCCCTTCAATTTTCGTGTGATTTCACCCACTGGGACCTTGAGAAGTGGAGAGGTAGCTTGCTGATTTTTTCCACTACTGTGTCATGGCGGCCATTAATGGAGCTTGAAATTTCTAGGTCTGGTTTTTTTCTCTGTTTGTGATGAAATCAAGTCCATTGCAATAGGTGTTTTATTCTTGTCTCACTGGTGGAATTTCTCTTCGATCCAGTTGCCGGTTTGACGGGAAATTGGGCTTTGTTCTTCGTGGAGCTAGAAGTGAAATTTATTTGTTGCGAGCATTCCTTGTTGTGAATGGGAGGTTTGAAGGTGATTTTTTAATGGTTTTTGATATATGAACAAATAGAAAAATATGGTTCATTTTTCTGTGTAGTTGTTTGCAAGATCTATTCGATTCTTCGTTCTATGTCAATGGAGTTTTCAAGCTTTCTTCTTCTTCGTTCTTCATTTCTTATTCTTTGTTTGATGAAATCATCTTCTGAGACCTGTGTATCATAATGGAGTAGAGGATTTTATTACTATGGTGAATCTAGTTTGAGCTTTGGCAATGGTAGAGTGGTGGTAGGAAGTTGTAGAGTAGTTTACAGAGCAAGCTTTGCATGGGAATGTTAGATGTTAGATGTTAGAAGCAGGAGGGATTTTAAAATTTTAAAAATTTCAAATGCATGGAGAGAGAAAATTTTCATGTACCTAAAATCCCTCACCTGAAAGGGACATGATGGACATCAATTTTCATAGTGTGCCTCATCTTGACATGTGGTCGAGATCCGACGGCAAGGGATTTGAGAAAAACACAGCTTTAAAGCACTAAGGGGCTAGAAGTTGGTCACATGAGGAACCATGAGGCTTCCATGGAGGGGCTAGGTGAATTTTTCATACCTTGATGTCCTCCACCTAAAAGGTATTGTTATCCATATTTCACCCCCTAGGAAAAGTATTGCATCAGCCACGACCCCATAAAGAAAGAACCGGAGAAAACACATTTAAATCTTCCAAACAGGTCGCAGAAGGACTCAACAATGGAGTGGCGGGGCCTGTGAAAGACTAAATGACCTTGTGCAAGAACAAAGAAAATAAATGACTCTGTCGAGTGAATCCATGTTTTAAATCTATTTAACAGGTTACAAGTGGACTCAGAAATAAAATAGCAGGGTCAAAGGAGGAGGAGCGTCACAGAGAAGCCAGGAGCAAGAAAGAGAAGAAACGGTGAATATCCAAAGTCTTCGAGCTCAAAATAGTTCAAAATGAGTCCAAAAATTGACTAAGTATGGAGGAGACAATGGAGACATCTACGTGTCAGCACGACACATCTCCAAAGTTGAATCCAAAAAGGGAAGCTCAAACGAGCGTCAGGCTTCCACAAGTTCAGAGCCCCAAAAGTTACACGATCGTTGAAAAGTTTGCAACTCGGCGGAAGGGGCCAAGTGTCGGCTCAATGCAATTCCAAAATGGGAGCCCAAGGCGGAGACTCAAACTTGCACCAGCCCTCCACATAGCAAATGGTCAACAAAGGTTAAAAGGCGGACAGGATGGGCCTCAAAAAAGGCTAAGTATAGAAGTGTTGGCGAAGACTGACATGTGTCCAAGTGGTGCATCTCCAAGGGTAAATCCAAAAGTGGAGCCTCAAACGAGCGCTAGCTCGCCACATAGTCCAAGGTTCGAAAAGGTAAGAGGGAGGTCGTTGAAAATTCCAAAGACCTGCAGAGGCTTCTAAGTGTCAACCTGACACTCCTTCAAAGGAAAATCTTGATCGATATTTTAAGTGAGTGCGGAGCCTCCACGCGTCTAGTCTCAAAAAGGGGACAGAGTCAGGTTGAATAGTCAATACATGATGGTAGGCTGAAGAAGAGTGCCAAGTGTCCAAATGGTGCTAGTTCAAGAGAAAGATTGAAAGGGGGTTTCCAAGCAAGCGCCAAGCCGCCGCGTGTCCCCGGTCAGATATATGCCCCCATTGAGAAAAGGACTTAGGAAAAAAACATAAGTAAATTGAGCAGGTCATGGAAGAAGCCACATGTCAGCCCCGCTCCACTCCAAAAGAAAAATAAATGGGTCACCCTCAGACATGCACCAGCCCTCCACATGTCCCATATCAAAAAGCGGCCCACTTTCGAACTGGTTTTCCCGCCTTTTTGTACGGACCCGATACAAATTTTGAAGGGGCGTATCTTTCGACTCGGGGCTCAAAATATAGCAAATCTGACACTGTTGGAAAGATCTCAAACTTTTCTATGCCATGGAGATCTAAAACTTTAATTTTGGGGAGGTTAGTTGGGAGAAAAATGGAGAAATGTCTTTGGGCCTTTAATATAGGATCTATTTTTTCCAACAACCAGATTGGATTCGATCTGATCCGTCGTTTCCTCCTCCTTCAAGGTGCCGAATAAGAAATTGATGCAGTCAAGACAGATATGGGGGAAGATTTTGTAGAAGGCATTAATAGCAGTGGTTGAGCTTCAAAATGTTTTTTCCCACTTCTCTCTTTCTCCCCTTTGTGTTGAATCTATAAAAGTAGGGTCGAAACTCATGGTAAATGGTTGGACATTCTTTTGTTTTTATAGGCTTCCCTTTCCTTCTGGAAAAGGAATTCATGAAGTTCAAACCTTCCATTCAAATTTCAATATGTTTCCTACTTTCTAGTTGTTTGTAATGCATTATATCAATCTGCAGAGCAATAAAACATGTTTGTGATCGATTTTAGATCTTTTCTTGTCTCCTTTTCTCTCATCTGGTCTTTCATTATAAATTTGGTTATCTGTGCTTGATTATTGTATGTATTTTGTTGGTTTTTGTCTATCAGTAAAACCAATGTTCATCATTCCTTCGGTGCATCACCTTGTAGCTTAGTTTTGATTTCTTGTATTCCTTTTATCCCTGTCTCCTTGGTAAAATGTAGATTAGGTTTAGGAATAGGTCCTCTGAAAGTTTTCACATATGCACCTCAAAAGAGGAATAAGAACCAACCTTTAATCTGGAGAGTTTTCCCATTTGCAAAGTCCCACACTTTGGGGAAAACTAAATGTTATGTGAATCACACCAAATGAATCTGCCTTAGAAAATCAAATTTGATGACTCATTCGGAGGTGCTTTGATTTTGCACTAACAGTTTTGGCACACCCGATGGCACAAGAGGTCTTCACTTTATTTCATCAAGTTAATGTGTTCTTGATGGGATTCAACCTTTTGAGGCACATGTAAGCACATCTGGTGACTCCATCTGGTCAAAAATCCATTCTCTGAGTTGCAGACCTTTTCCATCCATTTCCACTCATTTTCATCCATTTTCTTCTTCCATATATTTCATTTTCTCCCATTCCATGAGGTTATATAATCATGACTTCGTTCCCTTCATGGAACTCACACTTACAACAATGTAGTCCACCTCTAACACATTTCCAAACTCCTCCAAATCGGCATTATAATCATATCCAAGACCATTATGCTTACCCATATGAGCAAGGTCAAAGTTAATTTGGCCATGGAGCTTATTAAGAATAAGGGGGCGCATACAATGGTGAAAACTATGTGGAGAATGCTGGTTTATTGGAGAAAATTTCAAAAATAGAGGTTGACATGGTTCAGTTAAGGGACATAGCACAAATGAAGGCATTCAAGATTGATTGCAGGGCACCTTGTCCATGGGAAGGCTCTTTTCCAAGACATTAGAGCCCTCAGGAAAAGATAGACTTCATGGTTGAAATGTTGCCCCAACTTGCACAATGGACTGAGGAGATCGAGGCTTATGAGTTGAAGTCAAGACTACCTTATCAATGGGTAAGTCCACCATCTCATAGCTTTTCTTTTTCTCTTTCTCAAACAACACCATCTCAACCCAAGCTCCAATTTCCAAGCTTCCCAGTTGCTGCCCCAAGTGTTGATTCCATTTCTCCATTCCCTAGTCTTCCACCCCATTTCAGTTCCTCTCCCCCTTTCCCTTCCAAAAATTCATCCCATCCAAACAAACAAGAAGTTCCACCTCCCTCCCCACCACAAACAATTGCAAAGTTGGTTGAACCCCAACCTGTCACTCCTCTTTCTTTCCCAAGTCCATGTTGGGAAGAGACACAAGAATCCAGTCAAGGAAAACAACAAGAAGGGGAGCCCAACAGAGAAGAAATGAAAGAAAATTTGAAGAGTTCGGTTGCCAAATTTGGGTTTATAAAGATCTCCTTGATGGTCAAGCCAATAGAGGAGGTCAAATTTGAAGAGCCAGTGGTGGCTGAGACTGTGTTTGTAGCAGAGAAGTAACGAAAACAATAAGAAGAAGATCAACAATTTGGTTGCTTTGAATGCAGTGTCCCAAATGGTATTTTTTTTGAAGAGGATGTTAATCTGATCCAAACTACATAACCAGTTGAGGAGGAAGAACAATCAGCTCCAAGTCCCATTGAAGAGGAGCAGATGGGAGAGATCAAATTAGAGTTGAGGCCACTCAATGAAGAAGGCATCATTGAATATTTTTTTCTTTCATTTCAAGGGCCTGATTTGATTGATGAACCCATGATGGAGGAGAACCATACAGTTTCAGAGGTTCCAAGTGTGGAGCAGGCTACAAGAGAACCTTCAGTTCTTCCTTCCACTTCATCCCCTTCAAGCTCTGATGTTGAAGAAGAGTTGTATCTTTCAAACTTCAAGTTTGAGGAAGAGGGAAACCATGGTGAGAAAGTTTCAGATCAGGAATACACCATGGAGGAGGTTGAGTACATGCAACATGAAAACAATGAGGTAGATTATCTGTCTGACTTGGAAAATTACTTTGATGGAGAAAAGCCCATGGAGATCACATCATTTTCTCTTCCATCATCCATCTTCCAAGAACATGAGCCTACTTCCATAAAGGAGGGCACTCAAAGACAACATCCTGTGTCTCACAACATCCCTCTGGAACCAGGGTCAGAAGATCATGGTCTACCATGTTCTTTACAAGATAAGGAAGAGAAAAATCAAGGAGATGTTATCATCTCTCTCTCTCACCATCCAGCCAAGAAGGTCCATAAAATGACTCCATTTTTGGAGTTAGAGTTCAGAAACATGGGCAGATTCAAAGGACCATACCTTGCCCAATCAGATATTTGGATTCATTGGAGCCAAGGGAGAAGCCAAAACTAGTCATGCCTACTTTAGGGCATGATAATGAGCATCAAAGTACCAAGGTTCATCATCAAAACCTCCAGAAGTCCAATGCCAATCAACTTGAGGAGGTATTTTTGGTTAATGTAGATACCTTGATGAGTTAGGTGGAGGACAAGCTTAAAGTCAATTTTTTATTCATCCATGCAGCCATATTTAGTGTCAAATCATTTGCATGGCTGCCCCTTTTGAGAAAAGGAAGCTATTTCTCCCTGCATGTAGCGGGTTTTGTTTTAAGCTTTTCTTTCTTTCTGGTTAGTTCAGGAGTAGGAGTAGATTTTTTTTTCAGTAGAAAAAGTGCTTGTCCACACTCTGCATGTCTTATTTGAGGCATGTATGATTTGATTCTTTGTACATAGCGTCGTTTTTTTGTTTTGTTTCTCTAAGGTTATGTCATTTCGAAGTTCAATGTGCCTCGGGTAAACATTGTAACAATCCATTCTCGAGACAAACCAAGGCCAAACTTTTCAATATTCACGGCAGAAGGATCCATAACTATCTGTAGCAGTTTCTAGTCCCAAAAAATGAAACAAATGTAGAGAAACCAAAGGACGTTTTTTTAATTCAGTCCATTCAAGGACAAATAAAATCCCCAGGTCAATACAATTTTCTACTCTCAGAAACTTCATTTCAAGATTTTATTGTGAAAATTGAGAGTGTAGACGCGCGGGCAAGCTCAGGGACAGGTAGAAAATTGAGAGTGAAAACAGTCGTGCTTGTGAATCAAAGGAAGGATCAGTATCAGACCATCGTTCTCAACTCCATGCCCAATGGATATGACAAGGCAATTGGTCTTTTCATCTAGCAGGAAGATACCCCTGTGAGTCACCAAATTGCTATCCATATTTCACCCCCCAGGAAAAGTATTGGATCAGCCATGACCCCACAAAGAAAGAACCAGAGAAAACATGTTTAAATCTTGCAAAAATGTCGTAGAAGGACTCAACAATGGAGTGGTAGGGCCTACAAAAATACTAAACGAACCTATGCAAGAAGAAAGAGAAGAAATAGCTCTGTCGAGTGAATATGTGTCTTAAATCTATTTAACATGTTACATGTGGACTTGGAAATAAAATAGCAAGGTTAGAGAAGGAGGAGTAGCATCACAGAGAATCCAGGAGCAAGAAAGAGAAGAAATGGTGAAGATCCAAAGTCTTCGAGCTCAAAACAGTTCAGAACGAATCCAAAAATCAACTAAGTATGGAGGAGACAGCGGAGAGAGCCATGTGTCAACATGGTGCTTCTCCAAAGTTGAATCCAAAAAGGGAAGCTCAAATGAGCGTCAAGCTTCCATGCATCCAGAGCACCAAAAGTTGCATGGCCATTGAAAATTCTCTGACTCGGCGGAAGGGGAAAAGTGTCGGCTTAGCACAATTCCAAAATGGGAGCCCAGGCGGAGACTCAAACTTGCACCATCCCTCCACGTAACAAACAGTCAACAGAGGTCAAAAGGCAGACAGTGTGGGCCTCAAAAAAGGCTAAGTATAGAAGTGTTGGTAGGAGACTGCCATGTGTCCAAGGGGCACATCTTCCAAGGGTGAATCCAAAATTAGAGGCTCAAATAAGCACTAGCTCGCCACACAGTCCAAGGTCTGAAAAGGTAAGAGGGAGGTTGTTTAAAATTCCAAAGACCTACGGTGGCTTCCAAGTGTTAACCTAACGCTCCTTCAAAGGAAAATCTCTATCGATATTTTAAGCGAGCGTGGAGCCTCCACACGTCTAGTCTCAAAAAGGGGACAAAGTTGGGTTGAATAGTCAATGCATGATGGTAGGCCGATGGAGAGTGCCAAGTTTCCAAACACGCAAGTTCAAGAGAAAGATTTAAAGGGGGTTTTCAAGCAAATGTCGGGCCACCGCATGTACCCGGTCAGATATATGACCCCGCCGAACAAAGGACTTGGGAAAAAAAACATAAGCAAATTGAGAAGGTCATGGAAGAAGCCACATGTCAGCCGTATGCCACTCCAAGAGAAAAATATAGAGGCCACCTTCAGACATGTGCCAGCCCTCCACGTGTCCCATATAAAAAAGGGGCCTACTTTTCGAGATAGTTTTCCCACCTTTTTGTACGAACCCGATACAAATTTCGAAGGGGCATATCTTTCGACTCGGGGCTTGAAATATAGAAAATATGACACTGTTGGAAAGATCTCGGCCTCATCTATGCCATGAAGATCTGAAACTTTAAGTTTGGGGAGGTTAGGTGGGAGAAAAATGGAGAAACATATTTGGGCCTTTTATGCAAGATCTATTTTTCCCAATAGCTAGTTCGGATTCGATCTGATCCGTCAGTTCCTCCTCCTTTGAGGCGTCGAATAAGAAATTGATGCAGTCAAGATAGATTTGGGGGTAGATTTTTGGAAGGCATTAATAGCGGTGTTTGAGCTTCGGACTATTTTTAACTGCTTCTCTCTCTTTCTCCCCTCTGTGTTGAATCTATAAAAGCAGGGTCGAAACTCATTGTAAAGGGTTGGACATTCTTTTGTTTTTGCAGGCTCCCCTTTCCTTCTGGCGAAGGAATTCATGGAGTTCAGACCTTCCATTTAAATTGCAATAGGTTTCCTGCCTTCTGGCAGTTTGTAATGCATTGTATCAATCTGCACAGCAATAAAACACTTTTGTGATCGATTTTAGATCCTTTCTTGTCTCCTTTGCTCTCTTCTCGTTATCTGTGCTTGATTATTGTATGTATTTTATTTGTTTGTGTCTATCAGTAAAACTAATGTTCATCATTCCTTCAGTGCATCACCTTATAGCTTAGTTTTGATTTCTTGTATTCCTTTTATCCCTGTCTCCTTAGTAAAACTTAGATTAGGTTTAGGAATAGGTCCTCTATAATTTTCCACGTATGCACCTAAATAGAGGAATAGGAACCAACCTTTAATCTAGAGAGTTTTCCCATTTGCAAAGTCCCACACTTTGGGGAGAACTCAATGTTATGCGAATCACACCAAATGAATCTTCCTTAAAAAATTAGATCTGATGACTCATTTGGGGGTCCTATGATTTTGCACTAACAGGTACATGAGGGACATAAATTTTCATGGCGCGCCAGGTGATGACACGTGGCACTTGATCTAACGGTTGAGAATGAAGGCTTGACAAACACCTTGGGGGCTGGAAATTGACTCTTGAAGAGGTCACATGGGTGACCAGGAGTATCCCTAGGGGCTGGGAACATTTTTTAGACCCTGATTTCCCCCACCTCAAAGGTACATGAGGGACATCAATTTACATACTCTGTCAGACGATGACATGTGGCAGTGATCCAATGGTGAAGGCTTTGAGCTCCCGCAAACACCTGGGGGTTGAATTGGTGATCCTAGAGGTTGCATGAGGGTCTATAGGGATTATGGGGGATAGGAATATTTTATTGACCTTTATGTTCCTGACCTTGAGGGACATAAGGGACACAAAATTGTGTCAGGCTCATGGAGCTGACACATGTCCTCATCAAAATTTGACTAACTCTCGAACTCGCTACAAGAGGGCAACTTGAAACGTTGATAACTTGAGCTCCCGGTGGACGTTTTTGATGAAATTGTATATGATCATGACTGGAAATGGCATTATGAATCTAATGGTGGGGGTATCAGGTATTTATTCCTCCATTTTAACCCTAAACAAGTGCATTTATGATCTGGTACTCCACATATGCATGAGAAAAACCTCTTGCAGACCAATTACGCCAAAGTGTTGTGAAAAAACTAATTTCACCATCTTGTAGGGATTAGAATTCATTTTCTGATGATGGTTTTTTATCCTAACTTCCTCTAGATCTTTTGGAATCACCTTCAAAATCTCAGCAGCTACTTTGGCCTGTGCACTACCTAGGCCTGTGTACCTTGATTTTAGTGAAACTGTCTCAAATTCTCTGAATCCTTCCCGACTCTTCCTAAATAAGTTCCATGATGTTCCTAGGCATTTGATTCACCTTTGTGTCTAGTTAATATTTTATTTTACACGCCACAGGGTTCCTCCAGTCCTAGGAAGGCCAGTGATAGCCCTTCCTATAACTGTGCAAATTTTGCATTTTTCAATGAACTCCTAAAATCACCTAGGGGTTTGAATTGAATTTCCTAAATAACCTAGGGGAATGAGTTAACATGAATTGGGAGGTCATTGGACTGAATGTGTAAACCCGGGGTATCTCAAAAAGCATAGAACATGAAAATTTTGGTACAGGGGTATCGTTGTCATGCTGGAAAATTGTCAATTTCCTTGTTGCACATTTACTTGACAACAACTGGATCTAGCTTAGGGACATGGCATGGAATGAGTACAGAGAATAATTCACATGGAGAATCTAGAATCTCAACTTTAGACCATATAATCCATTGACCAATGCCTTATCCATTGGGCCCTGCAGAGTTACTAGAACAATAGGCTACACAACTTTCTTTATTGAACACACACAAACGGAAGGGAAACAAACCAAGGGAAAAAACACACAACAGGAAAGGGAAATTATTTATAGGTGGGGAATTTACAGAGGTGGGAAAAGGATATACACATACCCGGAAACGGGTTGAGAAAATTACACACCATCATGAAATAGCAGATTGAAGTATGACCTTTGAAGCACAAAAACTATTATTTGATCAAACCATGCTTTGGTGATGGCTTTATATGGCTTGAGAAGAATAGGGCTAACCATAATTCCATCTCCATACTCATACTACACAAAAATTGTTCTTGCATCTAATGAACACTTCATCGATTTCTCAAAAGTCTTATACCTTGATGCTCTCGCTTTACATCTTATGACCATGTCACATTGTTCTTCCATGTCTTCAAGAGTGGGAAAATTTCTCTTGTCATGAAAACATTCATCTTATTTGAATTGCATCTTCAAATTGTCTCTTATATCAGCAAAACACTTGGAAGGAGTGAGAACAAACTGATTTTCTTCCCATTCAAGAACTTCCCTAAATATCTCACTTTGTTTCTCTAAGAAAGTATTTTCAGACATGGAGATTAAATCATTGAGTCATAGCAAGTCATAGATCTTCATCATCCTTAAGATATTATTATATCATGGGAACATGTTCAAGATGAATCAAAGCTTGGAGGATGGTGAGTGCAATCTGATTTTGGATCATTTAGTAAGAATCATGCATACTCCTGCTTTGTTGTCTAGAGAAATTTTTGCCAATATGCATTCGTTCAAAGTGCATCTTGATGTCATTTTCAATATTGCAGCTTTTGGTTTGGCCATATAAGCATTCCTCACCCTTCATTGGATTTTTCCATATGAATTATTTCTTTTCATTGGTGAACCATTCTGAAATGATGGAAATAAGTTGGTTTTGATCATACTCCCAATGTTCTGGCAGATTTTTGTTTTGTTTTGAACAGATTTCTTTGCTGCAAATAAGCTCAATATTTTCCATGTTATTATTTCCCGTAACAGAGATGTTATCTTCAAGATTTAGGAATTCCAAAGGATATTCGAGAACCTTTTTTCTTTTACACTCATGGAATTCTTCGCATGATGTGGAATAAAAAGACATGTTTTCATGTTCATTCTCATCAACCAAAGTATTAGAGAAGTTGCCAAGCTTATCCAACTACTCCATATCAACATCAAACATTGGCATGTAAAAATGAGAAGCCCAAATAGACTCATACCTATCTTGTATCTTCATATCCCAGGTAAAGAGTTCAATACTGAGTTGAGGATCTTCATTTTCTTCCAAAGCCTTCAAGATATCTTGTACAGATAGTTCTTTTAAAATTTCCATAGGATCATTTTTATCCTCATTGAAAGAATATTCTTGTTGTGCCTCCAGGAGATGGTTAAAAATATGATCCATATGGGACCATGATTCATTTAAAACATCCTCATTCACCTCTTCCATGATTTGCGTTGTCAAAGATTCACTTTCTTGCGAATATGGGCATACTTGATTTAGGACACCTACTAAAAAGGAGAAGAGGTCCAAGCTTCATGGGAAGGGCACTCCTTCAAGCTCAAAATCCATATCATATTCTTCTTAGTAAGAAGCAGAGAACCATGTTGGGGCAGCAACATGAGAATAATTTTTATCTACATCTTGACCATCCTTATCGAATCTTCTTGCTCAAGTGAAAGATGAAAGGCTTTGTTTTCACCATGATGATGATTCTTCTACCCGAGTGAGTAGAGGTTATGTTTGAATTTTTCATTCTCCTCAGCTTTGAAAAGAGAGAGGTATTCTTCCATTTTATAATCCATGATTGCTTTGGGAAGAGAGTTTGATTCATTGGATTCCTCCATTTCTTCATGCAACATTTCTACATCACTTGCAGAATCACAATAGGAGGGAAGATTATCTATGACCATATTGAATTTATCATCTTCGGACCATGATGTCGGGTGACTTTCTTGAAAATTTTCACATCTCTCCATTTCATCATTTATTAAAAGATCAAAACTTGAAAAGAGATCATCCATGCTTACTTTGAATTGGCTGCCTTTTTCATCATTGGTGGAGTCTTCGGAGAGAATTGGACCATCCATTATGCAGAAAGGATTTTCCTTTATTGAATATATTATTCCCCCTATGGGATGTGACTTGAGCCAGATGGAATTTTTGAATGGTGATTCTATCTTCGTCTCTTCTACTTCTTCCTCCATGATGTTTCTTTGGCTTTCATCGGAAGGTTCTATGATAAGATCTTCTTTAGGAGCATCCAAGAATCTTATGGGAATGAAAACCTCATATTATGGGAATATATCAGGGTCTTCTTCCATAGGGAACATCTTGTCTTCTTCCTCCATTTGATGTGGTGCTTCAAGATGTTCATATCTTCTCTGTAGAACTAATGCATACCTCCAAATTTGATCAAAGACTTCAGGGTCAGAATTTCCTTTTATTACGATTTGAATTCTTTCCACATATTTTATTTTCAAAATATTCATTTCTTCATCACCATATGCAATGAATTCATCTAGAGAAAAGTAGAAGAAGGAAAACGTTCTCAATTTTGTAGTGAGTTGTGCGAGATTAGAAAAATCTTCTTAAGTGGATCTTGCACCATCCTATCTTTCGTAATCTTCTTGAATGTTGATTTAATCTTCATTTTAAGGCTCAAGGATAGTATTTTCTTTAGCGGCATTCAATAACCTTTCAGGGATGAAAACCCTGTGGTACAAATGATCTTCAAGATCTTCATGTATAGGACAAATCTCCTCTTCTTCTTCCTTGCTATGGGCCACTTCAAGTTATTGTACATATCTTGCAAGAATTTGGCATATTCTCAAGCTTCGCTCCTTATCTTATGTCTCCTTTGAATCCATTCCTCTTCATCAATGACAGGTTCTTTCTTCTTTCCTTTGTCAACACTAGTCTGAGAACCATGGCTGATCAACGATCTTCTTTTCCGGGAAGACATCTTCTTCTTCTTCTTCACTATCACTCATTGGTACTTCACTCCAATCTGGAAATTTCTTCATGGTGCAAGAACAAACATGACTGGGTTTTTTTCCTTGATGGAGTCACCTTCAAGAATGATTTTACTTTGAAATTTGATTTTTTATTTTTTTATTTTTGGAATATATACTTTTTTTGTATTTTTGATATTTTGGGCTAATATTTTTTTGGGCGCACTTAGGAAAATCTATCCCCAACGGAGTTGGCAAAAACTATGTTAGTGAGAAAATTTTTCAGGTGTACAAATCAAGTATCTCCACCAACATTCACAGGGCTACACCCCTCTATATTGAATAGTAAAGCTCCCATTATTGAAAGTAAACTAATCTTAATCCTATCTAAATGTTGTGGGAGGCCAAATTGGTTAGGGATCACAAAGGGACACTCCATTAAACCTATGGAAAAGTGCTTGTACGGGGTTACAAGGGAGGAAATTATGCAAGGAATATTACTGTCATGAGTAGATTACATAGCTCACACCCAGTAACCGGAATAGTTCAACCTTCAATATAGAGGAAAGCACAATGAAGCTAGAGGAACCAATGAATTAAGACACCAAGTTCCTCTCCAATTCCATACAAGATCAACTATGCTTAAAAATTGCATGAAAGAGAGAAATAGAGGGAAAACAAGAAAGGGAAATAGAAGAAGTGTAGCTTTTATTCCATGTGTAGTGATGAATACAAAGCTTCAACTAAGCTATCACAATGTTACATAGTAAGATTTCTTCCAAAATCTGGAATCCCTTAGATTGGAGAGGCCATCCCAATTTAAATCAATCTAAATTTTCCTTTCACCTCCCTCACATGACTCTTCATTTCTATATTCCACTCGTGACCTTTCTTTTTCCATGAATTAAGTATTTCTCTTATAATTTTGAGAGAATATTTTTTACAAATTTAAAATAGGTCACTTAAGTGAATACGATGAAATAAAATGATGAAACACAACGAAGAATTAGAATGGTGAGAGAAATAAGAGAGGGAAAGATAAGAAGAGGGAAAATATGGAGAGAAAACATTCCTCATGAAAATATGCTTTGAATGCCTTGATGCAATCATGAACTTTAAGCGAAGATATCTGCTACTGGTGATCTTCTACACTGATGAAGATTTCTCCCTCAAATAACTTTGATCATTTCCCCATCTAGTGATGACCGCAAACTCTATGATGCATAGACATCCTAGACCATAGAATGAGTGTTTATAAACAGTGTTCTGAGGTTTACCGCTACAAGATCAAGATGAACACATATAATGCCCACGATGACCTCCTTGAAACTTGGTTGATGAAATCCTTAACTCATTGAAATTGTTCTCATCAAACCTCATTGAATCACCTAGCTCCTTAAGTGAAAAATATGAATTTACATGATGTGCCTTCTGATGCCCCACTTTGTAGTATGAGATGATCATTTCAAACCACGAAAAACTGCCATCTCTTCATGATTGATTACACTTGAGAAACTAGACCAACATGTGCACTTTAAAATTCATGTCTCCTTGACACTTATTATATTTGGAAGGGAAAACTTACTATCTTTGGTAAGTGTCAGATTTTTCCTTTCTAGACCCTAAATGGTGATATCGACCTAAATGATTATCCCCAATGTCCCGTTGTGCGAAACTTTCCTTTTGAGAATAACCTGTTATTTTTAGTAAGTACACATGGGGTAGCTTACTATTTTTAGCAAGGGTCGTAGTTAGATTTTCCCAACCTTAACCGGATATAGTAGCTTGAATTATTTCTTCTTAATGTGTTCCTCTCACCTTTTGGACCAACTGGCTATTTATAGCATGGGCTTGTGGAACCACTTACTATTTTTAGTAAGTTTCAATTACGAGCTAAGATGACCTTTTTATTACTTTGCCTGTGATACTCCCTTTATGTTCACTGTCTTCTTTGTGGCCTCTTCAAATGGTGGCTTACCCAAAGTAAAAACCCCTATGTAGGAGGGAATGATATTTTTAGTAAGTGCGCCGAAGATGTCAGATTGCAACAAAATAGGTCTTGAAACTTTGGGTTTTATTTTGGGGTTCCACGCTTTGCATTTTGGGTAATTCCTTCGTTTGGAAAAGTGGTAGAATAATATTTTCATCAGCGGGGGTAGAATACTGAAAAAAAACATAGCCCTCCATATCCCTAAAAATTACGGACTTTATGGCATGAAAACTGTTTTACGCAAAACTAGATTTTTCAACGACATTCTCTCCAAGTTTTGACGATTTCACCCACTGGAACCCTGAGAAGTTAAGAGGTAGCTCAGTTCCTTTTTCACATATATTCTTCATGTGAGAGGGTAGAATTCTAATTGAAACTCATTCCTCCATATCCCTAAAAAATAGGGACTTCATGGCGCAAAAACTAGTTCACGTGAAACTAGATTTTTCAACGCTTATTCCCTCCAATTTTCACGCGATTTCACCCACCATAACCCTGAGAAGTGGAGAGGTAGCTCACTGATTTTTTCCACCATTGTGTCATGGCAGCCATTAATGGAGCTTGAAATTTTCAGGTCTATTTTTTGTCTCCGTTCACGACGAAATCAACTCCATTGTGATATCTTTTTTCTTCTTGTCTCACTGGTGAAATTTCTCTTCGATCCGGTTGTCAGATTGACGGGAAATTGAGCATTGTTCTTCGTGGAGTCGGAAGTGAAATTTCTTCACTGTGAGAATTCCTTGCTGCGAATGGGAGGTTTGAAGGTGATTTTTTAATTGCCTTCAAGAGTGAATAATTCAGCAATAGATGGTTCTTCTTTTCGGGCACTAGCTTGCAAAATATGTTGGAATCTTCGTCTCACAGCAATAGATGTTTGTGAAGAATTTCTTCGCTCTTCTCTTTCATTCTTCATTCCTCTTGATATTTCAATAAATCCCTTATTTTAAACCTATGCATATTCATTTATTGGAAGGTTTTGTTACCTTGGTGAAGCTGGTTTGGAGTAACAATGGTGAACTAAGGTGTTCTCTGTAACTTTTCTTCTGACAGTGAGAAGAAGCAAGAAGTAGCAAGAAGCGACAAACAGTTAGAAAAAATTTCTAATTTTTGAGTTTGAGTTGGGAAAATTTTCATGTCCCTGACATCCCTCACCTCAAAGGGACATGAGGGACATCAATTTTCACAGTGTGCCTCAGCTTAACATGTGGCGGAGATCCAACGACATGGGATTATAGCCAAAACAACAGCTTTAAAGTACTGAGGGGCTAAAAATTGGTGATATGAGGGACCTTGAGGTATCATGTAGGGGTTAGGAACATTTTTCCAACTTTTATGTCCCTCACCTCAAAGGTACATGAGGGACATCAGTTTACATGGCGCGCCAGGTGATGACATGTGGCAGTGATCTAACAGTGAAGGCTTTGAGCTCCTACAAACACCAAGGGGCTTAAAGTAGCGATCCCGGAGGTTACATGAAGGTCCATAGGGCTTAAGGGGGATAGGTGAATTTTTTCAACCTAGATTTACTTGACCTTCAGGGATGTGAGGGACATAAAATCCCGATAGGATCCTTGAGCTGACACGTGTCCTTCCAAAATTTGACTAACTCTAGAACTTGCTCTAAGAGAGCAACTTGAAATGGAAATAACTTGAGCTCATGATGGACTGTTTTGATGAACATTTATATGATAACTGTAAATTTCCTTATGAATCCAATGGTGGGGGTCTAAAGTCTTATTTCATCCATGTGATCCCTAAAAAGAGGATTTATTATTTGGTACTCCACTTGTGCATGAGAAAACCTACTTACAGACCCATTTCTCCAAAGTGTTGTGAAAAAAGTAATTTCACAATATTTTAGGGATTGTAATTCACTTTCTGGCATTTTTTTTTTTTGCTCCTAGCTCCATCCGGAGCTCCTAGAATCACTTTCGGAAGCTCAGTAGTTGTTTTAGCCTGTGAACCCTATTTTTTATCAAACTACTCTAACTTCTCTAGATCCTTCCTAAATCAATTCCATGATGTTCCTAGGCCTTTTAGTCATCTCTATGTTTTGTTTTTATTTTATATTCTACTCCATGGGGTTGCTCTAGTCCTAGGAAGGCTAGTGATAGCCCTTCTCGTGACTGCCTGAAATTTGCATTTTCCAAGAACTCATAAAATCACCTAGGGGGTTTAATTGACTTTCCTAAATCACCCAAGGGAATGAGTTAACATAAATTGGGAGGTCATCGGACTAACTGGGTAGACCCAAGGTATCTCAGAAGGATCAAACATGAAAATTTTGGTACATGGGTATCGTTGTCATGTTGGAAATTTTCCAATTTCCTTGTTGCACATTCACATGACAGCACCCTAGAAGAGTTAAATTTTCACTCACTAGTAGGATACTAGCATCCAATATATACGCTAGCACATGAGGCAGTCATGTCCCCTTCTAGGTGCTACTTTCTAGCATACCTACAGATCACATTCTTCTAGAGAAAGGATGGACAGTCGAGATTGAGCTTGTTCCACTATCACTTCAACCCAAATTCTATCTAAACACTCATGAATCAACAAAGTCACTCTCATCCTCTTATTATTTATCATTGTGTAACATTGCATGTTTATGATATTATTTAATTTATCTTAATCCTCTTATTAAAATTTAATTTCAGTTAAATCAACTTTTTAGTTTTTCTCTATCCTATTGCATTTCCAATTATGTGTAAACACATGAATAAGTACCTCCACAATAGTATTATATTGATACAATGTGTACCAAAGTCATGGACCAAGAATACAATGCATAACAGTTTCCTATATACATTACATTAATATTGTTTTTAAAAGTTAGACTATTGGTAAATAGTGCCATGATATTTATTGGGTATCAGTATAAAAAGTATGAGATATGTGATCAAAACTCATTTTAATATGTGTATCATATTTATATATCATGATGTTCTTGGATATATCGTAAAAGTTAGACTACTAGTAAATAATAATATGATATTTGTTTGGTAGTATTAACAAATAAGAGATATTATGTGATCAAGACTAAGAAGTAAGAGATATTATGTACTCAAGACTCATTTCTATTATGTACCATATTCACTTAATGGCCTCATTCCCTTAATGAGAACATATAGATACAATACATTAATATTGTACTGAAAATATAAAAAATTAAGTGTTGCACTAAAAACATTCCAAATATTATACGCGAAGTATGTCTTTTTAATGCAATGGTTAAGTTTAATATAGATGCATAAATATCATCCAATCATCATTGAGATTTAGCTACCCTATAGAATGATATTCTTGTTTCAACTTTCAAGTACCTTCCCAAGGAAAAGTTTAATTTTGAAAGTTAGAAATGTATTGGAGGAATAAACATCACTCAACCACCATTAAGATTCAACTACCCTAAAAAATAATGCTTTTGTTTCAACATTAAATACTTCCCAAAGAAAAGTCCTCCCCATAAAAACAAATTAATTTTAGAAGTTGAAACCAATGAGAGAGGCAAACATTATCCAACCATCATTAAGATTTAGCTACCATATAATGATGCTTTTATTTGAGATTTAGCTGCCCTATAGAATAATATTTTTGTTTCAACTTTCAAGTGTCTTCCCAAAGAGAAGTTTTCCCAAGGAAAAAGTTTAATTTTGAAAGTTGAAATGTATTGGAGGCATAAACATCACTCAACTACCATTAAGATTTAACTACCCTAAGAATAATGTTTTTGTTTCAACATTAAATGCTTCCCAAAGAAAAGTCCTCCCGATAAAAAAAACAAATTAATTTTAGAAGTTGAAACGAATGAGAGAGGCAAACATCATCCAACCATCCTTAAGATTTAGCTACCCCATAGAATGATGCTTTTATTTGAATTTTCAAGTACCTTCTCCAAGAAAAATCATCCCAACAAAAAGTCCTAATAAAAACAAATTAATTTTAAAAGTTGAAATGAATGAAAGACACAAACATCATCTAACCATCATTAAGATTTAACTACCTCATATAATGATACTTTTATTTGAATTTTCAAGTACGAACTCCAAGAAAAATCATCCTAAGATTTAGCTACCATATATAATGATGCTTTTATTTGAATTTTTAAGTACCTTCTCCAAGAAAAATCATCCCAATAAAAAATCTTCCCAATAAAAACAAATTAGGGGAAAGGACCCCATCTCCGAGCACCATAAGTTGCCCCTGTTATACAGCCACGTAGATTGACAACTAGGACTCCAAATCAGCACGCTGGATTCGTCAACGTTTTACGAATCTTAAAATGTATCTTTGAAACCTGTTCACAATTTGTATGACACGTGGAAATAGAATTCCATGCATGCTATTAAATTCGACCCAATATAAATATCAGACCCATCACTGCTACTATTTTATTCACCTGACAACACGTATTTTAGTGGGAAGCCACGCGTTTGATCTGGCAATAAATTTACAGTGCTTGGTATTAATGTGTGGAACAGGTGATTAATATCTCCACCGACTCACCTTAATTTTCCATCGCCCTCCCATTAACTGTGCAAGTATTCCCCATTAACTGCGCATTCAAGCTGAAGTTACTGTTCATGAAATCATGATTTCTAAGCAACTGGAGCAGGGAAAATACAGCGATGCTCCCCAGCTGAGAAGGGAGAGCGGAGGAGGAAGATCAAGCGCTTCCGGTGGTGCTCATCCTCCCAAAGGAGTTGTTATTTTCTTCGCCTCCATTTTTACAGAGCCATCTAAACTAGAGCAGGGAAATTGGTAATTAATTCCGAAAGCATATATTATTTTGGATCTTTCTGGGTCACAACTACACGATAAAGCCATACCATTGTTTTGCAGATTGCGTAGCATGCTGGATTTTTCTCGTTTGGGACAAATGACTCAACTCAGATGACATTTGGATACAACAGAGATGATGCGAGCAAGTTCCTGCCATCTTATTTATCTCATGGGATTATTCAGAATGACCCCTTCGAGGTGAAATATTATTTGCCTTTTTATCATGTTTTTAACTATTGAACGTTCCAGTCCTTTTCTTTCCATTATTTTCTACTAATATACTGTCAACAAAGGAATTTATCCCTAGAATATTTTATTCAAACCAACACTTAATGCAGACAGCTATATATGTAATTTGAAACGATTGAATTGAAATAATTATTCCTGTGGAATATCAGGTTCTTGATCAAAGAGGTGTAGGCCAGCTGATTAAGATTGCAACTGAGTGAGGCCGTAAAGCTAGACCTGATTTGAAGGTAAGAAATATTATATAATTAATTCCAAAATCATATGTTATATTGATTCCATAGTTACCAAGAGATGGTTACAGATACGAAGAGATGGTAATTAATTCCAAAAGCATATATTATATTGAGTCCATAGTTATCATTTGACGAAAACAGGGACACCATTTTTAATGCATTGATGAATATTTGCATGGATTTACAGGTAGGAATATGTGGAGAGCATGGAGGGGAACCTTCGTCTGTGGCTTTCTTTGCAGAGGCTGGATTGGATTATGTTTCTTGTTCACCTTTCAGGTCTCTCCCTCACTCCTTGAAGAATGAACTTTATGTGTGCAGTCGTCCAAGATAATTACCACTTTATTTTCTGTGTTTTCAAAAACAGTGTCTCAGACAGTTGTTCATTTGCAGGGTTCCTATTGCAAGACAACATTTACTGATATGTCATCATGCATATCCTCATGGGGAGGTAGCACCAATGAGAAAAATGAACTCTTCGGTGAAAGAGCCGAGTCTCTTCTGCTACTGCTGAAGCTGAGATTTCGTGGTCTTCCCCAGACAGCCAGTGATACGTGAATGAGAATGAAGACCACAATTTTATTGGATAGGTAAGGTCATCTGTGACCTTACTAAGGCAATGATCTGTTTATCTTAATCCAAAATCTTTTGTCTACAATTGTTTGTCTGTGAGATGATTGAGTTGTATTCCAGTTTTATATGGTATATTTTATTTGCATGCGTTAATTATGTTTGCAAATGCTGGCAAGGACCCATAAAATGGGAGACAACATAAAAAATACATATATGGATAGTCCCGACTTCACACACAAGAAATAATATATTATTTTATATTCATTTTGATAGACTTACAAAAAATTACATTAAATCCGAATTCCAAAGGATTAAAGTCGGTCTAACATTTATCAAAATCATATATACATATTCGACAAAATCAACCAAAACTTACTAAATGGGTAGATTTTTTCTATTTCTTTGTAATATTGGACAAAATTTATAAAGCCAAACTCAACCGCTGGACCAAAATCCTGGAAATGCTTGAGGCTGCTCTTCCTCGTGACTGTCTGATGTGCTAGCATTCATAGATTGGAGAACATGAGGTAGCATAGTAGCAGGCTTACCTGGAACATCTGTCAAAGTTCTTAAAAGTTGGCCAATTTGACCAAACATTGCTTTCTCTAATTTTCCTGAAAATGTCTCTTTGTTTGAAGGAGAAGATGGGCAACTGGATTGGTTATTGATAATGGAAGAAAAAGCAGGCATGAATGTGTTATACATGTCCAAAAAAATGTGATGCTGATCAGGAAGGGGATTAGAGGGACTACTCAAACGTCTATTTTGTCGATCAGGCTCCTTCTGTGCTTGTTGCCATTCCTTCATCCTTTTATCATGTTCTTTTGACAGTCTGGCTTGTTCCCTTTTCAACTCCTCATTTTTTCGCTGCAACTTATCTTCTTCTTTTTTCTGCCTTTTCAATTCTCTTTCCATTTTAAGTTGCCCCTTCTTTTCTTTTTCTACCAACATGTGGGATTTCCTTTCTCCTGCCTGCTCCCTTCTCTTTGCCTTCAAATCTTCAATTTCTCTTTTTCTTGCTTCTTGATCTTGAAGTAAATGAAAGTATTCATCAGAGGTAAGTATTTGGGATTGCCTACCAATTCTAATTGCTCCATCACTTAGCTGCACAGGGTTGTTGTGAACCCTCTCAATTGGTAGCTTTAAGAATTTACTTACTGATTGGTTGTCATTTTGGGTGCAAACCACCTCTTCAGTTTCTTGTGTGGCTATGAAATCAGCAACTTCGAAGTTACCTTTATCCATATGTTGTGTGGATAAATTTGGGGCATCTAATTGGGATGTATCACGTGCCTCCCACTCCAAATTATCAGCATAATAGTGTACCACCTCACTTGGAAGAGGCGGGGGAGGGGATGGCATTGAAAGAGAAACTTCCTCATTGTTGAAATCAATTTGCATGTTGAGATTTATGGCCCCTTCTTTAACCCATTGAGGTGGGCTGAGCTGTGTTGGCAAAGTCAAGCTATCATCAACATCTGTGGCTTCTTGTGTTTGGCTCACATGAGTTGTTGAACTAACATGATCATCTTCTTCATTGATTGTATGTGGCTGATTTAAATCTTTAGGCATGCCAAAAAATTCTGCCTCAACATGCACTTCCTTTGTTTTTTGTGCATCCTCATTATCTGACACATTATTCCTAATTTCTTCTAAACAACGTTCTACATCTCCATCTTCTATTCCTGCCATCCTCAATATGTTTTCAACAGCTGCCACCTCGTCTTCTTCAACATGAAAGGCTTCACTTGGCCTCATATCATTAGAAATAGCATTACGATCAAGTGGCCATATACCTGTCCTACGAAAACCTGCTTTGATGTTTTAGGAGTAAGTGCGAGTTGGAAAGCTTGACTGCTAAGTGTTGCCAATTCTGTCCTCCTGATTTCAAGACCTGAGTTCTTTGCCATCCATTTGGACCTCATTGATTTGAAGTAGTTCTTGAATGGAGAGAAAACACTAACATCTAATGGCTGAAGTTTGTGACTGGTATGAGCTGGCAAAGTCACAAGGTCAATTCCTAGATTTCTAGCTTCTTGGATTGTGCCAAAAGCTACATGGCTGCCATGACCATCAAATATTAGAAGATGCCTATTTGTTGGTGAAACTCCGCCAGGCACTGATCTTGCAAAATGATGCAGCCAATTCAAAAACAGCTCCTTTTTCATCCACGCATGTGGTTGCGCTGCCATGCATGCTCCAGGTTCACATCCAGCTATATAGTTTTTAAGTTGTCTCTTTGCCTTAAAAAGATAAAATCCAGGAATGCTTTGTCCTGCTGCATTAACACAACATAATACAGTAATCCATTCTCTACTTTTTGACATAATGTGTGGAACACTTCTACAACCTAATTTAGCAATCACACGCATGCCACAATTCCTTCCTGCTTGTACACCAGTTTCATCACAATTCCATATTTTATTGGGCCCATATTGATTTGTTGTATACATTTTTTTCAAGTTATCATAGAAAGCAACAACGATTCTTTGTCGTAACATGACTGCTCTATCTCTATCAAGGCCCTCCGCAGTTCTTATTGTCAAATCAGGATGGCGCCTACGGAACCCATACCACCATGATTTTCCTGGTAGACCATCATTGAATGGATTTGGTCTGCTTTGACATATATGAGCTACATAGGCCTTTAAGTGAATGACTTCAAGACCATGGCCAAGTTCAGCCATATCTTTGCACCATGTCACAATTTTCTGCTCTTCATTCTCTGTCAGAACTATTGGAGGTCCCAGCCTCTTAGTGGTTCTTTTTCCATACAACCAATCAGTCACGTTTGTGGCAGGGATACCCCACTTAGATGCTGCTTTTCTTGTTGACATTCCATTCTCCTCCACGTCCCTCATGGCAGCCTTCATGTCTGCTTCTGTCCATTGTCCTCTTATGTATACTTTCTTTGTTATAGAAGACCCCCCAGTTACTTCAACATTTGGGTTCATACTAGTGTTCAATTCAGGTTCATCTATAATTCTGATATTCTCATCCACAAATTGTTCTTTTCCTTTTGATGAATTGCTCCTTCGAGTGGAAGACATATTTTTCTGAAGTTGTAATTGAGCAGCATTATCCATGCCTGAATCTTGGGATTTGGCTCTTGAAGGATTATTCTTTCTGTTGGAAGTTTTGGTTTTTTGAGCTTGTGTCCCAGCAATTTTATCTTCATCAAAAGACATATTTGTAAACTTTTCCCTTCTTTGCAAGTTGCTTCTCAACCTTCTCACTGGTCCTTTGGATGTTCGCTTTGCACATGCCATTGTGAAATACAAGGAACTTTGACAAAAATAACCGTTGTAGAAAACTGGACCTGCCTGCATTGCAATGAAAACTATGAGTGAATGCACAGTTAATGGGGATTGAATGCACAGTTTATGGGGGGTTGAATGCACCACTACAGGGACGGTGATGGAAAACTATGGTGAGTCGGTGGAGATATTAATCCACCTGTCACCGCTTTAATAGCAACCACTGTACATTTACTGTCACAACAAATGCGCGGCTTCCCACTAAAATACGTGTTGACATACCATTTTAAAAACAACGGTGATGGGTCTGATATTTATATTGGGTCATTTCTAATAGTATGCATGTAATTCTATTTCCACGTGCCATACAAAATGTGAACAGGTTTGAATGATACATTTTAAGATTCATAAAACATTGACAAATCCAGCTTGCTGATTTGGAATCCTAGTTAGCAGTCTACGGGGCTGTGTAACATATGCAGGGGCCTTTGACCGAGACTATTTAGCAAATTTGGATGCACTATGTATATGGAGGTAAATTTAACACCGTATGAATGTTTACATCTAATACTATATGTAGAATTTTAGAGGCTGCGAAAAAAGATGTGGCTAGTTCAGAAAATAAATAAATTTTTATTTTGAATATTGGAAAAGCAATATGGCTATTTCAGAAAATCAAAGAAATTGCTATTTCTGGATTTTATCTGTTTACGGCAAAGAGAAACACAAGTGAACATTAAATTAATTATGCACACGAGTGAGTTTTAATTTGTAGATATAGTATAAACAACATGAATTTGCAATAATGAAGTTGTTCATTCTTGCAAATTTAATGATGTTTGTAAACTATCTACATATTCAAACTTCCTAATGTTCATAACAAATTTAATGGTTAAATGTGAGATCTAAAAATGTTTGGAGAAAATAAGAGACAATTTTTAAAAATAGTGCTTGATACAAAAGGTGAACAACTATTGCACCTGGAAATTTCTAAAATATTTTACTATTTTGTATTTGTGGAGCAAGAAAATCAGTCCTGGAAGTTCTCTGTTCTTCTGTAGCTATGCAGTTGTATCTGTGCAACAAGAAATTTGATGCTGGAAAAATGTTCTTCTCTATCTCTGCAGTTGTATTTGTGCAGCAAGAAAATTGATGATGGTAGAGATGCTGACCTGTATCTGTGCAGTTGTATTTGTGCAGCAAGAAAAATGATGGTGGAAAAGAGTGAGTCTGTATCTGTGTAGCAAGAAAATTGAACATGAAAAAAGGGCAGCAAGAAAGTAACAAATGCATGCGACTCATCTCAATTTATAGATTTCATTGCTTTGAATTTATCTTTTGGTAATCTGGCATTGTTTTCTATTGGCTGAGAGGGGTTGGCACGGATTGATTGAGAAATAATGAAATTTAAGCCATTGGATTTAAAACTCTTCTTGATCAATTGATAGATGTTAAAGTGGACGTGAGAGATTTTGGTGGGAATTGGGAATTTGAGAGGGAAATGTATCATTTTTATTTTAAAAAATTCAAATTACAGTTGTTTTATTGAATGTTGATTTTTGAAATCTGCTAAAAATCTATAATAAATGGTGACTTTTTCTTGTAAATGGTGAGTCTTAATGATTTTTTTTATGTTTGCAGGTACCCCTATTAATTGTAGAAAAGGCACTGGAGGTTGGGATAAATATAGATGAACAATGTTTTCTCAAGGACATGTGTATTGATAAGGAATGGATGTATAATTGTGCATAAAATAATAATATTTGTACATGTTGAAGCCCATCAGCAATGTAAATGGGGTCAGAATAGTAATGGAGATGATATTATTATATTCATGTGGGAGTTTCTAAACTTTAAATGTGACCCTCAAGTTGTAAGGAATGACATGTATTTATGTTTAAAAATTAGAACATTTGCACATCTTAAAATTGCCAAAGAAAAAGGAAATCATGTACAGTTTTATGTAATTTTTTGTTTGAGTATTTGGTGAACTGTGTATAGACAGTAATATTTATTTGTGCCAAAATAGTCTCGATCAAAGGGCCCTGCTCGGAGATGGGGTCCTTTCCCCTAATGGATCAATGAGACGTATTGTTTTGGCTTGAATTTTGTTGTCTTGGAAAATGGTTTTCTTCCCATTTGCTTGTGCAAATTAATTTCGAGGATTGATTAATAAATGACACAGATCCCTACCCTTGGTATATCATCCAATCCGATTGCTAAATACGTTTATTTGAACTTTCAAGCAGGTGGATCATTGGAGCAAATGTAGGCCATCATTATCATATTCATGACGAAGAGCTAGGCAAAGTCCTCACAATACTATTCATTTAACGGTAGCTAAATGAAAGTATCATGAGTCCTGTCAACTTGGCAATTCAAACATCATAATATGCAACAAAATCAAATTTTTTTTTATAAGTAATTATTACAAAATATAAAAAAATTGAGTAAAATTTTACATCTATAAGATTTTAAAAATCAACTTTAGAATAAATTTCTAAAATCGAAATTGAACATAAATAATATAAAATTAAATGTCATAACATTTGTAGATATTTAATAGAATATAAATCTATCGTGGTTTGAAGTCATGGGTTACATATTGCATCCTTTTGCATGTAGGTACAACCATTTCCAATTCCCTGCACTGTTATAATTGGTGCTCCATATGTTTCACACTATGTCACACTATCATAGAAGTTTAATCCTCATGCAGTAGTTTTTTAACCATGTACTACTTATTGGCATGTCAGCCACTCTACTATGTAAACTATCTTCAATTTATGTTTTAAAAGAGCTTTGTTATTTGTTTCAACCTTACGATCTCCCATAGATGGTCTATGGTCTTCATCAAGATCTTGTAAAATTCACATTTATAATAGTAGGAATTTCTTATCCAGCTAATATATTTGCATGTACAAATTTCTGTATCTAAAAATGAAAATCATTCTAATGTAAATCATGATAAAAATGAATTCAACAAAAAAGTTTTAGAAGGGCCCATGGAAAGTGTTTAACTATTTGAATGCTTCAAAACCTATTTTACCAAAAAAAAAAAAAAAAACATTTAATTGATATTGTTATAGTCAGTTATGAAAGTGGTCTTTTTGTTACTTTTTGTTAACATAATGGTTTATTGGTTATGGAATGAGTATCTTTGTTTGTTGGGTCTTCCCATTTTTCTAGTGGTCTTATAATCTCAAATAATATTATATATAATTATTTTTAAATACATGCCTTATCTTTATTTGCCCTTTCATATTTTGTGTCAAAATATATGTACAATTACCTCTAAATACATGCCCTTTTTCCATTTTATTCATGACTTACAATTCCAAAAAATATCATGTATGATTATTTCTAAATATATACCTTACTATCTAAACCTGATATACCTCTTCAAAACATCTTAGAATAAATCATCATCCTGTAAACTTTAAAGGCAAAGAGTGGCTGCCAAGTACTTACAAACTCATCGTTAATTTTACCATCAACATGTCAAAAGTTCAAGTCCCAGCATCAGTATGGTTTCAGTTTACTCTTTACAGCATTGGGTGTTTGTTGTTACAAGCAGCTCAAGTAATAGCAGTCACGGATCCAATTGAAGGCAAGTTCAGTTTCTGCAAAGTCTTTTTTATGTTGAATGTCCTGTTATTCATTGGATGTTCCTTAACTTCCTGCCATCTTTTTGTATTGTTGAATTTAACAGCTGCTGCAATAAGCTCACTTTCTAAGAAGTGGAGTATAGAATCTTCTGCAACATGGAACCTCACAGATCCATGCTCTGGCCCAGCTAACTCCACTGGAGAAATTGAAAATCCTGGCATCAAATGTGACTGCTCATCCGAAACCGTCTGCCATGTTACACAAATGTAATGTCTACACTAAATTGGTTTATTTTCCATAACAAATTGTTATTTTCTATGGATCAGCTAAGACTCAAACCTAGAACATTCATTCCAAAATATTAATCGCTTTGTGGTCTGATGTATGAATTGTTCTTCCAACATAACAAGTGTTTTTCCTTTTCTGTTAAAGGAAGAGAGTTTTTTTTGTGGGTGGGGGTGAATCTTGGTTGAGGTTGTAGATACTGATTTTCTTCTTGCAGGAAGGTCTATGCGCTGGATAAAACAGGACAACTTCCAGAAGAACTGGCAATTCTGACTTACCTATTCGATCTGTAAGTTACTACTTGTTGTCCTGTAAGTCTATGTTCCACTTCATCTATTCTCCAAGAGAAAAGGACGGTAAAAAATCTCAATCAGAGAAACGAATTTAACATACATGGATTATATTGTAAACTAGTTTTTGGATAAACTGTATGAGGGTTTTTATATCAATGTGTTTCAAATCATTTCTGTCGATTCATCATTAAGAAAAGACGAAATAAAAATAGTGATTCAAAATACAAGATAAAAGTCCTTACAATATAACCATAGTTACTAAATACCCTAAAATCTTAAAGATTTTCTGTATTTTTCTGTAAGTTACTACTTGTTATCCTGTAAGTCTATGTTCCACTTCTTCTATTCTTCAAGAGAAAAGGACTGGGTAAAAAATCTCTATCAGAGAAAAGAATTTAACATACTTAGATTATATTGTAAACTGGTTTTTGGATAAACTGTATGAGGTTTTTTATATCAGTGTGTTTCAAATCATCTTTTGTTGATTCATCATTAAGAAAAGACTAATTACAGATAGTGATTCAAAATACAAGATAAAAGTCCTTACAATATATTCATAGTTACTAAATACCCTAAAATCTTAAAGATTTTCTGTATTTTTCTGTTTTTTCCTTTCAACTATTAAAATTTGTATTTTCATTGGTAAAATATTAAAAATGTAGAATCTAGAAAATTTATGTTATTTATTATTATTTTATACCATAAATGTTTAAATTATGAACACTTTCAAGATTTTATAGTCAGCAGCTAAAAAGATTATCATTTTTCAATATTGTGTAGAAGGTTTTGAGTAGTCCCTAAAAGAATAGTAACACAACATTTTTTCTGTATTTAACGCATTTTTTGATGGACCAATTTTTTTCCATATTTGAAGACCATCACTTAATACTCTCTATACAAAAATTATTACATTAAATTTATTCAAAAACCAATTTACAATATTATAAACTGGAAACATAAAATAGATTATATTGTCCTAGATTGATTGATTTATTCTTTTAATAACATGAAAAATTAAATTTTTATATTCTTTTGTTATTGTCTAATATCCTGACAGATGGATCTGTGAATTTTGTTGGTAGGAACCTCGCCCAGAATTATTTTTATGGTCCCATGCCTGCCTTCCTGGGGAACCTCACCAAAATGCAATATTTGTAAGACTTCCTCTTCCTTTAATTAAAGAGCTTAACTTGCTGGTATGTTTGATTGATAACTGTTTAAATAAATTATTTTTAAGATATACTATGCATATATGGAGTTGCACAACAATTAGTAAAGGTTAAAATTGTTAAAGAAGAGTTTGCTGGCAACATATTGTCGTTCTTTAATGTTCTGTTTGTGTTAATTGAATGTGTCGATATCAACATCAACATCAAAATCATAAAAGTCATAATATGATAAATGTTTCTAGAGAAAAAGGTGTAAGATTTTTTTTCACTAGTAAGGTGAGAAAATGAAAAAAAAATGAAGACATTGAAAACATAGTCATGAGTTGGGAGCCCATTCTTGACGGCACATCCTTCTAGATGGTGGGTGGGATAAGTATGAGATCCCCGCACATGGTTGGAAAATCCACGTTTGGAGCGCGCTCGAGGGCAGCTGGAGGGCATCCGTACGCGCCACCCAGCCATCCCTGCTACTGCCTAGGCCGCCCCCGGGTTCCTGTACGAAATTGTCACTTCATGTTTAATTTTTCTATATATATTTGCTGATTTTTTTTTGGGAAAAACCACCAACCAATTACTGCAAAATTATTAAAAAAATGTAACAGCTGTATCATCTGTAGTGACAACTGTATCATCCGTAACCAGGACCCAGTTCATATTTTTTTCCATGTGCGCATCCTGACGTCACTGGAGAGTGCGCTTCAGGGACTGAATTTTTTTTACATGTGCGGGGATCATGAGAAGAGAGACCCTCCCCGCTTTCTCTCTTTACAACTGCTACCTTAATTTCATATGTTTTTGGTTAATTTATTGATTTTGTAATCTGTGTAGCCTTCAGACTCCTGTGATTTTGCATTGGGTTCTCATGCCTTAAAACTAGTTTGACACTCGTGACATGCTCCAATACAACCTACTTTTATGTGAATAATTATAATATATTTTACTTATAATAATATAACCATTATTTCATCAGGGTTACTCACAACTAAATCTTTTTTATAAAAATTGTAAATTTACATGTTATTATCGTTCTATTCTTATTTTGCTGATGATTAATTACAGAGTATGATCCCAAACATTGAGCCAAAAAAAAATTTGGACAACTTTCTTCATAAACATAAAAACCATATTTTCTCACCTGATAATTGATCACAGTTTAATCCGAAACATTGAAAAACAAATCTCTTGCACAATTTTCTCCATAAACATAATATTGATCATCCCAATCAAATTTAGTTGCTGGTAAAACTTTGAATTGCATATCAAGATGTATTTCTCCTGCGATGACCACAAACACGGATTTTTTTCAGGTCTTTCGGAATAAATAACTTTTCTGGTCCTGTATCGAAGGAGCTTGGGAAGCTTACTGAGCTTAAATCATTGTAAGCTCTACATCTCCCTTTCATATTTATTATTACTTTAGTTGCTCTTTCTTCTTTCAAAATAAAATAGCAAGCAGTGAAAGGGAATCAATTATTGAATTCATCATTTTAGTTTTATTGATTCGTAATTAGCCCTGTTAGACCGATGTTTAATTCCTTAACACAGATTTTAGTCTCATCACTAAGTGATAATGTACAGATTCTGGTAGTATGTGCCATAGTCACATTCGTTACTTTGAAGGTGTTTTACAAACTAGAATGGACCTGATGTTGTCAATTGTGACAATATACTATTTTTATTTTTGTTTTTGGTTGGTTATTGTAATAATATGTATTTATTGAGAAGTGTGTTTGAATGGGCACTAGATTATATAGATTGTGGCCATCTTTCTTTATGGGTCGGAGGAAGATAGTGGATTTTATAATGACGAGTAAATATAATACATGGGATAAATCATTTACCTACAAGGTAAACAACATACGTCATCTTGATCATCAAGAGCTAATATCTACTTTTGTTGTGAAATGCATGGTGGTGCCTAAATATGGCATAAGTGCTTATTCGGGTTTTAGTGGCATCCCCAATTGTCTTCTAAACATCACCAAAAAAATAACAAAAAATATAGTAGAAATTGCTTTCTAAGTATGACCAAATAAGGTTTAAGCACATGTAAATAAAAATGAAAGTGAAGGCTTAACATCTTTAATAGTTATTGGCAACACTAATATTTTTTTGAGGGTTGTGGCTCCACGCAACCTCTTGCATGTTTTCCTCTCTACCTAAACCACATTACACATGTCAATGGAGTGTTCTCAAACTTTGCATTCAAAGGGGAGACTAATCCACATTCATGTTAATGTAATGTTTTGTAAATGATGAATTTCAAGAATACGAGTAAATTCCACTAATGCACAAGGAAGAGAAGTGAAGAAGACAACACTCAAGAGAGAATTACTAAATTGCACTGCAAGTTTCATTTTGCCACAATATATATATATACATGTAAATAGTGTAGCACAATTTGATTTCGTTTTCTAAATTTGAACTTTGTCAACTAATATAGAACGGAAAAGGATGGAGATCGATGTAATCATAGGTTGAAATCGGGCTTGAGCTTTGGGGAGATTTTTCTTGGTGTTCCCTCCTATGCAAAGGATGGAATATTGAGGAAGATGAAGGAAGAAGAGGTGATATGGACAGAGGATAAAAATAAGCAGTTTCGTAGCCGATGTCACACAATCAAGGACTAGGAATTACAGAGGAACAATTGCTTCTTGGCAAAGAACAACGGAATTACCTAATCATTTTCAGTGCATGTGAATGTCCCTATGTGGCACCGACAATCATTTTTAGTAGAGGACAACAATGATGATAAGGAGAAAATGTTCGTTGTAGTGGTCACAGGTGGTATTGGTTGATCATTGATTCGCTAGCCCATTAAAATGTGGGAAAACTTCTTGCCCCATAATGTATGTATCAGGATAAAGATATTGTATATAGACATACATTATCAACGGTCACATCAATATTTTCATTTACCGCCCCACCCACTTACCTTGCATCATCTCTAAGCAAGTGTTAAATTTGATGACCGTGTATGCCTATTGAATATTTTTTATGTGACAATAATTTTCCAATATTGCCCTGAAAAAATACAAGACGGTGTTATTTATACACTATTAATAAAATATATACAAGACTATTTTATGTTCATTGAATTATCATAGGCCATCATAGGCCATCTAGGTCAAAGTGTTCATAGCATGATCTCTTATTGTAGGAATTATCACCTTTTGGGCACAGGCATGATGGTGTCACATGAAGCTCGACACCTCCCATGCCCTTTATTGTAAGCTTCACATCCCACAGGTTTTAAATGTTGAACTTTCATATTTGTATGCCTAATCACATGTTCATGACTATCGTCCCTCCTTCTACCTTGGAATTCACCTTTTATCATCTTACCATACTTGGTGCTCCTTTGGTTTTATTGATTCCACGTGGAGGGGTTTACACATCATTTCTTCCTTCATATTTCATTCTTTAAGCTTCCAACTACTTGCTAACCACTTAAGCTATAAATAACATTTCATTATATAGCCATGTATTCTCCCATCATCCCCATGTGAACCCTTTGCATGTTAGATCGGGAATTTTGAGCTCTGTAGGATTTTACACATATTTTTACAATTTCGAGGATTTTTTTTAGAGTATTCCTACAAACGAGGATACAAGAGGCCAGGCCAAGTTTGTAATGAAAAATACAAGATCGAGCCTACAAGAGAAGTTGAGCACTAAGTGACAAAAATGTACAAATTTTTGGACAAGAGGAAAGTAAATCATTTAAGTGACCCATAGATGTAGTGAGAACATTCCTTTGAGGTTAGGACAACACTAATGTGATGTCCAAGTCATCACAAAAGAACCAAAGACCATGGCATGATGTAATGACAAGGACTTAAAGCTCAAGCATATGAAACATAAAACTTGGTGTGATGCGATACATAATCGAATTGAGGATTTCCCCCTTCAACATAAGTCATCATGTTTATAGTGGGAAGGCACTTGACCTCTCCCCGTAATAGAAGCAGGAGGCCAAATTTGTTCAATGTTTCCTCTCAATAACACTCACCATCATGAGTGTGGGGCTAACTCAAATAGGATTTTGTCATTCATATCAACGACCTCCACTACTTTTTTTAAAGAATAAAATACCATAGCATTAAGTAATGGTACGGAGCGAGAGATTGAATAGAGGAAACATCAAACTTGGTGTGGTGTGTTATGTAATTGACTTGTGGCATGTCCCACATGGAGAGGGTTGTCATATTTTCCCTTGGGAATGTACTCGTCCTCTCCACCAATTACCTTTGGATGGGAAAGATGTTGCATCATTTACACTAGATACCTCATCCGGAACATACCGTTAATCTAAGTGACAAGCATGTGCAGATGCATGAGTGCAACGAAAGTAACACATTTGATATACAAAATATGTATATAATAGTGTTAAGAACATAGAATGTTGAGGAGGAGGTGTCAAATATACATCTGCAGTGAAAAATCTTATGGCTGATATTTATTATTTCCTATGTAAGCATAGAGAATGGGCTAAAATAATGGTATGAAAAAGATGACACAAAACCACCTAACCTACCGTGTTTTGTGGTTATCAAATTGAACTACTACATCAACTTAAGATGGGATGTGCAAATGTGTCTTCTTAAAGGAAAGAATAGTTTTGCATTCCTTCCCTCTAACATTTCCCCCACCCCTGGTCTTCTCCTCGCTCAATCCCTGTATTTTCCACTCCTCTTCCTTTTGCAATGTTTCACTTCTTTAAGTTTAATTTCTTCAACGCAATCCTTTTGGTGTCTTCAACAACTTGGAAATTTTTGGGGTTGGAAATTTGAGTCTGAGCTAGTGTAAAAATACACATCCATAAGGAAAACTATTGCGGATGATATATGTTATTGCCAGGAATAAGTGTGGAAAAGGGCCTAAGATAATTGTTTACAATGATTACACAAAACCACATGGCTTACCATGTTTTGTTGTCATATAATTTAATTACTACATCATCTTAACATGGAATTTCAAGTCCCATCCACATGTCCCTATGTCTAAATCAACCTACAACATGCATAATTGAATCCCCTAAAATTGTCATGTGCTTTAACTCTCCACAAAACATAAAGGTTGAAATTGTAAAAAAAACAACTATTGACATTGTCAGTATTGATCAGTAGGGCCTTGATTTCTGAGATATCTCCAAATTATGTTGCCTCAATGATCTTTACACCACACCCTCTTTATCCTTCAAACAATTGGCATAAATGACACGTGGTTCATATATATCTTCTCGAAAGAAAGAAGATTTGTGCATACACTCCCCCAACATTTTCCCCACTCCAATATTTCAATCCTTGAAGTTTATGTCCTTCGAAACATCCCTTTTGGTGTCTCTATTACATCATTCACATGTGATTTTTATTTTATAGATAAGTTTTGTTCAACTAATTATATGGAGTCAAGGGTTAAATTCGATGGTCGTTTACACCTTTTTCATGATTTTAGTTGTAATTTTTGTAAATAACCATTCACGTATGAGTTTGAAATTTAAAACAGGACTATCATTTTTATATAGATGTATATACAAATTATATAAATATAAGTTTAAAAAGTTAAATAACAAAGATTAATATTTTCTACATTTAATTAATAGTGTATAAATAACACAATTTTGTATTTTTGAAGAGTGATATTGAAAAATCATTGTCATCTAAAAATTGTTTGAGAAAAATAAGTGGCTATCAAATTCAACCCCTGGAGGGAGTGAGAGAAAAACATGTAAATGTGGAAACTAAACATGTACAATAGTAATGGTTAAATGTGATGGCCATTTAGATATTTTTGTCAATTCATATGTAAAATACTTGCAAATATTTTAGTACTCACATTTTTGTGCACCCTTGTGCTCAAAACATTTTCTAAATTGCTTCTATAGGTGTTGGCATGTAAAATGTCTAGGAATTTTACTTGACAACCCTATAGAAAATTTTGTCACTTTTTCAGTCAAATTGGCCAAACTTGTCAAATTGTCTCTTTTCAAAGATCAACTTGTGCGTGTAGCATCCACTTTTGGCACTTCACTTCTAGGGAATTTTATTTATTTTTTTAACTTTATGCTTCACGATTTAAATACCCATATATTTAAATCCAACATAAACCTTAATGTAATCCATTTCGATAATTGTCATAAACCATGTGCGGCTGCATGAGAGAATACAAATCCTACTTGATCCCTCTCAACACTCTTTATGAGCCACTATAATAAGTGTATCCTTCAGTTTTTCCTTAATCCAGAAATGATAATTAAGTGATGCTCTCTAAGTGTCTACGTGGGTTCTGCAACAGAATCCCACTAGGCATTCCTCAGCTTAGATCTTGGTGAAATCATGATAGTCTAATCGGCAGTTACAATACTTTGATCAAAGTTTCAGAGACATGTATGTCATACTCAGTTCCATGATGTCACACTCACCATTGGGAACTTGTCATCTCACTTAATCACTTACTCATTTATAAACAATGGTGTTAGCATTCAACATTGGTGTTATAAAATTGAACATTGTTTCTTAATTAATTTACTCATGTCAGGTTACCTTAGATTACATGATTCTTTCACCACGAATGAATCGTACCTAGGGTCCTACATCATTATATTCCAATTGGTCAAATGTAGTTCCCATAAGTACTTTACATTCTTTTCTACCTATAAATTCTAGATATGAGTTTAGCTCACTACCTTAGTATTGTACTTCCAATCCTTACGGTTACACAAATAACGATTCTTTTCCAAATTGTGTAAATGATTAAGAGACTAAATCAAGTGAGTAATGATAGGAAATAAGAGATAAAATATGCGGAATAATCCCTTACATAATCGCAACAGTAGAAACTAATATGCAGAAAATATTACAGATCTCAAATAAAAGTGCAGAATAAATAACACAACATAGGTAGACAGTATTTAACGTGGTTCACCCAATTTGGGCTACGTCCACCAAGAATCACTTGCTCATATTTTATTACAAGCCTCCACTCTCTCAATACAATACCTAGATCCATTTGGAGCTATGCTCAACAAACTCTACAGAATCACACCCGAATTCAAAGCACATCTGCAATACATTTGCTTGTATATGTATCATATGCATAAGACCATATAAATAGACAATTGCTTAAGCAGTTTGATACAAAACCGTGGGTGTCAAAACCATTGGCAAAAATCGTGGGTATCAAAACCATGGGAAAAAATCCGTGGGTATCAAAACAATGGGTACCGAAAAACCATGGGCCCAAAAACAGCCCATAACGGTTACCCATTACCCATGGGTTAATAAACCACCCATGAAAATTTGCTTCGGGGGCTTCGCCCCTGAACCCCCTTGACCTGCTCACCGGTGAGTGGGACCGCCGTAAAAATACCCGAGTGTAACACATAGAAGGTGTACCACACTCTAACATGAAAATAGGCTCCACAAACATAACAAGTAAGCAATTATCAATGTTTTACTTTACCCATATCTATAACATACATGGTCAACATGTTGTTTATTAGATATGATAGATTGTATCATTTTCATTTAATCAGCATATATTCAATCTCATTGAATCATGTTGTCCAAATGTACCTTTGCACCTTTCTGTTAATCAGTATCTATCATACATGCATTTGTATCATCCTCTACAATAGTTTTCACCCAAGTTAGTGAAATACTAATCCTTCTGAGTGTCTTATGAATTAATCTCTATGCCAAACTAAGGTTAATTTCTCGATATGCCTTCCAATCCCTTCATTTTTAGGGTTACCACTAATAAGGTAGCCTCATTGATCCTAATAGATCTTCCTGTCATTTTCTTTGACATCTATACTTATCCAACGGAGTGCAGGTCTATGTTTACTATTTTCATATAACAGTTAGAACATGTCCATTCCAAGTTACTAGGTTTATAGGTCCTCTTACCTATTAGTTTTCATGTCCTCCTCCTTGAGTCAATATTGAATATAAGGTCAATTGATTATACTCGAAATAAGAATTTACATCAACATCATTCCAATCATAAGGCACATATATGTTAGATCCTTTTTGTTGCAGATGCAACACTCTTTGATCATGATAATTATATTTCTATATTGCAATGGTGATTGATCACCACTTGGTAATTTGATGTCCCAAAAGTCGTTGTATGTCCATACAATTTCTTTCTTAGAATTGATTATACTTTAAGTTATCATATTCAACCTTTATATTGAATTCCTACAACTATTTATTCCTAATTATAACCCGAATTAAGCTCATCATATCCAAGTCTTTTATTAAGGGATATATATATATATATATATATATATATATATATATATATATATATATATATATATATATATATATATATATAAGCTTTAAGAGTGAGGTTTCAATTCTTAGACCTGTGGGTTATGGACCCACCATGCTTCCGTCGCTTAACCTCTTATCTTAATATTGGGATTATAAAGCACTAATAAGGTTTATTTTAATCTCTTAACATGTCTCACCATTCATTAATAAATAATTATTTTTGTTACACCCTTTTTCATGCTATATATAATAATAGTCAAGAAGCGTCTTAAGTTAATCACAAGAACATATCAAACTCAAGACTTTATAACAGCCTAAGCATCTCACCCATTAGTGGTAACACCTTAATGAGTAAATATGATCCTTAAGGCTCATGGCCCATGAATGATAGATCACAAAATTATAAAAAAAATTCTTTAAGTTTAGAATGACCGAAAAACATTCCACTTACTCAAACCCTAATCTCATGGTAATTCCTTAATACAAGAAGTGGCCATTTCCATTAAAATGGTCTAGTACAAGTGTATATCATCCCTTTTTACTTTTGAAGAAAATAAAGAGAGCTTAGTAATAAGAGAGTACATGATCTCACCATGCATCCCAAAGACATTTAATTTAACCAAGGTAAGGTATTCACTTACTCTACGAAGTATAGGTTAATACTTAATAGGATTTAATTAAATCATCACAACAAACCTTACTTTATACAACTTAACTGTAAGTATTGACAAATATGTCTTTTGTTTCATTCAATATATAATATGGAATGGTTTTACAAACACCATAAGACATTTATACATTTAATATTTGCAGCAATTACAAATCAAAATATAATTTATTCGATCACAATAATTATAACAATCTCTTTTTTATTTACAAGCTTCCAAGATAAGTAAACCTTTCAATTCAAAACCCTTCTTTTACAACTTTCCAAAGTAGATAATGCTTAACATGTAAAGAACGAAATCATTTCATTTTCTTTCAGAAATAAATATAATAATCAAGTCGGCATTGCCTTCTTTAAACTTATAAAGTACAACAAAATTTGCTCAATCACAATCTTTCACTTAAGCAATACATTTCAACTTGATTAAGTCAAATCAACAAATCATTTCTTTCATCTGCCTTCATCATGCAAACTAGATTAGACCATCTGCAAAAATTGTTAGCAAGGTCAATTCAACATGAAATGGCAAGACAATCCCTTCTTTCCACCTAACAACGTTTTCCATTTGGTATTTGAATTAAGGATTTAATGCAACAATTAATAACAATAACATAATAGTGTAGAGGTTCATATAATGATACATAGAATAATCTAAATGGCATTCTAAATTTTTTTTCTTTCATTATTTCTTTCTAGACCTTAGAAGACATAATAATAAATAAAGATTCATATCAGAAATCAGTACAACAATCAAGAAATCAAGTAATCATATATGATCTAATAAAAATTATTTTATACAATCCTTTAATTTCAAGTTGTTCAAATACTTGTTCATACATTCATTTTCCAGCTATACAGACAATAGTCTGATATAACAACCAAGTATACTCCATGCAAACAAAACTTATTCAGGGATCAAGTATAATTTTATATCTTTTATAACATGATCATCTTTCCTTATACATTATACACACCAATAATTCATTCAATAACTAACATAAGTTATAACCCAACACTTATTCAAGCATATCAGCAAGGTCTATATGGCCAATAATTATACCTAAGGGTTTACTAAACCGTATGTAATATCACTTATCTATGTTTCTATGGCTAGTAACTTCCTGATGATAAAGATAAGACTCCATATACCTTTTTATCTTCAAATAAGTGTAATATTAGATAACTGTTCAAATAATGATTAATTACATGTCCATGGTTTAGGCTTTATTGTGAGCTCTCTTAATGATTCATACTAATTCAAAACCCTTAAGAAAAAGATGTTTCTCAACTATGAATTAGGAATCTAAGAAGTAGGTTAGCTTTAATAGTTAAGAACATAATTGTAAAATAGGGCATCACTACATATCCACCCCATGGGTCTAATCTTCACAGTACTTTGTGTCGATTCAGTGTTGATTGAATTCGTTTATCAAACGTATAAAACTTAATTTTGATAATGGATGATCTATTGAATTGTTTGAGACTAAGTCTCAATGCACTCATGCATCTTATTACAAGAAAGTCATGAGATTTAAAAACATTGATTTACAGTCATGGGGAAACATAGTATAAGTTCATATCGGCTATATGCCTTTCTAAATAGATTGTATCATAAGATCAACAGGTTGATAAAGAACATCAACGTATAGCCATGTTATTTTACATCCATAAATACAACAAGAATTTAAGGTTGTTGCAAACAACACCATAATATATATACTTAGCCAACAACCAAAAGCTCCTACAAAAATTGAAGAGTCCAAGGATCTGACAAACTAAGGGATAACCCTCTATTTTGTTCATCCACACACAAAACCCATATCTCTTAGAAGCACGAATACCCAGATAAACCCTTGAGGTGAGGATAATTGTGAGGCATTTATACGAATACCCATCAAGGGTATCTAACCATCCATGGATAACCGATAAAAATATGTAATAATAAGAACAGCATACAAACAATGTCACACAAATCGTCTCACTATCTCATCCTCATAACATTCATGTTTATTTAAATGATAAATAGGAAAAACCGAAAACATTTTTAAAGTCTCAAATCCATACTAATGATCTTCCTGAAAACTACAACACATATTCAGTACAGTTTCCACCATATTTTAAATAATAGCAACCCAAGTTTACTAAGGAGATCGCATAGTAATAACCTCATATTTATAGCCGTTGAATATATATCATACACCCACAATAGCAAGTGATAACTTGTACAAGATTTCCTTTCTAAGCCCATGCTTAAGTAAGGTTAAAAGGATAAAACTACTTGATTCGATTTCATTTCCAAAATCCCATTTTGACCCAGGTTCAGAATCTAATTTAACGTAGAAGTCCCATTATAGAATGGGTATATGTAGAAATGGAAAAATGCAAATGATAACCGTTAATGCTTCAAACATAACCCACACCAATAAATGGTGATATCGCTTTAGGACTGAAATTACAAGAATTTGGCAATACTCAGATCTAGCATAATAATATTTTCGTATTATTCTTAACAGAAAACCAAGCTTACAGGGTGAATCGATTGGGTAATTTCCATAACTTCGCAGATATAAACTTATATAAATAAATATACCCATAATAGAAAATCACACAAGGATTCATTGTTGCGGAATTTAGATTTAATGCAAATACAAAATAGAAAAATATATCAAGGATAAAGAAGAGAGATTTTTTCCTTATTCTCTTGCAAAACCCCTTAGAAATATTCTCCACTTCCATAAATTTGAATCCTGAAATCGATTCCTTAATCAAAATCCACAAGAAACCTCAATCTTATTTATGGATAACAATTTTTCCAAGCTCCCTTAGAATAGCTTCCAATCTAGTGGTTACATAACACATGCAATGACTTATAAACAACAGTAGATAAAATAATGGTGAAAGTCTTATACCTACAAGCTTCATAGCTCAATCAAACACCCATTTTGAACCGCAAGACCTTCGAATCCATTGTCACATCCATTGAATAGGTGCACTTATTTTATAAGGTAAAATATTTAGATCTATTTATGGAATTATAGCCTTTTGCATGCAAAACCTCACATAGCTCCAGTTATCATTTACAAATCCATTGAAATGAAACCCTCTGCATTAGTGGTTGCTTGATTGAGCTTCACTTAGATTGAGAAAATAAATAGTCATTAATAACAAAGGTGCCATGTAAGCATCTTTGGGCTTATCCCATCGCCTTCCATTTTTGCATATATCCAATTTAGCTCGAAACAATGATCTTATTATTTATCTTGCATGGATTTTAAGCCTTAATTATTGCATTTGAAAATTTAGCCAATGCATCATCAATTGACCAAGTTTGAAGCTATCATGACACCCAATGTTTACATGGATGGGTTTGGTTTTGACCCAAGGCCAATTAAAATAATTTAACAATGATAATTTCAATTATCACCAAAGTTCCTTAGTGTTGCATATAAAGCAACCAATCCATTTTCAATAATTCCATAGGCCTAACATAAACATCATGGCCCAGGATTACAAGCCCAAGTCATCTGATCACTAGTGTGATCGAGTAATAAAATGATAGTTAGGTGAATCTCTTCAATAAATTCTAATGTTTAAAACACATTCCCTTCAAGGGTTGGGACAATGTTGATTATTATATCACAAATATATATTAACCTTAGGACATTTTAACCAGGCCAAATGTGATATCATGGCCCAATGCCTCCGGTGTGACACATTACGTCAACCGTACTTGCATAGTCAAATTATTAGGAGCCTCACAACTTAAGCTTTCCCTTTGGCTTTCATGCCACTTCCATTCTAAGCATTAAACCCTGTCGTAAATGGCTTATTACATGAGTTTCAATCATAATCTAATGCACATTTTTTTGATAAGCAAGATCATTTACTTCAACTTTAGATCTTAATTCATAATTAGGTCCCAAGGTTAATTATCAATAATAAATATCATGATGAAATTACCTTATCCCTTTATTCAAGTCATTCACAATATTTCGTGAGACTTATTGACTTAGTGCTTGTAAGCTTAAGTCAATAACAATAATATTGTTCTAAGGTAATACTCATCAATAAGACCCTCAGGTCAGATAATCACAAGATCAACATTTTTTCATAATAACCATATCATTACCTTTGTCATTTTTTCTTCCATTACTGAAAACACTTGTTTCTCTTTTTCTTGATGTCACAATCGGTCGAAGATAATGATCTTATTACAATGTTGACTAAATTTGCAAGGTGTTACAGTGTGGAAGGTTTCGGGAACCCTAGGTGGAGTCAAAAGTCCAAATTATAGTCATTGGAAATTAATCTGAGTCTACTTCATGGCCATATGATTTAGGGAAGATTTAGGGATTTTTACACTAGTCCTGGGAACACATTCACCTCTGGATATTTTTGAGTAAAAGGTGCTCTTGGTCGTCGATGGAAGATCAATTTGTGGGGAACATTTCAAGAGCCTTAGATGGTTTTATAATCCCAAATAACATTCATCAGATATACTTCAAGGTCTATTACATAATGTCATATTCAAGATAAATTTTTGGAAACATCCAAAGCGAAAACCTTACGAACACTAAGGCACAAGGGTCTTTCCGAAAGAGGGAACTTAAATTGAAGGTTTCAAGAACCTTGGGTGGATTTAGTATCCTAAAAAATGGTCAAATTGAACCACATTGAGTTCCCTTCATGGCCCAATTGTTATTTTTGTTCATACCTGTCTCAAGCTCATGTAGTATCTTAGCTCATTGTTGCACCTCCCTATGCCATTTTGGTGAGTTGACTCAAAACTCAAGGAGAATTAATTTTCGATGTTTAGACATGTTTCCATATGTAACATTAAATTAGAACATTTTTCTTGTTTTAAGTGTTTTTCACCTCATCCCCATAGCTTAGGCACATCTTTGGATATCACTATGCATTGGCACCCTTTGAGATTTTTTTTCACTTCAAATATATTCCCCTATCTGATTGGAGCACTCTTTGGAGGTGGGAGTTGAAAATATGGTGCATTTTCTTGTTTGCTTGAGAAAATCCCACATCTCTCCTCCACTTAAGCAATATTTTGAATGGTATGTTTTCCCTCCAAAACCTCAACTTTAAATTAGATAAAGTGCATGTTAGAAACTCCATGAAATCTTAAATTTTCCTCCATGGAAACCATTAGAACCATTTCTATGCCCTAGCTTCCAAAACACTCTTTTTCTCATTGTCGATGATCTCATGGACAAAAAATATTGAAACTTCTCCAAAACTCTCCATTTGAAAGTGCCTTTAAGAAGAGATATGCATCATGGGATATTATATCCTAGTTTATTTTTTTGAGAGAAATTTTTTTCTAGCCAACAAACCCCATTTGTGCCTAGAATAACTTAAAATTATTTTACACTTTCCCAGTGACATAGCGAGCCAAATCACCTGAAATTTGTATAAAATGTTACTCTTAAAATAAAATTTCATTTGATACATACTTTTTATGATGAGGTGGATTATTTTTGGAGATATGCCCGCTCCATTATATTTTTCATTTTCCCCTTGATCTGGATGAGAGAATTGACCCAAAATCAGAGCTTCACTTCTTCTCTCAATAATATTTCGAATGAATCCATTCACAAGTGATTTAGATGATTCCTTCATCCGTGATTACCACATCCATGTCGCACATGAAAGCATCATTGAAGACACCTAAATAAGAAACAAAGCTCATTTACTAACCTAATTCCAAGTGCACATGATGATTGTTGAACATGAAACACCTAGTTGAGTCAATTGAAGGCTTCTATGATGAAAACCATGGTTCTAGTGAATTATCAATATCCTCACTATCCTTCATTTAAGAGACAAGATAGGAAGTACCGATATTCATCAAGAATACATTGAATTTTTATTCAGTTCTTGATTCCATCTCACGAAGATGAAGTGTTTCCAATCAGAGGATTACTATATTGTTATTGACAATTTTCATAAATATATGATACTATCAAGTCAAATAGATCTCATGGTTACTAAGTTCGAGGCATGTGTGGTTTGATTGCATGCTTCATGATGACCGTAAGATGAGTGTTTTCTTGTGTGAGAGATAAGAAATCATGTTTGTGACAAATATTTGATTTTCCCAACCTATCGTTGCTCACAGAGATAAAGAGTTGAAAGAGAGAATTCAAGACAAAAAAAGACAGTCATTTTTGATGAGATGTGGAGCATATTTTGTACTTGTCCAAGGATATTCATGACCTAATTAGAGAATTAGCTGAGGAATATGCTACTCGGTTACAACATTCATCTCCATAATGAGGGGAGAGTAGAACTTCATCTTGGATCATCCTCTTCTGACCATGCCTTCTCTCTCTTATTTTCTCTCTCTAACATTATATTTCTCTGTTGAGGAATAACTTTTGTAAAAGTGACTTAAGTTTCTTAAAGTATCTATTCCTTTGTTGAGATTGCACTTTAAGTTGAAAGGTCACATGGGAATGTGAAAAATCACTAGTCGTGGCTATAAATTGGAATGCTCACACCATTCCAAAGTATCAACTTTTGCTCCCTCTATAGCTTATTGTAATTCTTCCATTCTTATCTAGTAATTTTCATCCATTATCCTTCTTTCACTTAGTTGGATGTATGGAAATTTTATAAGGACAAAAGGGTTGTGTACCTATTAATAATGGAATGAAAATCTGTTAGTGTGAGTTATCTTATGTGTCCTCTTCTCATACTGGAAGGTCATCTCACATGGGTTAGGTTTACGGTTAGGTTTAAGGTTTCATGTGTGTCTTGCACTAGGGTTACTCAGCACCCTATATGTACCCCTTTACTATTCATTTATGAGCATGCCAAGACACTCCACTGTCTTTCCTCTATGCAAGCTTTGTTTCTGATTGAGCAAGTTCTTCCGTTACTGATCATTTCTTTCTTGCAATCGCTGGAGCTATCACGATTCCGTTGGAGTGAAAATACTTCGTGGTGCCTCGTTTCCGATTCGATTCTCACAAACTCTTTTCATGGTATCAAATCTACACGACTTGCCATCACACCAAAAGCTTGAGCTGATGGTGGAGAGGGATCTCATTGTGTTAATCAGCTGCTACACCAACACCCTCCCGTACGATGGAGCCGGGTATACACCCAATCAAGCCCAATGGCATATTAAGAGGAAGTGACACTGGGAATTTTTTAAGAGGTCACCCATCCCAGCACTACTCTGGGGTTGGCACGCTTAACTACCTGGTATCAGAGATGCATGACTTTCCATCACACCAAAAGCTCAAAATTTTGGTGTGATGGCAAGTCATGTAGCTCTAATACCATGAAAAGAGTTTGCGAGAATCGAATCGGAAATGAGGCACCATGAAGTAGTTGCACTCCAACGGAATCATGAACTTCATCTCAGTGAAGGGCTTGGTGAATACATCTGCAATCTGATCAGTTGTCTGAATGTACTGAATGTCGATGATACCATCATGAATAAGCTCCCGTATGAAGTGCATATGGATCTCAATGTGCTTCGTCCACTGATGCTGAACTAGATTTATGCAAATAGAGATTGTTCTCATGTTATCACAATAGATAATGGTAGGCCACCGAAAGTGGATGCCAAACTTTTTCAGAATACCCTGTAGCCAAATAGCTTCTATGGTAGCGTTAACTGCTCCTCTGTATTCTGCCTCTGTAGATGATATCACAATTACATTCTGCTTCTTGCTAAACCAACTAATAGGACCCGAACCAAGAGAGAAACTATAGCCAGAAGTAGATTTCCAATTATCTAAGTCACCGGCCCAATCAGAATCTATGAATCCAATCAAGTCAATATCAACCCCTCTATGATAGTGAATGCAATCAGCATAAGTGCCATGAACATAATGAAGGATCCATTTAGCTTCTTTCCAATGCAGTTCATGTGGCTCCTGCATGAATTTGGACACGATCCCAATAGCATACGATAAATTTGGTTGAGTGTGAGTCAAGTAAATCAAGCTCCCCACCAACTATCGATAAAGAGTACCATCAACCAAAGGAGTAGAGCAATTTGAAACCAACTTCACCCTGGAAAGAAAAGGAGTAGGAGAAGACTTGCAACCAGACATCTAAAAATGAGCTAGCAAATCAAGAGCATACTTAGGTTGTGAAATCAAGATTCCTGAGTCAAATTGCGAAATATGGATCCCAAGGAAGTAATGAAGCAGACCTAAGTCATCCATGGAAAACTTGTTGGCTAAGGTGATCTTCACAGAATCAATAATAGAGGAAGAGTTGCCTGTGATCAACAAGTCATCAACATATAGAACAAGAATGAGTATGGAGTCATCTTACCATAGAATATAAACATTTGGATCAGAGTGACACCTAGTAAACCCTGATGTAAGTAAGAAGGAGTCCATCTTGGCATACCAAGCCCGAGGGGTTTGTTTAAGGCCATAAAGAGATTTCTTTAACTTACAAACGAGGGAGGAATCTTAGACATAACCCGAAGGTTGTTCCATATAGATCTCTTCCTCTAGGTCACCATGAAGGAAGGCACTCTTAACATCCATTTGATGGACTTTCCATCTGTTCGCTGCGGAAATGGCTGGGGTCAGTCGAATAGAAGTTATCTTCGCAACCAGAGCAAAGGTGTCTGTATAATCAACCCCAGCTATCTGGGAGAAACCCTTAGCTACTAATCGTGCTTTAAAATTTTCGATGTCTCCATCTACTCCATACTTTGTTCAGAACACCCACTTACACCGAACGATTTTTCTTCCTTTCAGAAGAGTGGTGAGATCCCAAGTATTGTTCTTCATGAGAGAGGAATACTCCTCATCCATGGAAGAATCCCACTTAGGAATACCGAAAGCCTCCCAGAAAGACTATGGATTAGAAGCAGAGGTAAAGGAGTGGGGTCCAACAAAATCAAAGTGAGTATGTCTCATATCCAAAGTATCTCCTACTAAATCTCTAGCACTTTGCAAAGTTTTCCTGGCCCAAAGGGGACCAGGAGGATCAGGCTCAGATTTGGAAGATTCTTCACTTGAGTGAGAAGAGACATAGTCCTCATCATCACTACTGTCAAAATCAAAAGACTCAAAGGTCTGATGGTCGGGAGGATCTAGAAGAGGGGCACACTCAACAGTATCATCATCTGATGAGTCAGAATCTGAATCAGCAAGCTGAAGAACCTTAATAGGTGGAGAAGTAGAAGTCGAAGAAGACTCATCAAACTTAACACTTCTCTCGATATACAGCTCATGAGAAGTAGGATTCATTAATCGATATCCCTTCACACCATCAGGATACCCTATAAAGATACAAGGTTTGGATTTTGGTTCCAAGGCCTTACGTTTCTTCTTGGGAATCCAAGCCATAGCATTAGATCCGAAGACTCGAAAGTGCTCACCATCAGTATTGCGTCCAAACCAGGCTTCAAAGGGTGTCATCCCTCTTACTACCTTGTGTGGAACACGGTTCTGAATGTAATTTGCACAATTTACTATTTCACCCCAATACTGTAGAGGAAGAGACTTTGAGTGAATCATACAAGTGGCTATCTCCTTAAGAGTACAGTTCTTTCTTTCCACGACTCCATTTTGCGAAGGGCTATAAGCAACCATATCCTGCAAAGAGATCCCTTCAGAAGTACAAAAATCAAAGAACCTATTGTTTACATATTCACCTCCATTGTCGGTTCGAAGAATCTTGATAGACTGTTCCGCCTGTTTCTCAGCAAGAGCCTTAAAGTCCTGAAAATGTTCAAAGACTTTAGACTTAAGCTTAATAAAATATACCCAAGTATATCATGAATAGTCATCAATGAAGCTTAGCACATAAAGAGCTCTAGTAAACGAAGGAGAAGGAAATGGACTAGAAACATCATTGTGAACAAGATCCAAAGGATGAGTGGCTCTCCAAGATTTTCCTTTGTCAAAGTTCTTTTCAGGATGCTTTCCAAGGGTACAACCCTCACAAAGACCCTTAGAAAACTTGACGCGAGGCAACCCGTAGACCATTTCATTTTGGCTCAATTATTCAAGGTAGCGATAATTTAGATGTCCGAAACGCTCATGCCATAGCTTACTAACCTACTTTGCATGAGTGAGCAAGGCAGTGGGCGTGGAATCAGAAGTAAAGTGGGAGAAGGTGTACAATCGTGAATGGTGATCTACCTTTTCCTCAGCCACTGTAGTGTCATTGTTAAGCTCACGAATAATCACCGAGTTAGGACCAAATTCCACTCGCATTCCTTCACCAAGGTGAGTAATTTGGTAAACCGATAGGAGATTGGTAGAGAGATCAGGAACACTCAACACTTGGTTAAATGTTCCCCCATCCATCTCTACCGATCCACTACCGGAAACCGACACTGTCATGTCATTACCCATCGTGATTTGGGACATTCCACAAGGTTTGATGTTGGAAAAATCAACATGCAAAGAACCCATGTGGTGCGAGGCACCTGAATCTATAATCCATGTCGATGAAGGAGCAACTCTAGCTACAAGGGCCTTTCCTTTCTTCTTATCATTTTTAGCACCTTTTGCAGCAGAAGACTTAGCCTTCGGAGCACTTTGTTTTATGGATTCAGGAACACTTATTTTATTCTTCTCAAGTAAATGAGATAAGTGATCAATTTGTTTCTTAAAACAGTGTTTCTCGTCGTGACCAAACTTCTTGCAATATGAACACAAATACTTGCTTTTCTATGCCTTAGGCTCAGAAGTCGAAGTGTTTGTGTCATTTTTAGGTTTGGTCTTGGTTTCTTTCTTAGGTTGATCCTTTGTTTCTTTCTTCTTTTCAGTCTTCTTTCCTTTGCTAGTACTTGCTACAAGGGCATGTGACTTGGACTTAAGAGACCCCATTTGAATGAGTTTGTCATGTTCTCGAATGAGTTGGGACGAAAAATAGTCAAAGGAGGGCATAGTCCAAGTATCGCCCAAAGCAGTTTTTGTAGCGTAGAAAGTTGACACGAAGATAGAATATTCGGGACCTAGCTTAGAAAGTATCGACAAGATCAGTTGAGAAACTTTCTTTTCTACTTGACATCCTTTTAACAATAATCTAATGTGGACAAATTTCGAGAAGAAGGTTTGTAGGTTTTCAAAGTCACTAGGATTTAACCCTAGTAGTTCATTTTTTAACTCATGTGCTCTCATGTCATCTAGTTGTCCAAACATCGTATCCAGTGTTTTCCACGCAGATTTAGGTGTTTCGGATGCCTCAATGTGGAAGAGCAGGTCAAGAGAAACGGACATGCAAAGAAGACCTAAAGCTTCATCACTATGGTTTAACCACTTAGATTTTTCAGGTTCGTCTTCAGGTTCAGTCTCAGTTCCCATGGTGATGCGGAATAACCCTTTACCCCTTAGTTTCATTATTATTTTTTATCTCCATTCGAAAAATTTGAACGGCGTAAGCAAAGGAATTGAAAGTACATCCATAGTGAGAGAGAGAGAGAGAAAGAAATGCAGAAAAGAAACACAACCACCTAGGACAATAACAACCCCCTGCTTTCAGCATTTTATAGTTTAGTGCATTGATTACAATCAGGTCCGTGCATGCGGTTTGAAACACTTGGTACCTCGTCTTGCAATTAGCGTAATAACGCGTAAGAGAGGAGACCACAACAGTGTTTCATGGAGTGCAACAAAAAAGGACACCGTAAACAAGCACAAGTAAAAAATAGAAAGGAGGCGAAAGACAACCCTAGTGGTGAGAAAAAATGTCTCATGTTGTAAAAGGAAACCCCCTTGCTGCAGACTGTGGCGGACGCGCTCACTAGTCGCAAGCAATAATAAGGGTGAAATACAAGGTTTGGGAACTCAAGGAGTTCAGATAGTCTTCAAAATGCTGACAAAGAGCTCGGAAGGCAAAGAGGTGCACGAAGTGGCACTACACACTTGAGCGCATGATTAGCAAAAAAATCGACAATAACACCTAAATTTTACTGTTTGGAAATGTTTAATTTTGCTATTTTTAGAGCTATTGGAGATTTTTTTTAAAAACGATAAAAAGATGATTTAGATGTCGAGTTTTAAGTTATAGATCGAAAAAGAGAGCAAATTAATTTACAATTAATAATAATAATAAAATAGATTTAATTAAATTTAAATCTAATTAATTACAAAAATTAATTAAGATCTAAAAAATTAAATCCTAATTAAGTTAAATAAAAAAAGGTACTTTCCTTCTTTTGGTTTAAAAAACAATTTTTAAATTAAAAGAAAGAAATCTAAAAAAAGTGAACTATTCTAATTTTAAAACTTTGTGATTAAATTAGAAAGAAATCAATTTAAAAACATTAGAAAGAAATCTAAAAAAAATTACTAAAGAATTTAAACTTTCCACGTTTTTAAAAAAGCATGAGTTTTGAAAAAAGAGAATAAAAAAATGGAAAGTATTTTTAAAAAATACGAGCCAAAAAGATTAGGTATTTTAAAAGAAATTTCACACGTGTAAAAAAGGAAAGATTTGTTTACAGGCCGTGTAGAAAAAACTTACCAAACACCAAACACTTATCGTATTTTAAACATGAAAAGAGTTTGTTGATTTGTGCATTTTTTTTGTTTTGAGTTTGTTGTTGCTGTGCAGACCAGGGAGAGGCCGTGGCAGGAGCAGGAGCAGCCGTGGGAGGAGAATGACCATGCAGGGGCAGATAGTTGGGAAGCGGATGGGACAGCAAAACCCACGAACTAGAAAAAGCCCACAAAACAGCAAAACCCAACCACATGACAGCAAAACCACGCCACGAGACAACGAAACCACACCACGGGATAGAAAAACCACGCCACAGGACAACAAAACCCAAAGAATAGGCACAGGCTTGAAATTTTAAACCTGAATGCTGCAAAAAAAACAAAGAAACGCAGAGATCCCAAAAAAAAATCTGGAACTGCACAAAAACAGAGATCTTAAAAAAAATTCACTTCCATTTTAATAATTTATTTTTAAAAAATGAAATGAATCTCTATTTTGGATTTAGTTGCAGCCAGCTAAAAAAAGCGGTAAAACCCCTGATTGCTCAAGGTATTATGAAAACCTGCACACACACACAAAAAAACACAAAAACTAACACAACTTTCCGAGAAAGCTTGTTAGAGAGATTAACAAAATAATTCCAAAAAATAGTGATCGAAAAACTTGCATGCAGAGTAAAAAAAATGAAACCAAGAAAGAGTAATCGCAACTAAAAAATAACGAGTGCACGTTTACCCACGATTTCAGCTCTGATACCATGAAAAGAGTTTGCGAGAATCGAATCGGAAACGAGGCACCACAAAGTAGTTGCACTCCAATGGAATCATGATAGCTCCAGTGATTGCAAGAAAGAAATGATCAGTAATGGAAGAACTTTCTCAATCAGAAACAAAGCTTGCATAGAGGAAAGACAGCAGAGTGTCTTGGCATGCTCATAAATGAATAGTAAAGGGGTACATATAGGGTGTTGAGTAACCCTAGTGCAAGACACACATGAAACCCTAAACCTAACCCATGTGAGAAAACCCTCCAATATGAGAAGAGGACACATAGGATAACTCACACTAACAAAATCAACATTTGAACTTTGTGTTAAACTTTGTCTTTGTTTCATGTTCTTTTTAAAAATTACATGCGTTTTCATGTGTCTTTTGATTGAATTGAAAATATCTTTGGATTGTAATCTATGAAATATGGGTTTAACTCAAAAACACAATTCCCCTCCTCATTCTTATCCACTTACTCACCTATATTCCCCCCTCTCTCTTAGATATTGTTACAATTATGACAAGGGCATTTCTGCACATTCCCCGATCTATGACCAATCCAATAGATATTTTAGTGTACAATTTTTCCATATTTTAATAAATAGGAGCCTCCCCATCTTGAAATGGAGGGGCTTAGTCCCATGAGCATTTATGAAATCCCCATTTTGTCTTTGACAAAATATTTCTCCAAAAATAGGCTAGATCTGGGTTTATATAGGTGAAAAATGGAAATACTTAGTCAAAATCTTTTGTTTTGGGATCAAGATGGGAAAATGATTTTCTCCTCCAAATATTTATTCGATTGGAATATCATCAAGTTTAATCAAGTAAAAACAAAGGACACATGGTGGTCTCCCTTTGATTTTTTCACTTGGTATTAATCCCATATTAATTGTGAAGAGGAACTCGGTTTAGTTTTTATACACTTGGTTAAGTGGAGAAAATGCTCCAAGGTTAAAAAATTTCCCAATATCAAATCATCTAAGGCATTGAGTGGGAAAGGTGAAGGTAGTTGGGATTTCCCCAAGAATCCATGAAAACTAAATTTCTCAGGTAATTCATAAAAAATAAATAAGGCATAAGAAGTTCCTAAGAACCCGGAGAATCCCAAGAGTCCAAGAAGCTCATGATTGGTCATAGAGATTAAGAATCCTGAGCTCAAGAGGATAAAATAAGTTTGATAACACGAGGAATAATCATTCGTCCACATGGACTAATGATGGAAGTCCGCAGTCCTAGAGGTTTGAGCAGGAAAGGGAAAATGGCTAAGGCATAGGAGATCCCAAGAGTTTGAAATTTTATGATCTGTAAATAGGTAGGAATCCCCTACTATTTTCAATGTTTACAAAAAGATCATTTAAACTTATCATTTTCTAACGGTTATTAACTGAATTGATTAAAAAACTAATTCGAATGTGTTTACAAACTGATTTGAAACTGAATTTGATTGTTAAAAACACACTCATCCCAGTTGTACATTCAAATCAATTTGATTTCCCTTATACTAAATTTTTCGTAAATATTTTTTTACTGATTATAATTGCATTTAAATTAAAATTTGATTTAATATCTACAAATAATCTAAAAAATGAATGTAAAATCAGAAAAAATACGACACGAGATTGTTTACAAGGTTTAGAAATTTCTACGTCCTTGGGTTCATACGAACTAATCCATTAAAGTTAGTTTTGCAAGTACATTAAAATAACTTACAAATAAAATAATGAACCTCAAAACTTATAATAGAAGACCATGAGAACCTAGAAGCTTTGAAAAACTTTAGTGTTTTCTCTCTGTGTTTGTTCCTGTCTTTGCAAGGTTATCTTTCCTCTATTCTTTGTCAAAAGAGACAAAAAATGATTCAAAATGATGTCATAAGAACTCTAATTTGGTAAAATGAGTATACCACAAGGAGCATCTCTAAATTTTAAATAATTCCCTAGTTCACTTCGAGACATGATACTACCCCTAAGAAATTGTCACTTTTGAAAAAACTTTATGTTATCCACTATACATAGGCATAAGACTTAACTTGTTCAAATAGCAATTGTGTGTGTGTGTGTGTGTGTGTGTGTGTGTGTGTGTGTGTTTGTGTACACATGTCAACTACTTGTGGTGTGGCGGTGAGTATGTTTTTTATTGACTGGAAGGTTAGGGGGTTGAGCCATTATAACCTCCACCAATGCCTTATTACCTAAGTGGGGGAAAATACCACATTGATCGGGCTATGGGTGGCAGTTAAGTTTAAATTTGGGGTGCTCAGTGAGTTGTGTTAGCTTTGGGCTGAATTTTTTTTGAGGCCACATGGTAAGGTCGGTGGAGTCTTGGGCCAAGTTTAGTGTGGAGCGTCAGTGAGGGATAAGCTTAGCTAGCGGGTTGGTGCTAAGTGGAGTCATCGAGAGATGAGTTGGCGGTAAGGTTTGAGTATTAAAATGAGTATTTGGTGAGTTGAATGAGTGAGGCAGGTAGGTGGTTAAGCAGGTTGAGTTAATTAAGGGCTTGGTAATCTAAGCTACAATACAACTCGGTCTAAATACATAATATAGTTTACAATCATGAACATAGTGACGCGTGTACAATGTGGTGAACAAAAAAGGCACTTAAATATAGAATTTGGAATATAGTGATATGAAGAAACAAAGGAAAAGGCACCCCTCCATAGTAAGAGTGTGTCGACCCTAGCTAAGGGCCCCCAGACAACAAATAACAGGGTCAACCTGTCTGATAACGAGTTTCAAAGACCAAAGGTGCAAAACACTTTTTTTCTCAATATTATATTTCCCCTTGTCATTGTTTAATTGGTCCACATGGTGAGTGTGCACACGTCCACATCATTTCGAACCTACACACAATTGCTTATTTTTTGCCAAATTGCCAAAAAAATAGCGGGCCATAACTTCTACATACGACCTTTATTTCTAGCATCTAATATACCATTGGAAATATCTCAACCTACTCTTCCATACTGTAATGATGATAGGAGATATCGAGAAATTATATCCACTAAATTGATCTCTGGATCATCGTAAGAACTGTAAGGAAAATGACGACCCGTGAACCTAATAACATGTGATTGGTCCACGTGGACCAACTACAGGCCGCCAGATTCCCGAGAAGATTGAGATCCAACATAAAGGGAAGACTCAAGACCCTATGAACCCAATATTTTATCACCAATGAGAAGAGTGGACATAGAAAAAATATCTTTATGTTAAATTTGATGGCCCCATGGCCTTCAAATGGTGAAAAAATTCTCTCAAGATCGACAAATCAAGCGAAATTAGTCTCTTTGGAAAGATCTTGAAAAACAATACTTTTTGGGAGTGGTTTCAGGTCACCATCGACCATGTTTTGGGATCAAACTACAAACATGATTGTCAGTTATCGTTTTCTCCCTGAGAATCAAATTGTTGTAGTTATTTGTCTATTTCAATCGTTCATGTTTATTTCTAGTTGTGGAGATTCCTAGAATATGCCTTGAGGCAGTTGGATCAAATATTTTCAATTAAACATATTTTTCAAAGTCCCATGATCATCGTGAAGAGATAAATCAATTTTTTTTATCAAGAATGGGTTGTTTTAAGTGGTATAGATTGCAATCATGACTAAATCAAACAATTGGAAGCTCCATCCTCTTTATTTCTCCCCGATCTCATTGGAATTCATTGATCTAAGTTAGAATTTATCCCTAAATCAAATATCTACTAGTTTTCTTACTAATGAAGGCACCTTCATGGTTTTGGATCATCATGAGGACTCAAAGATCCCAAAATATGCTTCAAATGGTGGTTTTAGACAAATATATTTAGTCAGGGCATCTTTTATAGTCTTTTGATGTGTTTGTATTGGATACAAATGAAGAAAGGGATATTATTTAGAATTTCCTTTATCCCTTTCTTCTCTATTTTATCTTCCTTCTACATAAGTGCGTTTAGGCATAATTTTAAAGGGTTCCTCTCCTTAGAGGTAAGGTTACTCCTCTTTTGGGGACATGGTTTTTTGAGTGCCTCTAACATCTGGGTTAAGCTCTGTAAATTATTGATCACCTTGGATGTGTTTATAATATCTTGTTTATATTTCATCTATTAATACACATTTAGTTTTGATTTATATCTGGACTCTATTTTTGTGTTAATGTGTTCCTTACCTCTCTAATTTTCTGTGGTTATGTTTGTGGCATTTGTAGATTTTTGATTCACGGTGTCTCAAGGTTTATAGTTGGAATTTGATTTAGATACATGTTTTGGTTGTGGCTTATATATTCCCTCTAGGTATGTGTAATTTCTTCTCATTGGTTGAACTCTTTTGAGGGTGATCCACTTCCTTTTTGTGCCATCATTTCCCTTTTTTATGTTTTTTCCACATTCATTTTCCTTATGATTCATTATATTAGCGTTTATAGTAAATTTGGTGGATTACATTAGATTATTTACTTTAGGATTTGTCCTTCTATAGATTTCTATCTTAAGGATCAAAGGTCCCACACATCGGGGATAGTTCAATTGTTGTTGTTGAGAAATCCAATTCCTCCAAACTTGGTGATCTAGAACAGGTGCACAATTTTGGCATCAACAATTTTTAGCACACTCGGTGGGAAAAGAGTTTAAATCTTTTTTTTTATTTTTAAAGTGTGTCATTGCAGACTAAATTGTGTTCTTGTTTAAATACTTTATTTATTGTAAACAAGGATGCATATTTTCCTAAATTATATAGCTATGATTGGGTGTGTTCTTAACTCATCTAGTTTGTGAACCTTAACATCAATCACCTGATGAATCCATTAGTCTTAAAGGCCCATTTCTCTAATCTACAAACCATTTTCATCCATTTCCCTCGCTTCATGAAGTTATGCAGTCATGGTTCTTTCATTCCCTAGCTGGAATTCTTATATATAATAATATCACCCCGCTCCACCTTTATTCACTACACAATTCCATGAAAACCATAGTTATGAGTCTTGTTATGATAGACCTATTTATGCACCTACTCCTATGAATGCATATGGTCATGATACTAATTATGGTGCTTTTTAAGAGCAAGTATATGTAAATAATAGAGGTAGTTCCATGTTTGATCTTGATTTTGAGTGACATATCTAAGTCATGGAGGCTAACATGAAGAGATAATCAGATTTGTTTGAAAAATGAGAGATAGATAACGTGGTCCTAGAGAACCTTTTACATGGAGTGACCCTTTATCAAGCTAGTACAACCCTCAAAAAATTTTGTAATTTCTGGCTAAGACCTTGAATAAGATGCTAGAGTTGGTCGATGAGATGGAGGCTAATAAATCTTGTTTTAAGGAGCCTTGTCATTGGGGAAACCCTTCACCAAAATCATGCATCATTCCTAATCATTCTTCTAAATCCTTTCATCCCTCTCAAACTAAACTTTATGCATCTTTCTATTTCTTGGATCCCCTTGAGATTTATCCTCCTCCCAAGAAAGATAGTACGCCTTCTCCATTGTTGTAGCCTCTACAAAATTGGCCAATCACTCACTCCTTTCCTTATTTTCCTAGTTTTGATCCATATATCTATGAAAAATATTAATCAAACCCTTGAAATTTTTAGCAGTTTCCTACCACTCTCCCACCCTCTCCAAAAGTGACATCAAATCCCCAAACACTTCAAAAAAAACCCTTATGACTTATAGAATAATACAGTTGAATGACCATCCACTTGGTTAGCCCTTGTCAATCATGGATTTGAACCTTAAAATGTGGATAAGGATGATCATCGTATTTTAGAGCTTGAAAATGTGAAAATACCTTTGGATAATCATTCTAAAGAGTTGGAGACCAAACAATGAGCCAAATATTTTGAGGAGTTGGAGATCAAGTAAATTCTTCATTAAGAACATTTTAGTAGCCAATATTTTGTAAAAGCACCATAGTCTATTGAGGTAAGCTCCATCACTACTAGTCAAGAAATATATATCTAAGACTGGAATGAATCTAAAGATAATGATGAAATTATAGATCAACCCTTTCAAGATTTCCAAGTTTTTAATCTTGATGAATCCTTTATTGAAGATCTAATTTTTGAACCTAATAATGAGGAGGTTAAGGTATTTTTTTATACAAACAAAAACGATGATTTTCAGAAGTGCAATCTGATATTAAAAATTAAGGAGAAGAGGTGTTTTCCGAGCTTGAAGTTATGAATGGAGAGGAAAAATTACAAAACTCCATGCAAATATCCAAGAAGTCCAATATGTCCAACCATTAAATTATATTGGAGGATCATTCACAAGTTTTGGAGGATGGAATCAAAGAGGATGAGCTTGAAAAAACTCTCCCTAAGGAGTTAAATTTTGATCAACCCCTTGAAGGGTGCACCAAAGAGGTTTCATAGATGAAAAATGATCAGACCGAGGAACATTTAGATTTGAGAAATCAAGGGGGAGATTTTTTTTTGAAATTGAATATATATATATATTAGGAAGAGGGACCAATAAAACTCATGAATACCCAATAAGAACCCCTACTCTTTCTCAACAAAAGTCTTCTAGTTGTAAAAACTTCCTCATTTCCTAGATTAGAGAAAGAAATCTCACTAAGTTCAATGATGTTCAGGTAGATCTGTAAAGGGATGAAAATAAGGCAAAGATTTCCAAACCAACATGTGAAGAGAAGAAGGATGAACTCTCTTTCATAATTGATGAATACGAGAGATTCATGGAGTCTATTTAAGATGTGGTTATTGATCAAATTCAGCCTTCACTTGTAGAACCTTTATAGGAAGAGATCATGGATTTATCTCAGTTTGAGTGGAAGGACAATGTGTATGATAGATTTGTTTATGGAGTTGAACACATAAGAGATGGGAAAGTAAGAGAAATAAGTCCTTTGTCCTAGAAATTTGGGTGTCCTATCAAATATTTAACCAGACTAGAGCTAAGATTGGATCTTTCACTAATCATGTTCACTCCAGAGCATGAGGGAGATTCTTAGAGTACTAAAAGTAAGTTGATACACCAACAAAAAAATACATAACAAGAATAGAGGTTGTAATTTCTATTTGAAGATGATATTTTCTAGATAAGGAAGAAGTATAGACTATGTTTTCAATTCCTCCACTTGCCTTTGTTACAAAGATGATTTCATGGCTGCATTTTTTTCAGTAAAGGAAGCTATTTATATCATCCTATATCTAGTTTTATTTAGTGGGTATTGAGATTTTTTAGAGTAGGATTAGTTTGGATTTTATTTTAGAAAAACAATTGCTTTGCACACTCTACATGTTTTATATAAAACATGTATGATTTATCTGCTGTACATAATTTTTATTGAGTCTCTTTGGACCTAGTTCACAATATATATCTTCAAATTTACATGGAAAATGCGGAGTTTTCTAAGTTCTCATGGGTAGTATAAAAAGAAGGACATCTTGATGTTTTTTCATGATTAAAAAACTTGTGCTTTAGAAAAGGTTTCAATTTAAAGGTTTTCAAGGGGATGAGATTCAATTTTAAAGGGGTTTTAGCTCCAAAATGTAGATTTCTAAGTGTTTTCACTTGAATCAATGTCCAATAGATATAAAGGGCTACTGATCAATCTATCTAGTAGGTAGATGAAACCTTTGAGTCGCCAGAAATGTTATCAAAATAAGTACTCTGGTTCATTTTGGACAACTAATTTTTAATTGAATGACTTTAAGGATTTTAATGGAGTTGTTTCTTGCACTTTTAGGAAATCTTGTGTTCAAAAACTTTTTAAAATTACATCTACTTGATAGATCTAGTTTTATACATGTGAAAAATGGAAACACTTAGTAAAATCTTGTGTTTTGGGCTCAAGGTAGGAAAATTATGTTTTCCTCCTTGTATTTCTCCAATCAATAGACAATCGAGTTTAATCAAGTTAAACAAAAATACACATGGTAGTTACCCTTTAATTTTTTCAGTTGGGATTAATCCCATATTCACTATGAAGAGGAGCTCGGTCAGGGTTTTATACAAAATTGTGTCCTTGGTTAAGAAGAGAAAATGATCCAAGTTTTTTTCCCAAGACCAAGTTGGTTAAGAAATTGAGCAAGTGAGGTGAAGGTAGTCGGGATTGTGCCACATGATTTAATCCTTGAAAAAAAAAATCCTAGAGAAGCTAAAAAAATAAATAAGGCATTTATAAGTTCCTAAGAACCTCATGAATCCTAAGTTTCCAAAATTCTTGTGATTTGTTTTTGAGATTGAGAATTCAAATCTCGAGAGGCTAAAGAATCTCGAGAATATGAATACATATCATTGGTCCATGTGGACCAATGACAAGTTCGTGGTCATGGAGGTGTCAGAAGAAAGGGGGAAATGGATAAGGCATAGGAGAGACTGGGAATATAGAAATCCCTAAAACTTTGATGAGAAAAATGATTTGTGAACCCAAGAACATGTGAAAACACCCATAGACTAAATCATTAATGTCGTATCAAAATTCAAAGCTCTAAGAAAGTATAAAATGCACCTTGAGGGGTTTGTCTTAGAAGGACTGGAATTCTATCCCATGTTTTCTAGAACCTAAAGTTAAAATATGTCATAAGTTTGTTTGGGGCCCACTTGATGGTGGGTAGCTGATTGAGGAGAGAAATGTTGTCTACCTTTTCATCAAATTGTTGACAGAGGGTGGCCTTGAGATATTCTTAAGTGCGGATTGAAGCAGTAGGTAAACTTATATACCACTACAAGGATTTTCCTTTGAGAGGTGATGCCAAAAGTCACAATGTAACATCATCTTCCATCACTACATGTACTACACAAACATTTTAAATGTATTGAATATACTCTGTGGGCGTGGTAGAGTTTTCACCAGTGAAGAATGGGATACTCTTCAAGGTAGATATTGGGATATCATGTTGCATAGCTAAGAGCAACAGGCTACCACCATTGAAGCTTACAAATAAAAACTTCCTTTGATGTTCCATGAATGGGATGGGTCTCAAACTTTTGAAAGGAAATGGAAATGGTCTACCTAGAGGTGGAGTTTAGAAACTTCTTCTTGGAGAAGCAATTGATCTCTGTGGATATATTTCTCTTTGTCTTCTTCATGGAGAGACTTGTAGGTAATTAAATAACTCGCCTCTGGATATGATCAACCTTGTTTGCACTCTTTTCATAAAACAGAAAGGATTGAACTACATGAAACTAGAATATTCAATCTTTGGGATTCACTAGATGTGTTGAATAAGTGCCTATGAAGGATGGAACTACTAATTTATACACCAAAACTCAGTAGAAATGATTTAAAGCTCATCAAAATTATCCCAATGGGTATGCCAAAGCTATTAGAGCTCAAAATTTCACCTTGTTCTAAAGCATGGGAGATCCATAATTTTGAGGAAATGTGGGACTATCTTCTAAGTGTGGGACTCGTGGCTTGATACAAACCTCTAGATAATATTGACTTCATTTGTTATGAAGATTAGGGGGACCTACAAAATACACCCTAAACTAATGCTAACACTACTCCTAAGCTAACCCATTCTAAAACATCTAAGAGACCACAGAGAGAAAGAGAGGAAGAGAGAGATGCAGAAAGAAAATCCTAAGCTAAAAGGGTGGTGATAGCACCAGAAAGAAGGTGAAACTCCTCCAATTATAAGTGACACAAATGTAAGTTCATAGAAAAATTGACTTAAAGACGCACACAAATCAAATGTAAACAAGTGAAAAAATACAAAAACATACAAGAGGGAAGAGATATTCACACCAAACATAGAGTATTTAAAGGAAATATGGAAACAACACTTGCATTAATCAATCCTTTATAGTTTACAGACAAATCCAAATCAATAAAATCTCCATTCGTGAGTTACAGAGGTCAAAAACATGAAGTTTTGAGTTCTCCAAAGGAAAATCCAAAAAACATGTGAAGAAAGAACTATAGAGGAACCATTACAATGTGTGCAAACACTTATATTTATACCACTCATGAAAGGGAGAAAGAGAAAGAGAAGAAATAAGAAATTACCACCATGCTAGAGTCTAATTTCCTAAAAACATGTTGGGTAAGCATGGGCACCATGATTTCTTACAGGGTTAATTTGTAGTACAAACATGGGTGTCATTAAAAGAGAGCCAAAAACCACATCACGATACCTTAATTCTCTCACACACCATCAGACCATGTAGAAAGATTCCATATTTCATTAAATTTTGGTTGTTGGTGTGGTTGGTCATTTGGTTTAGGAACAAACATGACTTTGAGACCTAACATGGAAGTCTGATGTTTTGATGGTTTTCCACATATTTACTTTAACATGCGGTCCTCTGCAGATTTTCATGTTTCCTAAGTGATGAAAGGAGATTCCTTATATTGATAATGTTTTGTGTATCTCTACCTTGCCATCAAATGATTCATCTATGTCGCGGAGGCCTTTTTTGTGGTGCTTTACCCGCAGCTATGTTCCTTTGTTCCATGGCATTGAGAATCTACAAGACAATATGATTTAAGAAACCCATGTAACACTAGGATCGTGTTTTGCAGCTTCCGATCTTATCCTTTCCACCTTTTCTTTTCCTTACCATGTGGGACTTCAAACTTCTTTGTGCACTGTAGCTTCTAACTTCACGTACGTTTTCCTGGTTTCACATAATTGATAAAATTCGTTGAACTCTATGTCTCTTAAGTCTGCATGACATTATTTTTCTATGTTGTGGATGCCTTTATGATTTCTAACTTAATTTTCTCCACATAATTTATCCTTAGACAATTTTCTATCTTTATGCGGGCATGTAACCCTGCAATGCTCTGAATTCCTCCAACCTTCAAAGGATTTTTTTCCATACTTATGAGAAATATTGATTTGATGCCACAGATGACTGACTCTCTCAATTCCGTGAAGGTTTTACAAACCACGTGAAACACTAATTATTCCATAGTCGGCCCATGTCTTGAGCGTTCATTCCTTGGTTCAGAGGGTTAAGAGAACCCACAGAGAACTGCGTTCCTGCACTCCATGGAAGGCTAACTTATTATTGTGCAACTTTCCTAAGAAATATAGCTAAGTTCATTTTTTATAAGTTGTTAAAAATTACATGGGGGTGTAATTTTAGACAACATGGGTCATCATGAGGACTCGGATTTCCTAGAATATGCTTCAAATGGTGGTTTTGGGTGAATATATTCACTTGGAGTAACTTCTAGATTTTTCTTTTTTTTTAATTAGATAATGATGATGAAAGGGATATTATTCGTCATTTTCTTCAGCCCTTTCTTCTCTCTTCTATTTTCTTTCTTCTATATATGTGAATGTAGGAAAATTGTAAAAGGTTCATCTCCTTAAAAGTAAGGTTACCCCTAACCTTTGGGTTAAGATCTATAGATGGTTGATCACATTGGTTGTGTTGATACCATAATGTTTATATTTTAATTGTTAATAAAAATTTGGTTATGTTCCTTACCTCTTTGATTCTCCATGGTTATGTGTGTGGCATTTGCAGATTTTTGATTCACTGGGTCTCAAGGTTTAAAATGAGAATTTGATTTAGATGCATATTTTTTTGTAGCTTATATCTTCCATCTAGATCTATGTTTTTTCTTCTCACTATTTGAACTCCTTTGAGGATGATCCAATTTATTTTGGTGCCATCTCCATGCTTTTTTTCTCATCCTTTTTCCCATCAATTCAGTAGATTAACATTTAGAGTAGAGTTGGTAGATGACATTAGAGTAGTTAGTTTAGGAGTTTCCATTCCACAAAGTTTTGTCCCAATGAGAAAAGGCCCCACACCTTGGGGACATTTTCAATTGTTGTTGTTGAGACATCCAGGTCCTCCATACTTGGTAATCTAGAATGTGTACACAATTTTAACATCAACAACACCTATATTAAGATGAAAGAAACTTGGATTGATATTGAGGGTTTGAAAAATATTCAATGATAGACAAGTTCAAGTGTTTATGTGGGTTGGTCAAAAAATGTGTAAATGGGATATATATTAAGACGCGTACAATATGTCATATTGCCAAGTGTTTATACCTCTTTTTAGTGTAGTTTTGCTTGATTAAAAGGAAATGCATACCTTGAAAATATTGAGCATAGGAATGGTGGTGTAAACTTTTTAATTTGTTGTGTTAATCCACATAAACCTTAAAATCAATGGCAACTGTATGTAGATCAATGCTTGGTAATGACATATATACTTTTATAAACTAAACTTTGTAACTTTTTTATTGTAATTTTGTTATAAATTGAAATGTTCACATGAACGACTACACTTGATTGGTTACATAGAATTATGCCCCCATTTGTGGAATTTTGAATATTTTCATGGGACTTGTTCCCCCATCCTAAGTGGGTGTTGATATTTTTATTACTTAATAGCCTTGCATTTATCTTGAAATATTTTCTAACCTAATACCCTTTCATATATCATATATGTTGTGTTGGCTCTAATCCTTTCCAATAGCATGAAACATTTTTTTAATTCAATAGCCTTACATGTAGTATAGGGATCTCATTGAAAATGAATAAAACCTAAAGCATGCATATGTGATGATGCAATTTAGCCTTGTCAATAACATGACATGTCATTAATTTTATGTATATGATAAAATTGTTGAGAACCTGTGTTCAACTGGATATATCATAATTCGGTATTATGTACTCTTGGATGAATAAATCTCAAAAATCTAGAGAAAATATCAACTATGTTCGGATAACAAAAATTGAAGATCTGTATGAAATTGGCTTTATTATGGTCTAAAATTGTGTGAAATGTCATAGTAATCTGACGAAATTTGTGTACTTGGATGAGAATATGTGTAAAATTATGAACAAGCCCACAATATTCCACCTATTTTGAGGGAAGGGATGTCCTTTACATATCACTCAGCTCAAACTAATGTTTTAAAACACATTATGTGTAAAAATAATATATGGATAAAGAAGATAAACCACAAATAACATGATTAGATAAAAGCGTCATGTGTTAAATATATTATCAACATATCATAAGCATGAATCATATATTGTCCAATGGATAATAATACGTGAATATTTTTAGAAGTCCATCAACATAATCAGTCCAAACACATCATTGAATCTCATAAAGGTGTGTTGGAAACACAACATGAAATGAAGGATCCTTCAACACACATGCATATAACACATGAAATGGCTAGACCTATCACAATACTTTAACACACTTAAAAACTTGATTGATAAAACAATTCGGCCAGTTAACAACACTTTGAAAAGAATAGAGTAACAATCACACTATAAACATAGAGTATGTAAAGATCATGGAATCATTCATTGTAGCATAACAGTTAGTCATAATCAAATAAGTTGTAAAATGGAGTAAAAAACATCAATTTATATACACAAGTCATGTCATCACTAGTTTATATATATATATAATAACAGGTCAAAACATATAAGCTAAAACAAGATATCATGTAAATAATAAATAAAAAATGGGCCTAAATCCAATGAAAGATATCACCTAAAAAAATCTACATGAATATGCCCCTAGTATATGCATGCTCTCAATATGGAGAATGCTTCTCCTAGGTGTAGGATTGAAGATTCAAAAAGCATGCACATGTACATGGAAATGTCTAACATGCATGTATTGTAACTAAGCCATCTATGATGTTAAATTAAGTGTGTATAGTAATAGATATGTAAATTGCTAACAATATCATAGCAACGTATGAATTTTTGTACTAACAAATCCAATTCGTATCATGTCATGTATTTTTATTTGATTGTTTATTCTCGAAATGAATATGATAGACATCATAAAATTTACACAAGAATATAGTCACATAGTAGAAATGAATAAACATTAGTGACTAATGTTCCTAGAATAAGCAATGTTAATATATCTAATCAAACAATATCATTATTATAGAAAACAACATATCATATATGTTGCAAATCACATGCCATAGGGTATAAGGTATAAGTTGGTGCAAGACATCATCTAAGTGGCTCTTTTATTGCCAATGGATAATAGTAAATAAGATATTACTTGGGACATGCTCAATGTGATATGCCCCCAGTGCATGCATGTTCCCAAATGTAGAAGAGTGGTCCCCCAAGTATATGACCATGAAAGGTCATGAAACATGTATGTTTCTTTGGTAATTTATATCCTATATGTTTAATAGATAATGAAGGAATATTGTTTTAGAGTAAGTGCATACAAAAATTTTAATTTATGTAAAGTATCAAAACATAATAATAACAATGTCTCCTTATCAGTGTTATATCTCACGAGGTAATCAATTCATAATGAGGTTAGGATTGGGAAACTCGTTTTCACACAGGAAGCTTATCAACATCCTCCATCTTCCATGCTAGGAATTTGAGAAATATTTGCAGTGAGATGGGAAATTAATAGCTCGCACATGCTAATATGGGATATGTGTTTTTAAATCTCCATCCCACTACTGTAGGTTACAAAGCTTCTTTCCAAAAAGAGTGTCCACAAGATCTTTTAGGGAGACAAAGTTTAAGTTAATGGTGATGATGGGGATGGAGATAAAGATGGAGAATCTTTCCTCGGAGGAGCTGCAATCCATTTTTTACCTGTTGATGGACATCCTTAGTAGACACTTTCGTTAGAGTAGTGGGAATCCTTAGATTGGTGGGACGTGCATCCTAAGGAGACCTCCAGGTTTTAAAGAAGTTGGCTCTTCTTTGTGGGGTGAGATAGGGGTAAGAAAAATTGAAAAGAAAAACATAAAACAAACTAAGGCTATGCGCCGAAAAGAACACACCAGGAAGCCAACCGAATACACAATCATCTCAAACTACTTAATCACGGCACCAAAGATTGCAACAACACCCAAAGATGCACAGTTTCTAAATGAAAATAAAGGAAATCATAGACAATAAAGATATGCGAATGATAAACTAGAAACACCACAAAACATATATATTACTCCAATTTTTGTGCACAGTATTACATATAGAAGAGAGGCAAGATTGCCATTACAAAGCCCAGGCAGAAGGCTGGAGTTTCAAGATCTCCTTTTCCTAACAAAAGAGAAGCTTGGCGACAAAGAGGAAAAGATTAAGACTCCTGCTCACCTAACTAAAAGTCCATATATCCTCTATTTTTTCATCAAACCTCCATTACAATTTATAGGGTGAGGAGGATGTAAGAGAGAAATTTGAAACTCCTTTCCAACTACCCCTTAATTATGATAAATGATATGAAGTGACAGAAACAAATTTCCTCAAATCTTTCTCATAATTTGGTCTCCTCAGAAAAGTGAGAGCCATGCCTATTTAATGCATCTTAATTATCCTACAACCGAATCCCTTGAGATGGACTCACCTTTTGAGAAGAAACTCATCTGACTATTTCTTACATAACCAGATATTTCGACCCTTTATGCATTGGTTCCCGGCCTATTGATTTAAACGGCATGTATTTTGTAATGAAACGACCCTTCACCTCTGATCTTTTAAAAATTCCTTGAGCATTAAATCTTACAAATAAGACCCTAAATCACTTATATGTGGTGGATGGCTTGTCATCTTTATGCCCTGCTTTGAAGATGGAGTCCATTTTTTACAAGATCCACGTGGAAGACTCGCACATCCTCTTGACTCTGCTTTCTTATAAGGCTCTTGGGAAAGTGTTGGGTGGACACTTAGCACCGTCTGTTGACTTGCTTCTCTTTTTTGGCTCGTAAGGACCCGTGGTATATGAACAAAATCTCTCACACGGGGCCCATTTGTTGACTCCATGTGTTAGCTCCACAGGAATATGAGACTTCTCCCCCTTTTTTTGACTTCTGAATTTGTGCTTGCTTGACATTTGTCGTTGTCTGTGAGTTGTTCAGTTCTCTTTGTAATTTGGTTAAGTCCCCTCTCTCTTGGCAAAGATTTAGCTTCAAATGGGTTTCTCTTATCCGCGAAAATTTAAATAACAATACCTCAATACCTTATGAATATTTTATCAAAAAAAAATTGAAATCCAAGATCGACAGGTGCTTCACCTAGAGAATCTAACTCATAATGCGATGCAACGGAATTTTATTACTAATATTGCAAGAATGATGCTGCCATTTGTAGTCTGTCAAGTCTTACTTCTCTACCTCCTCCATCCAAAAGACCATAAAGATAGATGCCCTACGAAATTTTTTGCTCCCTCATCAACCACCCATTAAGGTGGAAGCTCTGAAAACTTCAGAACCTTACTTTTTCATATCGGTGCTTGAATAGGAATTCCCAAAATTCAAGTTTGTAAGCAAGATTTGGGGCAGGAAAGTATTTTCTGCAGAGAGATTGATGCAGGTATATTGGTTCCAACTAGCCCAAATGGCCCATGGGACATGCGGGACATAGAATCCTACGAACATTGTAGAACAAGGTGTGGCTAAATTGGATGAAAGCGGCCCGAGCCGCACTGGGACATGCAGGACATGAAAGCTTGACTTCACTGATGTACAAAGGGTGCGGGTGATTCAGCAGTCAACGGACCTCATGACCTGGTCAGCGGCGGTGCAGGTGAGCTTGTGCGGATGTGGGGGGATAGCAAATCCCAAATCGGGTGATGTGGGAGTTGATGACATGGTGAGCATGGGCCGGATGAAGCGAAGTTCCCTATGAACTGACGTGGCCTGCAGTGCATAAGTGAATAGCGAGCTAGATGGGTCGGCGAATAAGGTATGAATGGGAGGATTCAACACAAATCAAATGAAGAGCTTGACATGACTCGCCACATAGGTAAAGACCACTGGCCTGAGTGAGAAGAAATTTAGAGCTCGACACATGTTAGGAAGGATGACTCGACATCCAAGGTAAGCCTGTAGACGCAAAATAAAATCCCAATGCAATTCAAAAGGGAGCTCTCTAAGTTAAAAGGGAACCTTTTGGGAAATTGTCAGTAGCCCGACACATGGTCAATGTAAGTGATCGGTGAGGTTAGAAGGAGAGCCATCTCGGCCGAGTTGGCTATGTCCATGTCAAACAATAAAACATCAAAAACCCCTCCATATACAAATCAATGAAGATCAATGAAAGGGCCCCACTAAAATTTTAAACACAAAATCATTTTTTAAATGGTGAAAAACATTGGAGAAGGAGAAAATATAATTTTAATGATGTTTTCCAGCCACAATTTTATTCACAGTCCCATAACAATAACGAAGTCCCTGACAAGCCAAAACAGCTGCAATCACTCAGGAAACCATAACTGGAGCAATTCTCAATGGAATCACACAAAATTGATCTCTTTGGAACCATGGATCTAATTCTGACATTAAAAAATCAAGAAATATGGAAATTGATGAAGATTTGATGGAACAATTTAATGGAAATGATCCCAGTTCAGTTTGGTTGTTGGATAGTGGTTGGAGAGGCATTTGATGAGCATGGGAAATCATTATTTCACTGCTGTAGGTTATGGGACACCTTGAGATTGATTTTTCAGGTCAAAAATCACCAACTACACTCATTTATCATGACTTACAATTGGCTAGAAAGAGAATTTCAGGAATTGTATCCCCTCTCTCTCGCTTCCCAAATTCTATAAATTGAAGTGTTGGCTCATTGTAAGGGGAGGATGATTTGAGTAGCAAAACTCTACCCATTTTGTTTTGTGAAGCCAATGTGCTATAGGCCTTTGTAGTGGACTCCTTGCATGGTGATCTAGGATTTTCATTTGTAATAATGTAAACTGTACATACCCATGAAGCAATAGATGCAGGTTTTTGGATGTATCTTCCCTTGCTGTGTTTACTTGCATTGTTCTTGCCTCTTCAATCTTATTACAGGTGTATTGTGTCTACTCTATGGTCTTACAGGGATCCATTACTATTGTGTTTGTTAGAGATGTTGTTGTGAATGTTGTTGTTAGATTTTGGAGAATTGTCATCACCCTTCTAACATGTGTTTTTGCTTCCATTTTCACACATTAGGAAGTTATTATCAGACCCTTCTTTTGGTGCATCACCTCTGTAGTGTAGTTTTCCTTTATTTGCATGTTATAGGTCAGGAGTTTACTTTCATTAGAGTTAGTTTGCACTAGGATTAGGAAGAGGAACCAACCTTGTCTAGAGGTCTATCTCAAGTAGCAAGTCCCACACTTGGAGATAGTACCCATGTTACCCAGTCACACCGTGAGCTTAAGCACACACACTTGTGCAAATCAGAGGGTGTTGTGATTCAGTGATAATAGGAATTTTGTAGAAAATTATCATATAGATGACTACCTTGTGAGTACGAACACATAATGTGATTGTACTATTTTTTTACTAAAAGCTATTAATTCATCTTGAAAATCATGCAAGTCAGAAAATTAAACTATTTTTGAATGTTTTCTTTGATAGTATAATTTTTAATATTTATTTAATTTTTGTTGTGATTTGTTGCGGTGACAATTTCCTCATTTTCAATACAATTTTTGATACTCATTAATAACGTATTTTCAAGTGATTGAAAACCTTTTCAGCCATTAATAAATATAATTATATATTGAACATCAATTTTTACAAAGAAATTAGTTTGTTTTGTGGTTTTCATTTTAACTAGTCACATACCAATGTGTGTACATTCTAATTATTTTCTCTAATATTCAAAAACATTATACATTATGTGATTGTTTTGGTCAACTCAATCATACTATTTTATCTAATTTATCTCTTCAATATCATGTGTACACAACTAGGATGTGTGTAGAATGCATTATTCTAGTGTGTAGTGGGAACATTTAGTCATAAAACTTTATGAGTTTTTTGCTTTAAAGATTTTCCAAACTTGTGTTCTAGTAAGTGTTTCAAAAAAAGGAGTAATGTCAATTTAGACTTTCAAATTTGGGGTCATTCCGTAAATCTATTTGTCTTGGAAGCTAAAATGAGGAATATCTTCATGTATTTTATTATCGGTGAAATCCATTTATTTGTTAATACTTAAGATGCGCCCTTTCATGTAAAAAGGCTTATTTTCAAACTTTGTTGCATGGGCAAAGTGGAAGTTTATCCACTGAGGAAAACAATAAATCTTACTGTTATATTCAGGTTACAACATCCTGGACAATAGAAGTGGCACCTTGAGATGAGAGAAGATGACAGGTTGATGGGATAAGTATGATTTGACTTGAGTCATTCAAGAATCAAGTCCCCCAAAACAATTTAAAGATTAGAACACGGTGCACTGAACTTATTACATCAAAATTGGATATCCCTCTTCTAGGTGATAACTTAGAATTGTTTATATTGACCATATCCATTATTCATTGAATCAAAAGAATAAGAGTGGCACATGGCAGATTTGTTTGCTTGGATTTGTATGCAAGTAATGATGGTCTATTAGATCATGATCCTCTTTGCTCAATGGGGTAATCTAGACTAGGATAATAGAAGTGAGGCTTCTTACTAACATTGCAGGACGTTGTCCTTTGGATCAAAAATGAAGGCTCACCCTTCATTATTTAAAAAAAACTTCATTATAATATGAAGAACATCAAATAGAAAAATAAAGCAAATGCACTCTAGTCACAAAGGACCATACAAAATAATTAAGAGGGCCTTAATATTTTAGACAAGTCGTAAAAATGTATTCTCTAAACATAAAATTCAAATTAAAACAAACCAACAAACACAAGATGATAGATAAAACACAAAATAAGGATCAAGAAAATCAAATTTTGAAAAACTTAATAACACCTAATTAAAATCAATAATATAAAATTTCATAAACATCCTAAAATCAAAACTCATTTATCAATAGAAAAAAAAATCTCCATTCATTACAAATGTAACGCCTAGATTTTTTTGTAAGTTATCATGGTAAATATTTTTCATAATGTTGTAACTACTGAAATGAAGATAAACATGTTAAGATATATCCTTGATCTTAAAGGAATGTGTTGCTAATCTGGACCCTTGTTTGCTGTAATTTGTTTACTTGGGACAGAAGTTATTATTGCTTGTATGATTGCTAATGAGACAACAGTCTTGTCGTATGCTTGATGAACTCTTTTCGCTAATTGATAGCACACCTTGAATCAATTCCATTGATCCAAGGTATGATGTGGCCTTCTTGTGATCACTTTGTCGATTTACTTCTAAACCAGACTTAAGGTTGATTTAAAGGTTGCAGCACCTGATTACAGGTATAAATATCTGGCACGTAGATGCCAATGAAAAAGGTTCGATTCTCGAACCACATACCGTTGTAACGCTAGACAGCGTAAGACGATAAGGGCCTGGATGCAAGGGGCACAGGTATGTGGAACATGGGACGAAACGTCTTGCATAGTGTTGAATATGACTGTCAGGCGGAAAGACTTGATATGGAAACTAATTAATTAAATATTAGGGGATTAAACCCTAACCTACCCCTAAGTTTTATCTTATACCCTAACTACTATCCTATATGGATTTTAGATTTCATAAGGGTGAAAATAGATATAAATTCTATTAACCTACGAACTAGGCGAATGACCTAGATATGGACTATTAAAATCATAAACTAATCCTAACCTAAGGAAGGGGACGCATGGACCCATGTGGAAGGAAAGGATAAGGAGGGAAGGTTGGAAATTTATTAGGACAATGAATGGCGTCCTTACAGGTTGCAGCGCCAAAATTGGCGGGAACATGGAAAAGTTGGAGGCATCCAACTAGCTATGAGGCTAAACTATGATTGCAAGCAAAAATTTGAAATTAGAAACTTGCCAACTTGAGTCGGCGGTGGCGTGAGGAAAAAGGAAAAAGGAATGCATTCAATGCATTCAATGGCATTGGTCTTAGCGACCAGCTCGCCTTGGAAAGAGGATTGGGAAGGAAGTTTGTTTGTTGTTGTGTGCATTGGGTTTTTAGTTGCTCTGCATTTTGTTCTTCCATGGTTCTGTCGAACCTGCTGTATTTTTGGATTATTGTTTCTGTCTTTGGAGAAGCAAAGGCTATTCTTGAGCCTGTGGAAGTTAGTGAATTATTTGGAAAGCTTTACTGCTGTCGCCGTGGAGAAGAATAGCTCATGTGGGTGCGGGTTTCTTCGAGCCACAAGAAAAATTAACAGGCATGTTAAGCCCTTTTCCTTAAACCGCTTGCTTTTGCTTAATAGTCTCATTAAAACAACCCTGCTCTTATGATGGGGGTTTTGGTTATTTGATTCGGCTATTATGTTGAGATGATTTCGAGTTGAGTCGTTTTCTTTTGCTGTACGTGGCTTGAGCATTCTTTGCATAATGATTAAGTTGAATAAACTGTCCTTGCTGTGTGGTTCGTTTCGACAGTGTTGGGTATTCGTTTTATTACCATTATGGGTTGTGCTAATAAATACATTAGCTAAGTGAATATCACTTCTGAGTTCTGAGCATTCTTGTGAAAATGAAAGGATGAGATGATTTGTATGTCTGGTTGAACTGTCCTTGTAAGAATGAACACGACTTGGGTATTTTCAGGTGTTTGAAGAAAATGATTGTTCTTCTTATTGAAATCATTAATGAATTATGTTTTCTCTTTGCTGTTTTGAAATCTGAAGGTAATGGAAAGAGGATTTTACTGTGCATTATGGATGTGGTTTGATCTTATAGTTTGAACTGTCATCATGAAAACAAACATGGCTTAGTATTCCTGTGTAAATGAATGAAACAAATGAGATTTGGCTTGCTGTTTGAGATTGTTTTGACTGTACATTGCTTGCGCATCTATTACCCTATGCGGGTTTGCATTGATAAAGGTATTGTTATGCGAATATTGTATTTCTGAGTTCTGTATGTGGAAACGTTTGGGAAAAACAAATTTGTGGTGATGTTGATAGACTATTATGCGGGTTATAATTCCTTGATATTTTTCATTGCATAAAATACGGGTTCCCTAGGACAGTAAGGTTATGGTAGCATCTTACTTTGCTATACTAATTTGATATGGTATTCTGCCTGCTGATTCTTGGTATTCATTTAGGATAGTTTGGAAGGAAGTTTTTAATCTGATGAGGAACAGAAAATCAGTCTATATAATAGACTGAGTAGAGCATGCAAATTATACTGTGTCTTGCTCAAGGATACACACACACACACACACACACACACACACACACACACACACACACATATAATTTTAGGGATTGTGGACCTTTCATCGTTTTCATTAAGAGCAGAATATGAATGGATTTATTCCTTGCTGTTGGAAAATGAATTCTCTCATTATTAGGATGAAAGTGTGACTGGTTGTGGTCGCTGTACACTCTTGCATGTTATAAAGACGTAAATGTATGTAGAGTGAACTATTTTAAAGGGAAATGATTGTGCTTAGAAGTTCGTTCGGTATGGATGCCTACAGATCAATTGCAATGAATTCTAGTCAACTTTTGGATGGGTAAATAGTAGTTTTGCATATTGAAATATATTATGGGGAATGAATCATATTGTTGGATCATGTCTGTGCTAAATAAGCGGATATTTGGTTAAATAGTGCAAAGAGGTAATATGATTCTTCTTCCCTGTATTCGATTAACTATTTTTATTTATTTCCCTTTGAATTGTTACCATTGATTGGTATCACGTCTGGATTAAATTCTCAATACAGCTAAGAGAAAAGAAAAAGAGTGTGGATGGATAATTTGAATTGGTGTTCATTTCTTCTTTCATACCGTTGGTAAATCTGTAACAGTTATGAAATGAATTTTGTACTTCCTTGCTTTAAACATCTGCATTTAATTGATGTTTACTTTTCCCTTCAGCGTTTGATTGTTGAAATTAGATGAGTAGCATGAAAGGAAAGGAAATGGTTCGGCTGGAAGTCTTATTTAAAATCTAACTGTGAAATTTTCTCTAACTAATGTAAGGGAATGGAATTGATAGCATTTATGTTAGAACAGTAGTTTGCATAATTTTGTTTTCAGTTCTTACAGATGTTTGTAATCTGGAAATGTTTGAACGAAATTACTTCTTGTAATAATTATTCGGGAAAGAGGGCAGTAATCCTTTGTCTGATTGGGATGGTAATTAGATGATTGAGTTGTTATGTTGTTCATCCTTTTCGGTACTTAATTCTTGGATGATGTTCATTTTAACGTTTCATAAAAGCAGGGTTCTTTTATTGAGACAATTAATTAAAAGCACCTCATTTTAATGAGAAGTACTTAATATGCTCAGTTCAACAAACTGACTTGTGCAAGTAATTTTGCAGATGGAACTTGATTATAAACGAAGACATGGTTGTTTTCTGATACTTCTTTTGATTAATGGAAGATGGATTGTTTTGATAGCTATTACTCCTCTACGAGGAAATGTGAAAGAAAGAAATTACATTCTTCTATCTTTATGAGTTGTAATGTTGTTTGATATAAACAAAGTCTAGTCGTTTGGACTGGCAAATGTATAGATTGTAAAACTGGTGGATGAATACAAGTAAAAGTGTGATATTTTTAATGACTATATCAGTTTGATATTGTTGAATAAGTTTGAGAATATAACATTATTCCTTGATTTGGAATTATCCAACGTTAAAGGATGAATTTAAAAGGAAATAACATCTATTCTTACCTAAATGTAACTTTTATGTTGAAATGTGCAATTAGTTCATACTTGGGTTAAGATGAATTTTAAATTGACATAAAAAAAAAGGATTTAGGTAAACATGATCTCTTAATTGAAAGGTATTCGGGATTAGCTTGAAAGCTAAGGAATATCAATAACTTGGGAGCAGCCGGACCTTGTATTCGGGCTCCGTTAATAGCCTCGAATGTTTAAATTCAGAAAATCTAGATATGGGAAAACATATCTATTGTTAGCAGACCTTAACTGAAGTAGGGTTAAGAAGAACAAATGAATAAATTCATTTAAAAATTAGACCTCGTTTAAATGACGTCTAATAAGATGGAATTCTGAATTTGTTTACAGTTGTGGAAAAACTTGGTTAAGTTTAATAGGTTAAACTTATTAAGTTTATCGGTAATGGACTGGTTAGTCCAAAGATTAAAGAAAGGAACCAAGAAGAGAATATGCAACCCTTCGGTATGAAGAAGAGGATGTATATTACGCTGGAAGACAAATTAAGTCTCTCTTAGCTACATACAACTGTAACGAGAACGAGGTTTAAGGATCAACACAGTTGCTGAAAGTTGATCTTAAATATTAAGATCATAACCAAATCACACTTGAGCTGGACGTGTACTCCCGAATTGGTTAGAGCTTGACCTTAAACAGAAGGACTGGAAGAGACTAGGAAAGACCATTCTAGATAACAGATGAAGTGAGGTGAAGGACGTATTTCAATGATGTGTACCACATCTAGGAATATGATCATGCAAAGCATGTGAAAATCTTTGGCTAAAGTATCGTAAGTGCTGGTTGTGTTGTCCTAATCACCTAGTTTAAGATGCAGGATGTCAGATGAATATCGGTAACAAATATTTAGATAGGCTTCTTAAATGGATCACTTCGATAACCGGAAATGGTAAGAGAACCCTGTATATTCATTATACAATGCACATATTAACATGAAGGATCGGTAAGTCACCGAGTCATGAAATGAGAGATCGCTGAAACTCCGAGCCATAAAATGGGAGATCGGAAGTTCTTCGAGTCATTTACAGCAGCATATGGTATCTGTTATATGATTGAATGGCATTGAATGTGTGTTCCATATTGCAAGTATGTGAACAGAGAACATTGGTTTTAAAAAGAAATTGTGTGATCCAAATTGCATTAGTTGGATAGAGAACAATTATTAAAACCTGAACGTGTGTTTGAATTATATAATTCATAACAAGGAACATTGTACAAAAAAAAAAAAAAAATTCCCTTGTTCTAGTATCTTAAAATGGGGATGTTACAACAAAGATACTAATAATGCGACACAACCCTTATTTATTCATGCAATACCTTATCGATTCATCCACCACCATATGTCAAAACCATATATTTATATGTGGACAATACCTTATATACTTTTCATTGTAGTTTTATTTTAAATGTTTTCCAATTTTAATGTAGCCAAATTCTAAACAAAATTGATATACTGCAAATAATATGAACTCCAAAAGAAAATAGATCTCCTTCTTTGTTATTGAATAATGAATTACAATGCTTTCTAAATAGGAAAAAAAACTCCCAACTCGAGTTGCCAAGCAAACTCTAACTAACTTTGACTAAATCTACTCTAGGTGGCAAAAACTACTATTTTTAACAGTTTACTAGAACCTGTTATTCTTAGTAAGTTCTCATGCTTATTCGTACAGGCACAGAAATTGCCACGCATCTTCTACATTCCTAAATTAGAGGAATTTCCAACTTTCTAACTCATAATGTAAGTAATAGACTAAAATTAACTAATGCCCAAAAATAGGAAAAAACCGAACTACAACTTAAATCCTAATTTTCGGCCTTAAGATGACGGATTTAGGGCCCAAAAATGTGCCAAAACTGGCTCCAACTGATAGGGCTAATTGACCAGTGAGTTCGTCTCATCGAAACATGTGGTTTCAAAACAAACGGACTCAAACGGACACCCGGAGCTCAAGTTATGACCTTGTCAAGTTCCTACTAATTTTGGCGCATCAAATTTCCTAGCACAGTTTTGAATTCACTTTTCTCCCCCCTTGTGTTTCCTTTACGACCTCTTCAATCATCTTTGAATTATTTTGTAATTTTATTTTGCTTTCTTTTGTTATTTACACAAATTTCATGAAGATATTCCTAAGTAATAGCGTAAATGCATAGCCTTCAATCATAGTTTATCATGATGTGGCATGGTATTCTATTCTCTCAACTTAAAAAATCAAAAACTTGGAAAATTTCATATTTAAGATCACAAACTTGTGATGTCTCTTACATGTTATAAGGGAGAGAAGCCAATGTTTTGCACCCTAAGTTTATGAGTGCACATAGAAACCTAAACATCATATAACTGAAAACAAAAAAATACCCTTTAATGATCATCCTCTCCCCGTTATAAATATTTTGTTTAAAAAATTAATTATGTGGAAGGGATTTTTTTTTAATATTTAAATTTGGTAATTTAAAATAAAAATAAATTCAAGGTACACCATTTTTTAATTAATGGCAAATAGTTTTGAAGGGACTATACCCTGATACAAAAAAGGCTCAACAACCAGATATACAAGAGTGAGTAGCAAAAAAGGATCAAAATCCATATATTACAATAAGCCAAACAATAGCCAAAAAAAGAACTACTAAGAAGGAACAAAATAGGAATAAAACTGCTAAAAAACAACAGTTAAACAACAAACTAACAACAACAAAACAACAACATGGTCATAGCCAGACTGCTCTGAAGAAGATTATTTCTTTGAAGCCATGCCGATTCTTGATTTAACAGTCTGAAATGAGGTAAATAACGCCAGAGTAGTGACATGTGTAGGGTCATTTGCATCCAACTGTGAGATGATTTGGTTCCTTTCATCTCTAGTGCCCCAAATGTCAGCTGAGATTCCACTGAGCATAGTGATACTTCTTACCTGTTGTTCAAGAAAATCACATATAGCCTTGAAAATTGTATTGTTGTGATCATCTCATTCCTTAGCGTTCCCAAGTCTATTGTCCAGGGAATTCAATTTCTTGTAAATTTCATTTATTTGATCTACCCCAATACTGGCATCCTCATTCAATTTTCTTTTACCCTTTTGCTTAATTAGCTGATGAATTTCTTTTTTAAGATTTTACCACTACTTAGAGTTAACCCATACATTTTGTTTTACCTATTTGTCATCATTTGATTAGTTAATTGGTTTGATATGACTTGAGGTGACATATTCTATAGGGTGCATTTTTTTTCAAAATTTAAGTGGGAAACTGTCATGTACTAGCTCATTTATTTTCATCTACCCTCACATGTATTGGTCCATGCTCAAGGATTGGATCCTCTCCCTTAACCTAGCAAGGTTGAATCTAAGATGCATTCATTAAGTAACGTACATACATGAGGATATGAATCAGATATAAAGTTTATTTCCATGAGTAAGATAGTCTTAAATATAAAGGAATGTTAGATTCGAGTGAAAAGTGCAACCCTCATTCTCGAGTCTTTTACTTAGAATTTTCATTTCAAACAAGATCATGATATGGCTAATATTGTTGAATGTGATACTTTCTAGGATGGGAGAAAAATTGTATATGCAAATTTTTTATACAAATGTAATTTAGCAAATGGTCTTCTTAAATTTTTCGTTTGTGACCAAGTAGATATATATGCAAAACCCAAAGTCATGTAACTGAAATGTGAACTATCTAAGTATGTGTTACAGGGGTTTACTATTGATGTCCTTTTCTCTGATCATTTTGATTTTTTACGGAAGTTTTTTTTCAACCTTTAGAAATGTCAAGTCCTAGTTGGAATATGTGTGTTCCCATGGTTGTGCGTTTATAGAAATCTCTATGTGCTAGTTCCGTCAACAGTTTATACTTTGGACATTCGATGATCAAATGAGTTAGTTGGTATAAGAGGTTAAATTTGACTACCATTAAGATATTATTCATGATTTTAGTTGTAAAATATTTGTAACTATTAAATTATTTGTCGCATGCGAATTGCATATTTAAATTGTATATGTCATTTTCTATATAGAATTATATGTAAATTATATTAATATAAATTGAAATAGTTAAATAAATATAAAATAGTCAATTATATATCTTATTAGTAATGCATAAATAACGGTGTTTTCTATTTTTGAAGAGTTGTTGATTAGGAAAAAATAGAAATTTTGATTTTTTTAACAACACTATTATGGATAGAGACTTCTTTATGACGAATAAAGTTGTATGATCTCCAATGTGATGCTTCAAATCAGGATCCAAGCAGAGAAAGTCCACATAGAAGTGGAGCACATGCAATCCTTGCTCTTGCATTGGGGGAACATTTTGTGCATTGTCAGCGAGGTGCCTCCATATTCACTATTCCACCACTACCATTCTCAAATTCATGGTCGGGGATTTTGCAGATGTTGCTTCAACAGTTGGTGGAATTTCTCTCCCTGACATTTTCACTCTCTTCCTAGATCTTAATACCCGTCACCCGCTCACGGTGGTGGAGTTTTTTACAAGATCATTGGCAATGACGATAGTGGTAGCAATGGAGGGGTACCCCTTCGCAAGGGAAATTCCCTTGCTTGGCACTTTCCATTTCTCCCTACCACCAGTCCCAAAATGAAATTGAAGAAGAATAACATCAACAACAATAGAATAACACGGCCCACCCATCTGGCACTAGTGGCTAGGGGGAAAAGTTTGAGAGTCCTTCACCTCCACCTCCTCCGATTGTCATGTTCACTATCGAGGATTAATTTTCAAGGTGTTTTGTGCTCTCTCGTGCTTTTGTTTCTTGCACATTTTTTCAATTAAAAATCACACTTTTATTATGTATTCCAACTTGTTGATGCCTTTCTGAGGTGAGTTGGACTTTTTCTCAACGCTTTCTAGGATTGATTTGATTCAAATTATGGGGTGCGATTTTTTCCACCCATTTTTTTACGATTAGCGATGTATTGTAATTTTCTTATTAATAATATTGTGTTTTTAAATAATAAAAAATGCTCATGATGAAAGCAATATAACTACTTTTGAAGTATAAAAAACTATCATCGCCTAAAAATTATGTGTAGGCATAGGTCGTCATCCTAGCTAGTACTTTTTTTTATTTTTATAGTAACCCATTTCCATCCCTACATGTTCTTAATGCATTATTACCACAGAGAAATCCTATAATCCTTGGGTTATGTCTCTGCCAAGATTTGAACCTAGGCCATATGAGTGGTAAGAAATTTGGTGCACATTGAGATTGACTCCTTTTTGAAAATATTGGGTTATGTTTATTTATTATGTATGGAATATTACATTGAATGAGAAGTACACTTTTATTTTACTAACAATTTCCCTAGAATGTTGCAATGGAACAACCAGAGGTGAAGGCAGTGCGGGGGCATGGATGAAGGAGATTCAGGAATCCCTTGAATAGATGGGTGAGAATTCATGCATCTTCATAATCCTTGAGACTACATCGGAGGATCAAAGAGTCTTGATGATGAAGGGGATCAATGGGGGAGAATTTCCAAGTTGGGGAATCTAGGTAAGGGAATGTAAGATATCCTCTTTTTTCTTCCAACAAGCCACATATGGACCATGCATCACCTTAAGGTTTCTTGAATTTGGAAAAAAGTGTGCAAAGACCCGAAACACTTAAAACATTTGATCGAACATGCAAATGTAGAAGCCACACCTACATGACAGGGCATTATTTAACAAAATGGTTATTGAATCATTGAAATCCATCCAAATTTGAGACACTGATAGGGAGGCATGAAGATGAATGGAATTTTTTGGAGGGAACATAGGGCATCCTCTTTTTCCCTTCGACAAGTCACAATGGACCACATGTCATTTTTTTGTACCATCACGACATTTTCTATTTAATGCAATGTTTGTTGAGTATTAGACCTGACTTGCTTACCGCCAACTTGAAAATCCTTATTTCTTCTCCAAACAAGGAAACATAGACACGATGGTCTCTCTATAGTTTGCAAAGGGATAGTTTTTTAAACATAAGTATAATTTCACACTTTTTCAATATTCTAACTTTGATGAGTTGGTCTAGTTTTATATTTTGTATTTTTTTAAATTATTTTTGTGAGGTGAAAATTTCGCATTAATATTTTGACATATATCATGGTCTCATTAAAATATTTTCCATATGGTGGAGAAAACAAAAACAAAATCTTTTGGGGCATATATTGATGAAATAAGTATTGAGTAACATGAGTCCACTTAATCAAAAACAATATTGAGTTTAAGAACAATATTGCACTGTGGAGGGACCGCTCTAGTAATGCCATCAACTTGCCCATTAGTTCTTGGGTGCCAAAAACCACCCCTTACACAATTGAAAGAAATGGTTTTTTATAAAATATGAGAAAAAAGGGGTTTTGCTATTAGTCAATTTTTTACAATGCTAAGGTTTTTTGATGGATGAAGCGACCAACATATACAAAAATGATGATTGGGAAACAAACGTTGCCAATATCACTTCCACGTGCCCAGATTCTACTTTGTTGTGTCATGTTTGTATCTCGAGAGAAAAATCAATCACATATGTCGATCCTCACATATGTACGATCAAGATTGTTTATGAATAGACAACTGAGATTGATGAATTGGTCTTGCATTTCCCTCTATAGATCTGGGTTGTCAACACTATCAGTACTACGAGAATTCACATTGTAATTTACACCTTCGGCGTAGCTAATGTTGTAGTGCACACCATTTTAGAAATTTGACGTCATTGAAAGGCCATATCATAATTTGAAATACCCATAACAATCATTTATACTTATAATAAAGTATCAACCAGTGTCCTTTTACTTATTTGTATGAAACATCAATGAAACAATTCGTAAAATCTTAATGAAGTAGTTATTTCACTAAAATTTCCATTCATTTCGGTTTTCTATGGTAGTTGCTAGCCAACGATGCTAAGGCTTTAGACACAGGAATTTTTGTCTACTTAGCTCACTCTGTAAAAGTGATGCCCTTGTCACAAATACTGAGGGGGAATAATTAAAATTGCCCTGAAATAAGAAAATAAGAGTCACAGTGCGACTAGTCCCTACTAACATTGAATTGTTTAATTGTTTAAGAATAAACAAAAAATAATTATTTTAAAATAATTAGCCTTAAATTATTCTAAAGTAAACAACATTACATTGATTTTAAAAAGTCATTATAATCTTTTTTTAGCTAAAATAAAACAATATATATAGGGTGTAATATAAGGACAAAGTGGCACTATTCTCTAAGTTTTTGAAGAAATCCTTTGGAATACCTAGGAGGAATTCTCTAGAAAATATGCTCTCTAATTTACAAAGCACATAAATGTGTACCATCAAGCTTATACATAAAAGACAATTTTTTTATATTATAAAAAGTATAAGAGACAAAAGAGTGCATAGTTATAAAATAGGTCAATTATTTGAAGCAATGAGTTCTAAAAAAGTGAATTATTTTGGAAAAGGTAGAAATTACAACCACAATCAATATGATGACATCATGGTACCTCAATATACACGAAGGTGAGAATAAGGGCTAAATTTTTTTAGCCAATCACAAACTAAATAAATACATTTAAAGGATGTTTTGGGTAAAAAATGAGCATGTCCAAATTTTAAGATATTTGAAAATCAATATAGGTAAATAATAGTCATTTCTTATTGGCTGAAAACATGTTTAATAGTAACTTGTTAAAGTGCATATGAAATGTACAATAACCCTCCCAAGGAAAGGACTAAAAAGGAAATTCCAGTCATTTGGGAGGCAACAAAGACAAAAATCTTATATGCCTCGTGTTTACTAATAGACATGACCTCGGAGCTAAAAAGATTTGCCTTCACATTTATTTCAATCTTTTTATTTTTTACAACTCTACTAGTGTCGACAACTCTCTTGGATGTCTGAATGTTCATTCAATAGCCACAATGAATTATTTAATTCATGGAGGATATTCAATCTAATGTGTCACCTAATTGTATGAGCAAAAGTGCAAAGTCCATGTTTTGCTTTTTGACAATCCACAAAAATTTTAATTGTTCATCAAAACTACAACCAAATGCAAAAATAATAGAATATTCCTAAATAAAAGCGGGAGAATATTCTCACAAAAATTTGATACAAAACTTTACAAAATAGAAAATATACAACATGTGTCATGCTGCTATTGATAAGAAAAAAAATGCTCGTGTGAAAGCAATATAATTGCCTTGAGCATCATGATAAAATGCTCAATGTAAAAGCAATATAATTGCCTTGGGCATCATAAAAAAATATGGAGATACTTGTGATTAGTTATTAATGTAGAAATAAGTGCATGAAGTAGGATCAACTTCTATGTTATCATTTTGAGTAATATATATACCAACATACCTTGTATAGTCCTATACTAGCAATTGTACATTAGTTGCAAAGTACACCGTAAGGAACAACAATATTTAATTATCTCCAAATGGAAATATGTCAGTTTTTAATTTCCTTTTCCTTTTAGAGATAAAATTTGAAGGGATCCAATTTATGTGTGAAATATTTTCACTCCAAAGTTGTAGAGTTCAATGTTATCACCCCTCTATGAAACTATTAAACTTGAATAACAAATATCCGATAAGCATATCTAGGCAGTGGTGCATAATATACAACTTTATTACATCGAGTCAGCAAGATGGTATGGCTTCACACACACACACACACGCACACGCACACGCACACGCGCACGCGCACGCGCACGCACACGCACGCACGCACAGAATTTGAATACAAACACATTCTTTCTTACCACTATGAGTATGACACCGTGCACCTTGTTATAGTATCTATTTCTAGCTTTCGTTAATAAACATTGCCAATAATATCTACAAGAACATGGTTTACATCAATCAAAATAGTTCCTTACAATAATATTGGTTGTAATGTGGTAGTCACCACATATTCGAATGTTCTTTTGAACATCACTTCACCTACCCACTATTGCATAAATGTTTAATAGAAGACTATACAGTTTAAAGATCCAACTTAAATAAGAGAGTGACCACAAATTCTTGTATCCCTATATTGGTACTAGAAGCTCTTAGAAAACACACCCACACAATTGCATTGGGTTTTATTGTCATTTTAAAGATAAAATTTACAACTACATTTGAAAAATCCCACTTTTAATTATTTTGTAATGGATCTCCATGCTCAATTCTAAAACTCCAAATTTAACAGAGGCTCGAAGGATGCTCAAAAAGTTGCCAAATTTGACTTTATACCTTCCAATTACATTTATTTAAAAATTCCAAAGTCTTTTCTAAAATCCCAACTTGCATATATGCCACAATGAGTGTGGTCCATGCAACACTATCTTGTTGAGACAATTAAAACCCTTTAAAATCTTGTCGAGAAAACTCATATCCTATAGTTATTGCATTCCATGAGAAAATGTTTACTTGAGGCATTGTGTCCAACAATTTGGATGTCTTTTGTAAGTTTTAGATTTTGCGTACATTTTTATAATGGCAGTCGCATCTACGATATACATCAAAAATTCGTTTTCAATATTTTTAGAGGATCTCCATACCCTGTTCTAAAGCCAGAAATCATTGCATTCCATGAGACTACATTTTGGTGAGGCATTTTATAAAATAATTGATGTGCCTTTTGTGCGTCGATCTTTATAACCTATTCCAAAAATCCCTTTCTTGTACAGTTTGAAGTATGTTGGCAAAGCTTGCTGAGGTGGTTTTTACGTATGAAATGAAATGAAAAATTTTAACGTCCACGAGGCTCAAAATAACCTATGAGACAGTAAAACTACTTTCTTCTAATTTCACTAATTCAGATCTTCTTTTGTTAATCTTGATGATGAAGTCCCCCATTCTAGCTATCCACTCCTCATCAAACAGAACATGTAATGGTAAAGTCTTGAAATTGATTGCATATCTGGAATGAATGTCATTATAGGCACTGCATTCTCTAATAAACTATTTTTCTGATTCCACTGCCCCATCTGAACAAAAGACACAAAGTCTTTCTTCCCAGTTTTCTTTAGGCCTTTTCCATCTACATGTTTCACATCTAAACTGGTGGGAGTTTGTCCTTAGTCGAGCTATGAGAATCTTAGCTCTCCACGGGATGGGGCCCCCTATGTATGCCTTTTGTTGATGATCACAAGCGTGGTTAAATTCTTCGAGACAATATCTTTTTTTTCTTCCTCTGTTGTCCCATATAGTTTTACGGACCTTATCAATAACAAATGCTTGTATTTCTTTATTGTCTTGGGGCCATGCATTCCATTCAATATTCCATTTCTTCATCCACTTGATATTTTGGTTCATCCACGACCTTTTCATCCTGCATAATGGCTCTTTGAAGACATTGTTGGGCCACATGTTTGTTGTCATCTGTTCAATTTTTTTGAGGTATCTTAGAAGTCAAATCATAGCAATGGCTTCAATTGGAACTGCACATGTTTCAGCTAAACGAATCTCATAAGGGACCGAAACTTTCAACCTAAACTTATTAGTGATCATATGTTTTTGAATTCTCTCAATTTGCTTCCATTTTGATAATGGTATGTTGTTGGCCCATATTTCACACTCATAAAGTACAACAGGAGTAACTAATATTTCAAAAAGGGTTTGAGTAGTTTTCCAATTTCATAATTCTTCTTCTTTGCATTTTTTTTGTAAAGCATAAAGGTCTTTCCACCCTCCCATCATTCTCTTTTTTCTGTAAGTCTCCCAAGTAAGTTTTTTGTTGAAGTCAATCCCCAAATATTTGTAGTCGGTTACTTCTTCTAGAATACTACCCTCAAAGAAAAATGGTTGTTGATTTCTTTTCCTTCTATTGTTAAAGATCATAATCTTGGTCTTGCTGACATTAACTTGCATACCTTGATTCAAGTGTGAGCAAATGTTTTTATAATCCTTGAGCAGACGTAGCAATCAATATAAGGTCATCAGCATATAGAAGAATCCTTATAACATACTCACCCAACCAAATACCATCACCACCATCCATATTGAACAATTCTTCAAGTTGGTCTATATATAAACCAAAGAGTGTGGGTGATAGAGAACAACCCTTCTTAATACCAATGTCGCTCCTAAAGCTGTCTGAAATGTCTGTTTGAGTTCTAATTTTAATAGGCATATTTTCATAAAGTCTATGAACCGCTGCTCTAAGTTGCAATGGTATACCAAGCTCTTGCATTCTGCACCATAACTTATCCCTAGGGACCATGTCAAAAGCTTTCCTAAAGTCAACAAAAAAAACAAAAAACTTTTTTCTTTTCCTCCCACGCTTTTTCAATGATATGTCTTAGAGTAATACCATGATCTAAGGTGGAGTGCTTAGGTCTGAAACCAGCTTGCCCTTTTTCTCTCTTCTCATTGTCTTCTGCCCAATTGCTGATTTTGTGTTCAACCATGCTACCAACTAATTTTGCAAATAAGGGATTGATCATGATGGTCCTGTAATTAGTTGGGTTGTCAACATCTCCACTCTTAAAAAGAGGTCTTGCCATACTAGTAGTCCAATCATTTGGGAAACCACACTGAATGATGTTGTTGAATATATTCAAAATGTGAGGAGCAAGAATATATGATCCCCATTTTAGGTATTCTGCATGTAGCTCATATAAATCCTTGGCCTTACCTGCACATAACTTTTGGATACTTGTTTTGACTTCCTGTAGCATGAATAAACTTGTTGTTGTGTATACTAGAGGTGGAGCCCTAACCTCTTGTTCTTGTTCGTACAATTTTTTTGCATATTCTAGCCATTGAGTTGTCGTAATGTTATTTATTGTTTGCTTATTTCTTTGTTGAAGTTATCTCCAAAATAACTTCGGCATAATTTTCCCTAGATATATGAGTTCTTCTCTCTTATTTGTCATGAACTCATCTTTCTTTCTCTTAATAATCTTCCTATATATCTTTATGTCTGTTTTCTCTTTCGCTGAAATCTTAAGAGCTTTCCTTGCAGCGTTGCATTCCTCATCAAAGCACTTATTTGTTGGAAAACCATTTGATTTTTTCCTCTTGTTTTTGGACCGTTTGCAACTCCCAAGAGCTTCCTGAATAATGTTTGTCAACTCATAACTTTTGATGTCCTGCCCATCTACTCTTTTTGTCTACATTAGATGTTCTAAATTTTCCTTGAAGATAACCCGATTTTCCTGTGTGATGAGAATTTTGCCCTTTGTTGGAGATTGGTGACTAGTATGCCTTTTATTTGTATATTGATTTTGTGATCCCCAATATATCACTGTGCAAATTGAGTTGTGGTCTAATTTCAAATCATGCATGGGTTCCTCGACCAAAACGTTTGTTATCTTTTCAATCAGACTTTGGGAACAAATGACATAGTCAATAACACTTGCACCATTGTAGCTTTTGCATGTAAATTTTCCAAATTTTTTCCATCTATTCACACCATTGCGAATAATCAAATCAAACATTCCACAAACATTAATTAGCTCTTCGCCAAAATGATTGGTGTCCTTGTAATCTTCTGAACATCTGCTCCATAAAATGAGTTTCTTCTTCAGTGAGCCATATGGGATTGTGATCCTCCTTGTTGCATAAAATGCTAGATTGTTCATTCGTTGTCCTAGCATTGAAATCACCAAAAAGAAGAACTTCTCCGAGTTGAGAATACACAGCTCTATCATTTTTTAGAGCTGCATATGGATCCTTGCCATTTAACCCATTTTTTTGTAGATATTTGAGCCTTGCGGTGCAAAATAACAAGCTGCAATTCTTATGTGTCTCCCATTTTCTGATATTTTGAACCATATATACTATTTATTTGTGTCTTATTTTTCCAATTGGATCTTTCTACCCTCTACTGCTCTTATTAACACCATTATGCCACCATAAACTTTTCCCTTACCCACTGTATTGTTCCAAACCATGAACTTCGTATAGCCATCAAAAGAAGGAGTCTTACAACCATCATGTTCATGAGTTTCTGTGAGGCATATCATGTCTCTTCCTTTTGCAACCTGGTCTAAGCCCCGTCCCCTCCTCTAAGGATATCCTCTGCAATTCCAACATACCAATTTTAAACATGCTTGGTGAGGGGGAAGTTGTGTTTGCTATTTATCTTGCTATTGAAGACTCACATCGGAGCCTTTCTGCTTCTCAACCCACACTTGTCTTGTTGCATTCCTTGTAGTTATATGTTCTTGTGGTCTTCCATTGTTGTTGCCTTGCTTAGTTCATGTGTTTGGAGGCATGAAATTGGCAATAACAACTATTCCTTTATATAACCATGCTCTCTTACCTTCATCTCTTGTTGCTCTTACTTTGATCAATTCTTTTCTTGTCTCTTCAACTTGCATTGGTGTCAAATCCTCCTCTATAAAGAAGCGCGCACATTTCAAAAGTCCATTTTTTCTTAGAATTTTTCGTTTGTCTTCTATTTTTGCCATGTGAACTTTAATAGGCCGCATGTTCCCTTCCCTCATCTTTCCAACCCTACGTGCTTGGTATATTTGACCTTTCCATTGTAATTTGTCTCTTAGAAAATTGGTTGTAATATTGAAGGTATTTTCATTCTTGCCATGTTCTTTTACTCCTCTGATAATTATGTTAGTTACTCTTTCCTGCCTTTCTTTGTCTTCCCTTTCTTGTCCTTTGCTTTGACTTGCATTCTTACTTTTGTCTTATGTGCCTTTGGCGGCTTGGGCCCATGTTTTGGTTTCTTTTGGTCTGTTATCTTTGTCATTTTCTATTACCATCCGATTCTAAGTATACCACTGTTGAAGTATTTTTGTCCTTGCTTTTGTTATCTTTGAGTGTATTGTGACTGTATTTGCTTTAATTGAATCTTGCATATTTTGCAATTCTGATTTCATGTTTTGCCATTCTTGTTTTCCTACTGTTAGAGCTTCTTGTAACACTATCATCTGTGCTTTTAATACTTTGTTATCTTCTGCTAAAGATTGGTTCGCTAATATACTTTCTTGTAGCTTGTAATTCTTTTCGTCTTCCATTTTTCCAAATACTCAACTCTATTTTTGACTTATAGGAGCTCCTGCACAAACAATTGTGTCGACCAAGTGAGTGGTGTAGAAATGGGACTGTCGCTACTTGTGTCTTCCTTTGCTCCGTTGTCTTGTAGTCTGGGCATTTCAAACTTGAGTGCCTTATTACTAATCTGTTGGGTTTTGACCTTTTGAGTATGTGAAGTCTTTGTCTCTTGTTGAGATTACTTTCTACGTGCTTGTAGCCATTTTCGATGGGAAACCCCGCGCCTTAAAATGCCATGATATTGTTTGGCATTCACTCATATCCATTTCTCGCTCTTATCTGAAGCTGCAATTTTTACTTGGCCCAAATGGTTCGTCTCCATCCACTTAGTAGCTCTGCCAATATTTGTTTGGTTGGTTTCCATTGCATAGAAAGACAATATTTTAGAGCTTCTAAAAGAGCAATTCATCAAATAGACATTGTAGGCTATCCAATGTTGTGTGTAATTTCTGTGATTTTGATGTTGGGCATTTTGTCAAATGGTTAGCAGTCGTTCCCAACACTTGTTGAGGTCCATTGGAGATTCTTGAATTCTGACACTGTATAATGTCCAATGCTGAGAATAAAGGAGTGGAGATTTCCAGTGCGATGCTAATTGCTGCTTTGGTGAGTGCAATTTTGGCCAGGAATTTAGAGGCGTCAATCCTGGCGGAAGTCACGAAATCATTTTCCGACACCCCTCCAGATCTGCAGTTCAGCGATGAATTGAAATTCTTACTAATGTCAGGAGTTCGCCGCAACAACAGCAGCTACGAACCAAGCGATCATTATGATCATAGGGTAATTGCATTTGTTTAAAATCCTCCAGAGGCCTTTGCAACAAAATCATTTTGTGCTCTTAACGTACAAAGTTGGGTATATATAGTCTTCTAAGAGTGACTAACCAAATTCATTGTAACACCTAACTTTATACCCAAAATCCCCCTTTTTCACTACAAAATGCAAAAAGTTCGGAGGAGGGAATTCAGATTTTACTTCCATTTCGGAAAGCTGAAGGTGTGGAGAGTGATAAACTATCTTATTGACACAAGATAAAAATATACTGTATAATATGCATTTTCGTCCATAGACCCTCATGATAGTGATCATAATTGACATCAACCTGGTCTTGGTTTTGGTGTCCGATAGATGTCTGATTTCACATTCGCTTGGGCTTGGTCTCTTCCCTTGCCATGGCTAAAGACTTTAATAAAACATACGAATTGGTATTTATACCCAAATCTTCACCTGCAAAATACATGAGCTGCAATGGCAACAATATGTTTATACCCAGCTATGGAACCCATTGAAGGCAACACAGGAAGTTGTGTAAGCTGGAATTATTTACAACATGTTTTCAGACATCTGCCAAAAAATAGATGATGTCGGGAAACGGACCGCCAGGAACAGATGGTCCCAGTAAACAGACGTTTTCTCAAAGGAGGATGCTAATAATCATCCTTCACAACATAATCATATTATATTCATAAACACAAGCTTTTATGCATGTACATGTGCCCAAGGATTATATTGCAGGCATCATTTGGGGCTGCATCACAAACTAGCTCCTCTCTGAAATGATTGATATCATATGTGAAGTGGCATTGTTGCTTGATACATATACCCTTGGTGTTGTAGGAAATGATCCATCCAATGCAATAAGGATGCGAGTGAGACATAGTTTGTAGACTCAGTCGCTTGATGGTTGCTTTAGAGATGAAAGTCTTCATGCTTCTGCTATCGAACATAAAATCCATTGGCTGCCCTCGCACCCACATTTACTTATGGAATAGGTGTTTTGTTTCAGTGTCTTGCACTGCTGGTGTGGTTGTTGCATTGAGGAAAGTAGCTTCAGGATTTCTGGCTCGTTCTCATAATCCTATACACGTGGCAATCTGCCTTGGAGTGGTGGTGAAATTTGTGTTTGTCACACCACTTTGCTATCTTAGATGGTTCGCTTTGTCTGAAGGGGGTGTCCTCCTTCGCACAAATGATGTTTCGGATTTCTCTTCATTTTTTACTGTTCCTCAACGATCACCACAAAGCAATAAGCTTCTCCCTTTGTCTTGACCTTGGCTGATTTCAGTTTGGATTGAATGAATTGTCACATGCCGTTGTAGTACTTGAGGACTCTATTCTCTTGAGACTCGAATGATCCCAGCTTTGCATAGAGGTCGCGGAAGGCTTTGATGTGTGCTTGGAGAAATTATTCATGTCCTTGCTGGAGTTGTTGCCTATGAATGTAGCAGTCCTCATAAACATCTTCAAGCTAATATTCATCTTCAGAGTTGATAAGCATGTTCTCTCGTGTTTCACAAGAAGTGCATGATGTAAAGTTAATGCTTGAAGTGTGAATGGTGTCTTCAAGCTGGGAAGCATGTTCCTTGGGACTGCACAAGAAGCACATGCAAGGGGCTGTTCGTTTCAAGCTTGCATGAAGTTGCACAAGTTATGGAGGCACTCAAGGAAAGAGTGCCTGGTTGTGTGGCTGCGAACGGATCACCAAATATCTTTCTATTGTTTGAGATCTACAGTGAATCCAAGATATTTTAAAGGGAGCTTTGCTTTTTGAAAATGCAATATTGTGAGAATTGATCGCTTTCTATGGATATGCAAATTGATAAACATGATATGATATTTTTCTTTGCCAATTTTTTGTTCCGTAGCATCTTTAAAATGTTGCAAAATTACATTTAAATTCCTGATTTATGTGAGGATGGAAGTGCAGCACAACAGAGTGCCGTTTGTGAAAGGATTTTTTTGTTACATCTCTTCCCCATATCAACAAAAGGAAGACCGCGAATTTTCCTATTGGACTTTTCTTTCTCTATTTCCCTGCATAAGTTTTCACTGATAATGATGAATAAATATGGGCTTAGAGGATCTCATTGGTGTGAACCTTGTGAAGGCAGTAATGAGGTTCCCAATTCACCATTCAGGGAAATGGAATGCATTGGGTTTTGAATCGATCCAATCGAAAAAGTGAGAGCTGAAACTATGGTAGTTACACCTATCAAAGTCCTTTGAAAACAATCTCTTAGTGAGTTAAGGGTTTCTCATACACCAAATTGGAGTCTCGCTTAGTGGTGACCTAAGAAAACACCTTTACCTTTATTTGGATTGCTTGCCTCCTCAAATTAGGGAATTATTCTTGCATATTGCTCCCTTTTTTGTTGCCTATAAAACTGCCATTTGATATCACATTTTTCCTCATAGCAAATATGATAGAACTGAAACTTTCAGCATCTCAAAATCAGTCCACTCAACTACAGCTGGTAGCTTCTTCAAAGCTAAAGAATGTGCATAAATTTTGCACGAAGAGCATGGCTAGAAATCTGAAGATGTTAGAATTTGCGGAGAGAGAGAATAAACCGAATAAATGTGTGAAGAATGATTGAAGAGAAAACCGGAATACACACTATCCAAATGGGTTGTGTGTCCGGGTATTTATTATGCAAAGACAGTTACAAAATTAGTTAGCGGTTACAACCGCATAACCATACAAAACAATTATAAAAGGGGAAGTCTTAATCATTTATTCCTACACCCCCTCTTAAGACTTACCCTACGTAACTCAAAAACAAACAATCTAACAAAATAGAACTACGCAATCTTCAAACACTTTCACTTTGAAAGCAATGCTATGATAAGGTACGGCTCCATCAAGCTGCTTCGTAACCTTCGTAAAGGTGTAGTTCCCGAGTTGAATTCCCGAGTTCCCGGATTCCACCTCCCCGAACTCCCAAATCACAGATCTCCCGAATTATTGATGTGGCTTGACATAGAGACTCCGTCATCCATTTTGAACCTATATAACTGAAGTTTCAGGGAAAATTTGGCATTGACTACTTTCGCTCCAAATAATTTATTTAGAGTATCCCAAATTTCCTTCGATGATTTTTCTAGGTCTACATGATGAAGTTCAGAGTCAGAGAGAGCAAGGCCAATAATAGCTTTCGCTCTATCATCTCTGCTTTGCCATTCTAACAATTTCGATGCATCGGTAGGTGTTGTCTCTTTCCCGTTTACAATGCCCCACAAATTTTTATTCATAAGTTGCATTTGTATTTTCACTCTCCATGTATGAAAATTTAGACCAGAATATTTTTCTATGGGCATTTCCATTTTAATAAAATAGAATAAATACAACTGCGTATTTTGGCAATGAATAAATAAAATAAAATAAAATACCAGTTGCACAGTTTCGTGCCCTAGCGCAGGTAGTCTTTTTGCTTCTACATCTTTCCAGCCTTATGTCTGTGAAAAATGTTTGTGCCCTAGCAATTCGTGATTGTAATAATGCACCATATTAGTGCAAAGCGTGACTGTAAAAATGTCTAAAATCACGATTTTTCGTGGCTATTAAAATCTGACTATTTGTGCTCGAAAATGCTGTTATTTTCCTGAAAAATGTGCCATTCGCGACTGTATTTTCATGACTTTTTTTTTTTTTTAAGAAAAACGCGAGTACAACGTGATTTTTTCTGAAAAACGTGAGTACAGCGTGATTTTCGTGATTGTATTCTTCTGATTCGCGACTGTACAGCGTGCCCTAATGGGACTCACATAAATATCTTTCTTCCTCCCTCTCTTTGCTTGCCCCACGCTCTGATACCACTGTTAGAATTTGTGGAGAGAGAGAATAAACCAAATAAATGTGTGAAGAATGATTGAAGAGAAAACCGGAATACACACTGTCCAAATGGGTTGTGTCCGGGTATTTATTATGCAAAGACGGTTACAAAATTAGTTAGCGGTTACAACCGCATAACCATACAAAACAATTATAAAAGGGGAAGTCTTATTCATTTATTCCTACATAAGACATAGAAAAGAAATGTGTTGTTATTCACTTGCATTATGCAGCCAATTGCTGATTTTCTCTATATCAACCTCTCCTTCATAGGGTACGATGTTCACCTTTGCTTCAACTTTGAAAGGGGACTGAGTTGGGTGATTTTTGGAACGCCTTGGGCCTTTCTTTTCTTGTCTCGTTAAGAACCTTGGGTGTCTTCGATGAGAGTCCAAGTTTTCCAATGATTGTATCCACGATCTTCTCCATCTTGTCAAGCTTTCCAATGGATTTGGGAGATGCTTGCAAGATCCGCTTCCAACTTCAGAAATCTCTTTTCTTGATCATCACATGCTTGGGTTATGTTTCCTTCTTGAGCCATGATTCCTCTGACTTGACAAGTCCTTCTTCTTGAGGAGATACCCTGCTACAATGGTAGTAATTTGCCTTCACCTCTTGCCTTACAAATCTGGTCAACACCATTAACTGCAACTTGTAATACCATCTACACTCCAACGAACACTTGTAAAACTTAGATACCAATACCATTCGTAATTATCCAGATTCGACCAATGTCTAATTCATTGACATAAATCTCGGTCATATGACTCAATTGTGTGATTATTGCATATTTGAGAACTATTTCTATGCAAATCTATTTATAGAGTGGCCATATTGCATGAATCACATGAAGTACTGTGAAAATAACGTGTAAACATTGGAAAATAAACATTTACACCACACCCACAAGATTTAACATAGAGAATCCCAGTGTGGGAAAACTCTAGCAAGTGGGTTGTGCCTACAATCCGCTATCACAATGAATGCAAGGTTACAAGCTCACAAGTCTATATCATACAACAATCAACCCAAATTCCTTATTTTGAATTCCACATTCTCTTTTCTCTGCTACTCTACTCCCATTATGCTCTGCAATACTGAATTCAAACTCTAGATGACTTTTCAATTCCCCTCCAAGACATTCTTTTAACCAAAGCATAATGAAAAACTAACACACAGCCCTTAAATTAACATACCAACCCAGTAGACATCATACCAATTGATCTATTTTAAAAGCTGGGTGATTGGTTTAGTCTGTCTTATTCAGGATGGGTTTGATCTTGAACAAACCAGTTGCTAATTTATTGACACAAATTTCGGTCTCACGACTGAATTGTGTGATTATTGCATATTTAGTACTATTTCTATACAAATCTATTCATAGAGAGGCCATATTGTGTGAATCACATGAAGTACTGTGAAAAGAACATGTAAACATGAAAAATAAACATGTAGAGCACACCCACTAGAGTAAGCACAAAAATCACATGAAGTACTGTGAAACGAACGTGTGAACATGGAAAATAAACATGTACACCATACCTGCTAGGATAAGCACACAAGATTTAAGCTAGAGAAACCCAGTGTGGGAAAAATCTAGTAAGTGGGTTGTGCCTACAATCCACTATCACAATGAATGCAAAGTAACAAGCTCACAAGTCTATACCGTACAACAATCAACCCATATTCCTTATTCTTCATCCCACAATCTCTTTTCTCTACTACTCTACTTCCATTACACTCTGCAATACTGAATCCAAACTCTAGATGACTGTTCAACTCCCCTCTAAGACACTTTTAACCGAAGCATACTGAAAAAGCAACACTGAAACCTTCAAACAAAATAAAAACCCTATAGACAACATACCAATTGGTCTATCTTCGAAGCTGGGTGATTGGTTTAGTCTGTGTCTTATTCAGGATAGGTTTGGACTTGAATGAACCCGTTGCTAGCTTCTGGTGACGAGTTCAGCTCTGCACAAACCCATTCCAGTGCTTGGCTATTTCTAGGATGCATTTGGTCGTGACCAAATCCATCATGTGTTATTTTGGAGGAGTTCATTCCGACACAGACCCGTCTTCAAGGCCTCGTTCCTTCACAGATACTTTGAAACCTTTTTCAACTCTTTCTAGATACCTGTACAATTCTGCCTTAGTCTATTACATGTCTAGGAGTGATCAAATTACATAAGGATGATGCTGTAAGGCTCATAAAATCCTCTTAGAGTTCTTGCAACAACAGTGATGTGAATTACATCACTGCTGGATCCAATTTTAGATCATAAATTCCAACTAATTTCTGTGTGTGAAATGTATATAGTATATACTACATCCCTGTTATTTAAGCAGACACGACACAAACTTTTAAGTTCAGTTCATTATAGTTGAATAATATCATTTAATATATGCAGGCTTATCCTTCTATATCATTAAGAAGAAATTAGCTTTGATGTTTGTTCAAAGTAGTAGGCAAACGGAGAAAACTGGAAATATTTCTCACCATTATTTTCTTTCTACTCAGGAGCTTTTCCTCGAACAATTTTAATGGAACGCTGCCACTAGAGCTTGGAAAACTCACTCAGTTGGAACAACTGTAAGTTTGATGTATTTTGCCTTGAAAATGTTAAATTTGAAATACAACATTGAACAAAAAAAGGGTCTCATAAAATTTGTGTATGCAGGGTTATTCTCATATTGATATTTTGTTTATTTTTGTGCTTTTTGTTTGTTTGCGAGTCTTTAAAATTGTAAAATTTTCTAGTTCATAAGAATGTAACAATTCATTTGAATAACATCAAATTGTATCATTGATTTGGGAGGGAATTCTATCACCAAAGTTAGGCAAGTGGGTGAAGATTTGAATTTTGGTAGTGTATATAATATCATAATAAGATTCCCTTTCTACAAGTGTTCATATTCACAATATGGTTTTGAATATAAATATCATTCTTAATGTTATCATGAAACACGAATTTATGAGAAGCGCAAGGCAGGCACACATTCAAATCCATTCATAAATCATTGTCTGGCCAATTCAACCTATATGAAGCAAACAGCCATAGATATATTAAAACACGCGAATTTGGAAGGAATAACATATCTCCAATAAAATTCTTGGAGGTAATAATATGTAACTTCTCGTCCTCTACCATTGAATTTATTAGTGAATTATTTACATACAAACACTCTATGAATATTAACGACTCACGAAATATTAGTACATTATTCATGATACACAACTTGAAATGGGATGAAAACAAGACCCCAGTTTAAAATGGCCATGTCCAATGAAGAAATGCAAAGCACAGTTATAAGATTGCTTAATGAATGGCAAAATCTCGTTCCAAGTGCATGAATAATCATGATGATGCATTTACAAGAGATGAAAAAAGGCATTACCTACAACTTTGGTCTCCTTATGGAGCAAAATGTGTGGAGTAGTAAAGTTTAGTGTCAAGTGAAGACTAAAATGCATTCCAAAATTATAAAACGAACTTAAGATCTCCATTAGAAATTGTGGAAATATGCAATCCAAATGAATCCAAACATGCACAAATAATCCTGACAGTTGTAGGCGCTGTTATACTTTTCAAGCAAGGAAGCATCTTTCTAAAAAGTAGCTTTGCATCTTTTCCTCCAAAGGAACATATCTTCTTAAAAGTCGCATCTTTCCCATACTAAGTAGGGAAGTATATTCTTGAGAATGAGATTCACATCTTGTCCTCCAAAGGAAACTGATCACCACCTACCAATTTGTATGCCATAATATACTTTTGCAGCTTTCCATGACCATCCGAAAATCCCCTAGAAGATGTCCTTGCCAAGAGAGAAGGGCAGTGAAAAGGAAATTGAATTCAGCATTTAACCATCCCCAAAACCTTCTATTTGTCGAACACTTTTAAAAGATATGGTCAGATATCTCCTCTTTTCCTCACAATGCAAAAAGCATCTGCAATAGCCATTTATTCAACCATCTTTGAAAGGTATATCTTGATGCTTTACTAACCATCCCATCACATTGTATTTGAAGGAGTTTCTTTCTTTCCAAATGCCTTGATCCGTGACGCAAGAGCATCAAGCAAAACACAACAAATTTTGGTTTTATTTTCAAATTTGATCTTGAAATATCTTAGGGATTCTATTTGAATTGTTTTGTGAGGATTCCAATTCATTTTGGTTATCTTAATAAATGGAGAGGAGTGGTTATGAGTTTCCCTCCAAAATGCATTTTCAAATATTTAAATCCTTAGTTTGTTGACTAGGAGGTCTAGAGACCTAAGTGTGAAGTCTTATAATGACGAAAAGGTTCTAAATGGTTACATGACATGCATATGAAGTCTTCTTGCTTGACCAAGGGGTATTAACTCTATTCTAGTAAAACCGTACTATGATTAGGGTATAAGTTAGTTGTAAACTTCTTCCTTTGTTGTATGGTAAAAAGAACTATTCATTCGAATAGAAGAGGAAGGGAGATAGTTGAAAAAGATTGGTAGAGGTGGTAATCACGGGTAGAAGAGCCAAGAAGGCTCAAAAGAGTCTGTATGTGATCAGAAAGACCTTGTAAAAACAGACAAGTAATGGACTCAAATCTTGTTGTTATGAATTATGAGGTAAATTAATGATGTTCTTGAATGCATTGTTATGATAATAATGATATTCCAATCTCCATGTTAGTCCTAACCCCTGTTAGATAAGGTAAATGCTACAGCTCTATACCTGGTGATAAAGAGTAGTGTCTGTTTTAACTCATTTTAGTACTGTTGCAAGAGTAGGTTGATATCGCAGGTTATGGAAGTTTGGAGTTTGAATGGTACCATAGGGAATCATTGGGGTTGAGAGATTTGTAAGTATATTCTCACTTTGTTAAGGAGGGTACTCAGTGGATCTCGGGTGTACAAATAATGGCCTTGATGGTAAACTAAGACAAACTCAGAAAATATAGTCATTAGAAGACTGGTAAACTGCCCTTTGAAAGAATTTTAAGCATAAATGGTAGACAAACATCTTGGGAATCCTTAGAGGAGGTGTGTAAGGATTTGTAGAATAAGTTTAGGCCTTGGATAAAGTTTCAAAACTCATTAAATAAAAAGAAGAAAAAATGGGGAGTCTCGGGTCTGTGCAACCCTGAATTAGGGTTAGTGAGAGAAAGAAAGTGATAACCTCATTCTTCACCGTTGAAAAATCCTAAAACTTTGAGGATAGTTAGTTTGGGTATGAAAGAAGGAGATTCTCGAGTTTTAAGTCTAATGAATGATATTTGGGGGATGAAAACACAAAAACTCAATCGCACTGCTATAGGTAACCAATTTTGGAACCAGAAAAAGTAGTTTGCATAACAAGAAGTGATAAACTTTTGTAAAAAAAAAACGGTGGAGGGATGAAATATGGCAAGATACAGTCTCCAAGGAGTAAATAAGCTCTGTGGAAATGTTTTATGGACAAGTTCCTTGAAGGTGTAACTGACAGTTATAGACAAGCCAAGAAACTAGTCTTGTGAGAACAAACAAATGAAAATACTTCCAAAGTCAGTCTATAATACTTGATGAAACTTGGTAAGAAGGTGGATATGAGACTAAAGAAGGTATAAACACTGTTTAAAGAAGGAGATACATGGTGATTAAGATGAAAACGTGGAAAACACAGTCTAACTCTGTTCTCTAACAGTCTTGTGACCCAGTCTTGAGAGCAATTGTTCCTAAAAGTCAACTATAAGAGGAGAAGCTTGGTAAGAAGATGTACTATGATACAATGGCATTTTCCAAGAGTATGATGAAGGTGGAAATATGGTTTAATGACCTAGAGAAGAAATGGTGAAGTGAGTCTACAAGGAAAAAGAGCCAAGGCAGGAGCTAGGACATAGTAAAGGAAACTGTCTATTTTCTAAGATTTGGTGTAAGAATATGGTCTAAGACCTAATAAGTCTTGAGTGGAGGTATTGGAAGTTTCTCCACCTATTGTAAGTGATTATGAAACCTTTGGCAAATGTTAGAGGTTGTATATCCTCAAAACTCTGTTTTTAGTGTTCTAGAGACCTAATTGAGATATGAAACAGTCTAAATTGAAGAACTTCCTTTATGAGTTTAAGTCCAAAATTTGGAGGAAAGCAAGAAATCAGTAAAGGGTGATAGAAAAGGTACAGAGTTTTTCATAAAGCCCTGATAGGTGCTCTAAACAATAAGACTTGTATGAAGATAGGGCTAGTAGAGCTAGGCCTAATAATGACAGGTGACAGTTTGAAGAACTTCCTTTGTGCATCTGAATCTGAAATTTGGGGAGAAGTTGTAAGCCCATAAAGGGTATCTAAAAAGGTATTTATCTTCTTTTGAATCCTTGTGAATCTCTGGAAACTATAAAGTTTTCCTAAAAGATGGGCTAGTAGACCCTTATTGAAGTGTAAAAGACTATCAGAGCAGTATAAGGAAAAGTTGGTAATTCTTCATTTTATTATGATTGGTTAAAGTACAAGGAAGAGAAGATAGTTAAGAAAGTGAACATTGAAGAGCTGGTGACAGATAGTGAGTGAAAGGAACTTCTAGCAAAAGTTGCCAAAGTCATAGTCACAAGAATTTTGCTTTGTAAAAGCTTGTCATGATTTGCTATGTTTTTATCTAAACTTGTGTGTCTACGAAGAGTTTTGGTGTCCCCTCTACATCAACCTGCCACTACATGTTCAATCCAGAAGAAATAAAGCTAGATTGGCCAAGTCCTTTTTCTTATAGTCGAGGGAAGATTTTGTAGTGCTCTGCTTCCAATCCCTTTAATATGGACCTGCACACTATAATTACAATTTGAGAAGATGAAATTTCAGAAACGTCATTTAGAGCTCTTGAAAAGATGGCTTGTTTGCTAACATCAACAATTGAGCTCTATTTAGATTTCACCAAGAATGCCACTAGTAGCCTATATTGTTCCAAATGACTCCCCAACAAAACAAGCCCTTCCTTTTGAATCTTTTGCCAGAAAAGGATGGTAGAATCCCAACTCGTCTATCCTTCGATTTGAAAGTCCAAATAGGCTGTGAAGATAGATCCCAAGTGATGCAGCGACTTCAACAAATTTTTCCCTTTTCTACTTTAAATAAAAATCTGTTTGCAAATCTCTGAAATTCTCGTTGGAACACAATTCTGGGAGCCACTTGGATAACCTTTTTCTTTCTTCTGCTGGGAAAAACATGCAACAATCCCTAAAATATGCAAAATAGAGAAGACATTCAACTGAAAACTAAGTTCAAACTTGAATGTAGAGGAGACTGCCCATCAAAATCCTAAGACTGGAGGAACTCAATAATAAAATACGCATATTAAGCTGAGATGCAGATTAAAAGGTTGCATACAAAATGAAGAGTCCACACTTAATATCACCAAAACAAGATGAGATCAATTCTCACTTCTATTCTTTTTGTTTCCCGCTCTCCTCCAGACTGATCTCCCCCTTCTTTTTAAACACATTACCTAAAAAAACATAGGCAGTCCTACCAACAGTCTAATATTAATTGCAACTATTACTTTTTATCTATTTTAGAATTTTTAACGTTAAGTATGTCAGCTAGATTTCAGGCCTAACATCTAAATCATTTATTCACAAACAGGAAAGTGTCAATCTGTAAACACTCTGCATTTAATGCTTTGCTGACTAGCCATTGTCATTCAATGACATCATCTTCCCCTAGCTCAAACAAATCTTGTCAAACCCGGTTTGCTAAATTCTAACAGTTCAGTTTCAGTGATCCATGAATTGTAAGAATTTTTTAAGACCCACCCATTTAACCAAATATGACTTGTATGTCTGGGACCTTGTGGCAGCAATTTTGGTGTCTAGAACTCTCTCAATCTGCTCCCTCTTTTTATTAAGCAAATGTTTGGTCCACTCCTCGGCCTTCTGAGCCTCAAGGTCACCATTCAAACTTGATTCATGCGGGTAAAGGTCAACCACGTGAAAAACGGGGGCTGACATCTAAATCTTCAGGCAGATCAATCAAGTAAGCATTCTCATTTATCCTCTTTAAGATTTCGCATGGGCTGAACTCTTTAGGTTTTAATTTGTGATAGAAGCCTTTAGGATACCCCTTTTTTTCTCAAGTGAACCTTAACTTGTTCTCCCTCTTGAAATACATGCTCCCTCCTATGCAAATCTGCCCTTTCTTTATATCCCTCATTCATGGCCCTTAATTTCTGCTTGACCTGCTGCTGTAGGCTTATGATATTCTCCACAAAATCCTGTGCATCATAGCTAGCACATGCTCCTCCAAGTAAGTCAATTAAATCTACTACACCCTTGGGTTTCCACCATAAACAATCGGAAAATCGGAAAAGAAGACTTACCAGTGGAGTTGTTAATGCTAGAATTGTAAGCAAATTTTGCCTGGGCTAAAACTAAATCCCATTGTTTTGGGTTGTATCCGACTAGGCGCCTTAGCAATTTGTTTCCAGTACTTCAACTTTGCTTTGAGAAATTCAAGTTCTTCCATGAATTTGTGCATAGAAAATACGTGAACATTTCTTGCTTGTGCCCACCATTTTGCTATATTTGTGGCCAATTGTAGACAGGGAATCCAATTTTTCTAAAATCTGAATTGAAGCTTGCATGTTGTCCCAAGTGTCAGCTATACTGAGGGTGATAGGCTGGTGGTAAGAAAAAAATGAATTCCCAACCTTTGCTTTTAATTGCATTAAAGCCATAAACACTTTACGGGAGACTCTTTTCAGCAATATATTTTAAACTGTTTCATCTTGCGTCCTATGTATGTCCCATGGGAAAATTCTAAATTTACCATTGAAGCATCAACTAGTAGCTTTGATAAGGCTTCAACTGTTCTTTGATTAAATTGACCTCCAGCTTTCTTTTAATCATAGTATTAAAATCACCCATCAGTAAGGGGGTATTGAGCTATATACATTGTTAATCCATGCAGTGAGCTGTTTTAACATTTGTATCCAATTATTACCACTAGGAGGAATATATACATCAATAACCACCCATTGAAGATTCGATTCTAAAGAGAGAGAAACCAACCTTAATCCCCCAAGGAAAAATTGTTCCTTGGATAAATATTTCCCTATTATTATGAATAGATAAGGGCTTAGCAGATCTCCTTGCCATAATTTCCTGGAGGACAGAAAAGGTTTTCCTAGATCCCATTTAATTGATATTGAAAGAAAGTGGGTCTAAATGCAGTTGTTTACCCATGCAACCACCTATGGACTGAAACCAAAAGGGTTCGCTGTGGCTTCTAAAAGAGTCCACTTACATCAGTCAAAATCCTTAGAGATATGAGGCTTCATAAGGAATCCCAGTCTCTTTCGTGGGTGTACTGAAATAATGTTATCCTCAATGTGTCTCCCAAGCTCAAAAGCATAATGTGAGATTGAAATAATCTTAGGCAGAAGATCTTTATTTGCCTGGCTATTATTTTGGACAACCGCCTTTGATTGTTTCGGAATGAGAACCAACATTGTAGCATTTGGGTTTCTAAATATGCTCTTATTTTGACGTGAATACTCCACTTTGATGGTGTCCTACAAGTTTTGATAGAAGAAAGCCAAAAATCCATCTGGCCCTAGAGCCTTATTAAGGTCAAACAAGATCATCACAATCTTTAATTCCTCCTCCATGATAAGTGTTTGAAGACTTTTGTTGTCTTCATCATTTATGGGAGGAGCTTTGTGTTGTAGAAGAGTATGGTGGGCTTGGTATCTCTAAGCATTATTTTCTTTTTCTGTGAGAATTTATTGAAAATGATCCAAGGCATGGTTGAGAATCTGCAAAGGTTGTGTGATGAAAGAACCATCGGATGAGATTTTTAGTTGATGGACAGCGTTATGATATTTACTGTTTTATGCTTTGTGGAAGAAATTGGTGTTCAAATCGCCATATTCGATCCATCGTGCTCTTGAGCGTTGCCACCAATAATGTTCCTCAGACTATTGTGGTGTAGTTGATTTTGAATTAGGGGATATTCCTTGTTTTCCAATTCCACTGTGAAGCCACCTCTCTGATTTGTTTCTGTTTTTGATAGCTCATCTTTGATTGTTGTAATCTGCTGGAAATCATTCCCAAGAACCATTTTGCTCCATTACTTCAACTTTGGTTTGAGAAATTTGAGTTTTTCCATGAATTTGTATATAGCAAATCCCTGAACATTGCTTGCTTCTACCCACCATTTTGCGATATTTGTGGCCAATTGTGTATGGGACCTCCAAATTTTCTCAAATCTGAATTGAAGCTTGCATGTTATCCGAAGCTGCCTCCCTGATTTTGGTTTAGCTCATCTTTGATTTCTGTAATTTGTTGGAAAACATTTCCGAAAGCTGTTTTTCTTCAAGTACTTCAATTTTGCTTTGAGAAAGTTGAGTTTTTCCATGAATTTGCACATAGCAAATCCTTGAATGTTGCTTTCTTCTTCCCCACCCTTTTCTATATTTGTGGCCAATTGTGGATAGGGGATCCAAATTTTCTCAAATCTGAATTGAAGCTTGTGTGTTATCTGAAGTGCAAGATATACTGAGGGTGATAGGCCCGTGGTAAGAACTATTCGAATCCCCAACCTTTTCTTTTAGTTGTGTTAAAGCATAAAACATTGACTTGAGACAATAATTCTATATATTTTTTCAGCAATATATTTTAAACCATTTCCTCTGTTGCAACATGTGTATTTCCCTTGGGAAAAATCTAAATCTTCCATTGGAGCATCAATTAGCACTTTTGGTTAGTCTTCTAGAATCTACTGTTCTGTGATTAAATTGAACTCCAACTTTTTTTTCATCAGGGATTTTTGTGGTATTAAAATCACATATAATGATGAGGTTATTGGGATGCACATTGTTAATCCATGCAATGAGCTGTTTTAACATTTTTATTCTATTATTCCCACTAGAAGTAATATATACATTAACAGCCACACATTGAAGTTTCAATTCTAAAGAGAGAAAAACAGCATAATTTCCCCAAGGAAAAAAATGTTCCCTGCATACAGATTCCGCTATTATTCTGAATAGATAAGAGCTGAGCAGATCTCCTGGCCGTAGTTTCCTGGATATTAGAAAAGGTTTGCCTAGATCCCATTTAATTGATATTGAAAGAAGGGTCTGGATGCAGTCATTTATCCATGCAATAACCTATGGAATGAAATAAAAAATGTTCAACATGTCTTCTAAAAGAGCCCAACTACATTTGTCAAAAGCCTTAGGGATATCAAGCTTGATAAGAACTCCCAGTTTCTTTCGTGGGTGTAGTGAGTGAGGCATCTTCTGTACTGAAGTAATGCTATCTTCAATTTGTCTCCCTGGCACAAAAGCATATTGTGAGAGTGAGATAATCTTCGGCAGTGGAGATTTGATTTGCCCATCTATTATTTTGGAACGTATTTTGTATGCCATGTTGCATATAGTGATTGGCCTCTATTTTCGTATATCCTCTGCCTTTGATTGTTTTGGAATGAGAACCAACTTTGTCGCATTTTGGTTTCTAAGCATGCTCTTATTTTGATGCAACCCTTCTATTAATTCTAGAAGATCCATTTAGATGGTGTCCCAAAAGTTTTGATAGAAGAAACCTAGAAATCCATTTTGGCTTAGAGCCTTATTAGGGTGCAACAAGAAGATTGTAATCTTTAGTTCCTCCTCCGTGATAGGGTTCTGAAGACTTTTGTTGTCTTTGTCATTTACGAGAGGGTGTTGTAGAAGAGCATGCTAGGCTTGGGATCTCTAAGCATTATTTTCTTTTTATGTGAGAATTTGCTGAAAATGATCCGAGGCATGGTTGAGAATCTGCAAAGGCTGTGTGATGAGAGAGCCAACAATTTTTCAGTGATTGACAGCATTTTGATGTTTTCTGTTTTGTGCTTACTTGTGGAAGAAATTGGTGTTCAAATCACCCTATTTGTTCCATTGTGTTCTTGAGTGTTGTCACCAATATTGTTCTTCAGACTATTGTGGTGTAGTTATCTTGTAAATTAGGGGTTGTCCTTGTTTACCAAGTCCAGTGTGAAGCCGCTCTCTCTGATTTGTTTCCAATTTTGATCCAGCTCATCTTTGATTGATGTAATTTGTTTTGAATTTTTTCTGAAAGCTAGTTTGCTTCATTACTTCAGCTTTGTTTTGAGAAATTTTAGTTTTCCCATGAATTTGTATACAGCAAATTGGAATCCCTTAACACTGCTTGCTTCTAATCACCGTTTTGCAATATTTGTGGCCAAATGTGGACAGAAGATCCAAATGTTCTCAAATCTGAATTGAATCTTGTGTGTTATTTGAAGCTTCTTCTCTGATTTATTTCTGTTTTTTTTGGAAAGATTATTTCTGATTTTGATCTAGCTCCTCTTTGATTTCTGTAATTTGTTGGAAAACATTCGTGAAAGCTATTTTTCTTCCAGAATTTCAACTTTGCTTTGAGAAATTTGAGTTTTTCCATGAACTTATACATAGCAAATCCCTGAACATCGCATTCTCCTTTCTTCTACCGACCATTTTGCTATATTTGTGGCCAATTGTGAATGGGGGATCAAAAGTTTCTCAAATCTGAATCGAAGCTTGTGTGTTGTCTGAAGCGTGAGATATACTGAGGGTGTTAGGCCAGTGGTAAGAAAAAATGGAATCCCCATTCTTTGCTTTTAGTTGAGTTAAATCCATAAACCATTTCCCTGAGACAATAATTCCATCTATTTTTTCAGCAATAAATTTTAAACTGTTCTCTGCTGTACCATGTGGATGTGCCTTGGAAAAAGTCTAAATCTACCATTGAAGCTTTGATAAGGCTTCAATTGTTCTGTGATTAAATTGAGCTCCAACTTTCTTTTTATCAGAGATTTTTATAGTATTAAAATTACTCATCAACATGTGGTTATTGGGCTGTACATTGTTAATCCATGAGTGATTAACATTTGTATTCTATTATTTCGCACTAGGACGAATATATAAAAGAATAAGATTCTGAGGTTGCTCCCCCCTATAGATCATATGGAGATGAGGTCACTTTCTACCCCACCCCCCTATACTATATAGAAATCACTATATATCATTGAGCTGATCCAGTATTAGCTAAAAAGGGTCGGGTTTGTTTCCTGAGCCCAGTGAGAACTAGCCAGCCATCTGCCTTACTTACAAAGATATAGAGAGAGGGGGCATGGCCATCTGCCCAGATAGGGGGTCGTCATAGACCATATAGTTCAGGGCTATTAATCTATGTGGGTGGGGGGTGGATAGATAGGGCGACTAACCCTATGATTCTACGACTATGACTCGAACTTGTTGCCAATCTCTAGTTGTAGTGAGTTTTGTTCCCATAGTTCTTTCTGGGCGGCCCCGCCTGAACTATCAACTCTCTCTCTCTCTCTCTCTCTCTCTCTCTCTCTCTCTCTCTCTCTATATATATATATATATATATATATATATATATATATATATATATATATATATATATATATATATATTAACAATCGCCCATTGAAGATTCAATACAAAAGGAAAAAAAAATCCCCAAGGAAAATATTGTGCTTGGAAATCAAGTCATGCATGGAAGGTTCTTGATTAATCATAATATGAATTTTAGTGTTGCTAAGATTGTGCTTTGTTTCCCAAACATTGAGGAGAGATTCAGTGGGGGAAATTGGGTCTGCATATCTCTTGGAGAAGGTTTTGATTTTGCTTTTCAACAAATGGTGTTTGTTGGGAATAACCAGTCCTCTAGTTTTCCCTGATATGATCTGATTTAAGAAGGGATGGTAGCATTGTAGTCCCCTCTGCTTAGCTCCTATTGATTGACTGTCATTTTTGTTTCCACTACCGATTTATCCATTTCCTCAGTTTTGAAAGTGGCCAAGATATTCTCCATTGGAATTCCTTGAATGCAAGGTTTTTTGTTTTTCTTGTCATCCTCAGTTTTGAAAGCAGCCAAGATATTCTCTGTTTGAATTCCTTCAATGCTAGGTTTTTTTTTTTTCTTGGTATTTGATACTTTTTCTGGCTCCCATTTTTGCATAGCTTTTGGGATAAAATCAGTTTGAGACTCTTAAATTTTGATCTTTTTTTAATGTCTGCTGGGTTTTTTGAGAGCTTGTCTTTGGTGTGAAAATAACGTGGAGTTTGGATTCATTTTTGCTCTTATTCTCTATGGTTTAAAATGAAGCTTACAAGTGCACCTTTGATCCTTGAGCCATGGTTTGTGTCTTGACTCTACATCCAACTCCTCCAAATCCATTTCAGTTATTGCTGCAAAGGGATTTGATTGTTGAATTGGATTTGGTTTATTCGGGAAATTCATTGTCTTCCTGGCATAGACTCATTGAAACTTATTCTCAGCTTGTGGAGCAGGGTGTTCCTCTTGACGGGGGTTTTGATTTTGTTGTGGCGTGTAATGTTGTTGATACTTTGTAGGGCTCTATTTAGTCTGTTTTTGTTGTGATTGTGGAGCTTCTTTAGGATGTGTCACACGCTGTTCCTTTTTCTATTGTGCAGGACAACCCCATGCCACGTTCATGTGTTCATGAAAAAATCTGCATTTGAAGGTAATGTTGTCATAATTGATGGGTTGTTCCCATTCTATTCCCATGTGTGTCCAAAATGAAGTGATCCAATAGAGGTTTGTTGAGGACTCGTGGGATGTGAGTAAAGTAAGAAGCTGCAATGTACTCTCCAATGGTAATCCTGATTTTTCGGAGGGGAGTTTCTTTCCAATATTCACAAGGGAGTAAAAGGGAATATGGACCAATAAAGGAATTGTGGTGGGTAGGTCGTTTGTTGGATTGAAGGTCGGTGACCATTGTTTAACAAAGTGCCTAAATCTTCTCATAAACCAAGGCCCTCCTTAAAAAATATGATCTATGTCCTATTTTGTTGTAAATACCACCATGAGATATCCTTTTGGCATCAAAAGCATTTCCAATGATCCAATGGATATCTTGTCTTTTTGGACCCAATCATAAGGGATTCTTGGCCCCAGAAAAGCACCCCATAAACCTAGAGATTAAGGCCCTCTTGTCCAGAATCCAAGTCCATTGTACCCTTTCTTCCATAGTGAAATTGAACTTTGGGGGTGTTTCCATTTTCAAGTAGCACCCATTTTTTTTTTGTAGGGAAAGTTGGCTTGGTGATGGTGGCATTTGCGAGTTCATCTTTACATACATGGAATGTCGTGTTAGGCAACATATCTGAAATCTAGATTTCTATTTGAAGACAACGGAGGTGGAGAGAAGACAATAGCCTCCTTTGGGTAACTGTCCTAGATATGTTCAAGAAAAGGGAGTGTAGAGACCTAAAAAAGGTAGCATAAAATGAGTTGAGGATTGGCTTTGAGGTGGAAGGGCATGGAGGGGTGGGTAGGGGAGAGTTTTTGATTATTACTAGGAGCACTATTTAAAGTAGAGAAATGGAACAATCACTTCTAGATTTGATTTTCTCTCGGTTGGTCAAAGCCATCAAGGCAACAAATATTTCAATGTGTGTAATGTTGTAGTGTCCCCTTTTCCGGGGCATTACTAATATATCGGTTCATCTCTTTCATTTGCATTATAACCCCTTGGCATGCCTAGCGCTACAAGTGGGAGTCTTTTTTAGTCTTTAAATGTGCACATAGGTTAGTTACTCTTTATTATTTAATTAGAAAATAATAAAGTGCACATTAAGTGATTCTTTTAATATTTTAATTAAGTTTTATTTGTTTTCCCTCCAAAAGGGAAAAGGTCGGCCATTTGAATGTTGCACCCCTTATGTTATAAAAGGAGGTTGCATGGCCATTTTTGGGCATGTTGATTTGATCATTTATGTCTCTCCATGCTTGGAGAAATGGGATGTATGCCCTAGCTCTCATTGTGCTCTTTCTCTCTCATTTGACTTGGAATTGAAGAAAATCTTATTTTGATAAGGATCCATTTGTGTGTGTTGCAAATTGCTTGGAAAAGAATTCCTTGCCATAACGAATTTATTTATGGTGCAAATCTGATTATTATTGCATGATTTGGAGCATATTTGTTGATTTTCAGATTTGCTATGTTTTGCAATTAATTTCATAAATTTTGGAGATGATTTGATTCCCTAACTGTGCTAGGCGACCTAATTTTTAGGGAAAAATTAGGGTTTCGTGCCTACTATGCGAAAACTAATTTTGGAATATTATTCTTCATATTTTGTGGCCCAAAATCTAAAGTTTGAAGGTTTTTGCTTGATTGGTTACGCGGGAAATAATTTTAGAAGTTGCAGCAGTCTAGGGTTGGATTATTAATTGTTTGTGATACATTTTGATGCTTAAAAATTGTGGTTTCAGTTCAGATCTGTTCTTGGCATTTTTGTGCATCAAAACAAGCTTTTGGAGGGTGAAAACAATTGAGGGAAGTGCTGGTTATTAATTTATTAATTTCTGCTAACCCTAACACCTAGATCTGGAAGTTTAGATGCTATTTTGAAGGGGCGTTAAGTGCTCAGAAAAATCTGATCTTTAGTTCATTGGAAATCTCTAAAATTCTAGTTTATTATGCACTTGGTTTCATGCAAAAATATGGAGTAGTGATTGAGTTATGAATTTTTGAAGTTTTCAGCTGTTGGCAACTGTTTCAAATTAATTCACTGCTGTAATAAAAATTAGAATTGAGAAGAATAAAAATCTGATTGTCTCCACCAATCTAGCTCACCACCTTGACCACTTCCAACCCCATTTGGGTTTGTAACTGGTTGACATTGGGCTATTTTAGGTTGATTCAAAAGGATCTAATCCTTCTTGGTTCGATTTGGGTTGAAGTTGTAATTTTATATTTTCCCAAATAGGGGACATCACAGTGGTATCAGAGCAACTTTCCTCTACTCTTGTGGGGTTTGTGTTTGCAGATCTGAATACATAGTGTATGAATCATGGGGTTACTAGGTGAAGGAAAAATGAAAATGTAGTTTTACAGATTGGGGAGATGGCTTGATCCTCCACACCTTTCAAAAGATGTGTTGTTTAGCATTTTGGAGGAAGCTGCAAATTGTTTGTCTATGATAGAACAATCGGATTATGGCTCCATGTTTTCAGCGATGGGCTCTTTGGTGACTCATTTGGCTAGACCCGAACTGTTGAGGCATGATGAGGTGGATGTGAGGCTCATGGTCATCACTTGCATTAGTGAAGTTACAAGGATCGCAGACCTGAGTTTGCCATACAATGACACCACCATGGAAGAAGTCTTCGAGCTCATGATAGAGATTTTTCAAAGGCTTTGGGACATCACAAACCCTTACTTTGGTAAGAGGGTTAAGATCTTGGAGAATATGGAAAAGGTGAGATTTTGTATACCAATGTTAGATCTTGATTGTGATGATCTTCTTCTTCATATGTTCGAAGTATTCTTTTTTTTCTTAAATGATAATCATTCATAAAATATAAGGGTTGCAATGCAAACTATTATGTCTTTGGTGTTGAATGAATATGAGGGTCCCCACAACCATTGCTATCCATGCTTGAGGAAGGTTTGAGACAAGAAAAGTCATGTATTGCTCATACTTTAGCCAAAGGTGTTTTGGATCAATGTTCCAGCAAGGTGAAGGCATATATGTTAGCAAAGTCTCCTATGAAGCAAGAAGGATCAGCTCTCCAAGGTATGAGTCCTTTGGTATTTGATGATAAATTTTTGATATCTAATGCTTGCATGGAACTTGGTGAATGCAAGGAAAAATCAGAGTTGAAGAGGGAACATGAGGATGGCATGGGTAGAAGTTATACCCATGGAGAAGAGGCATTTCCAGGTACTTTAGACCATTCTCAGCTGGCTGGTCTGCGCATAACAATAGTCATTAGAGAGCAAATAAATGAATTCATTCACTCAAAAATGAAGTTTAAGGAAACCCCACACCCATCAAAAATAAGGTTGTATGATTCCAAGATAGAAGGTGATGTTTGGGTTGAAAAATCTGAGTGTGAAGGTGTTCCATGGCACAAAGGTATGATGGGCAGCCCCAATCATGTTGTTTCAGATGTATTGCTTCCTTTCATAAGGGAATGTTTCAAATGTATTGCTTCCTTTCATAAGGGAAATCCATTAGCACAATGAATGGTATGAGATTCATTGCATGAGTTATATTTCTGATTTTCCTTTTTCTTATGTGAATGATGGAGTAAAAACAATGCAGTACTCATCAAGCACATGCTACGCTCATGGTATGAAGAAGTGAGCAACCACTTTGAATTATTTGTATTGACACTTTCCATGTACTTGTGAGATGATCAAGTTGAATAATCTATCGTTCTTACATCATGGTGAATTTTCAGTTTTTGGGTCATAAGGAAGGTTGTTGGGGATCATAAAAGTAAAATATAAACATTGTCTAGTCACGCTGTTGAATTTGCAACCAAAAAGAGTATGTGTATGTCTAATATTTCTATTAATATTCACAATGCTGTCATGCACATTTTCAGTTTGTTTTGAAGACATATTAGCATGCCCACACAAGGATTCAGTCACACTGGTATGCTAATTTTCAGTTTGGAGCATCATTGGTACATGTTACAGCACCATTTCCAGGTTGCCATTTAGCTACTGCTTGTTTGTGTTGGGGAGCAGCGAAGAGGAAGGTATGGTCTTAAATCTTCATGCTATGTTTTGGAAAATAAAGGCAAATATGATGAATATTCAACTATGGAATGAAGAGGTGCAAAGCTCGTCATTAAATTCACTTTGGGATCATCGCTCTACATCACGTGGTGTAAATGTGTTTCAGAAATTGTTTTCATGGGAACAATGCATTGTGGGTTGTGAGAGTGTGTAGTGTTGGCCTTACCTAAGGTGAGTTGGAATACCGTGAGGGCAAAGATTTTTTATTTACACTGACTGTAATTTATTTCAGCGGTCTCTTCTTGTGGCTTTTAGAGCCATAAGGCACGAGGATAAGAGATATTTTTCCATTGGTACACTCACACATGGATCGAAGGATGAAGTCGGGCTCACATGGGGACAAATTTGGAGTTGTCAAGCTGCTGATTATTTATCAAATTTTTATTTTATGACAGCAGTTGGTTTTTGGGGGTTCAAGTATGGAGCAACATTGTGACATTTGGGGGCAGCCCATACATGAAGGAGACTTGTGAGCCATTCACACCATGGAGACACATTGAAAAAGTGTTTTTCAACACTTATTTTTCTAATAAGTTTGCTTCATGTGCAGGATTGAAGACATGTGAAGAAAGACCACTATCCTACTCACTTCATGAGGGCATTATTGAGTGGGCAGCCTTGTAACTTAGCAAAGCTCATCCCTTTGATGACTCCTAATGCCATGTTGAGGACCCCATTACTTGGAGCACAAATTACCAAGTTGATGACCCACTTTTTTGGGTTGATGTGGGGGAAGGAAACATGTTCTTCTAAGTGCTTCATCACTTGACTAGCACCGGAGCAAGACTTTGGACGCATCACTTCATACTCTTCTCTTGGGTGCATGATACGTGGATCTATGAGCTTGTTATTTCTTGAGGGTGTTGCTATTGTTTAAGAGCAAGCAATCTCCAACAAGGGAGGACTGTAATGTCCCATTTTCCGGTGCATTACTAATATATCGGTCCATCTCTTTCATTGGCATTATAACCCCTTGGCATGCCTAACGCTACAAGTGGGAGTCTTATTTAGTCTTTACACTGTGCACATAGGTTAGTTACTCTTTATTATTTAATTAGAAAATAATAAAGTGCACATTAAGTGAGCCTTTTAATATTTTTAATTGAGTTTTTATTTGTTTTCCCTCCAAAAAGGGAAAAAGTCAGGACGATTTGAATGTGTTGCACCCCCTTATGTTATAAAAGGAGGTTGCATGGCCATTTTTTGGCATGTTGATTTGATCATTTATGTCTCTCCATGCTTGGAGAAATGGGATGTATGCCCTAGCACTCATTATGCTCTCTCTCTCTCATTTGACTTGGAATTGAAGCAAATATGATTTTGATAAGGATCCATTTGTGTGTGTGCTAAATTGCTTGGAAAAGAATTTCTTGCCCTAGTGAATTTATTTATGGTGCAAATCTGATTATTATTGCATGATTTGGAACATGTTTGTTGGTTTTCAGATCTGCTATGTTTTACAATTAATTTCATAAATTTTGGAGATGATTTGATGCCCTAAATTTGTTGGACAACCTACTTTTTAGGGAAAAATTAGGGTTTCGTATCTGATGTGCACAAACTAATTTTGGAATATTATTCTTCATATTTTGTGGCCCAAAATCCAAAGTTTGAAGGTTTTCGCTTGATTGGTTAAGTGAGAAATAATTTTAGAAGTTACAACAGTCTGGGGTTGGATTATTAATTGTTTGTGACACATTTTAATGCTTAAAAATTGTGGTTTCAATTCAGATTTGTTCTTGGCATTTTTGTGCATCAAAACAAGCTTTTGGAGGGTGAAAATAGTTGAGGGAAGTGCTGGTTATTAATTTATTAATTTCTGCTAACCCTAGCGCCCACATATGAAAGTTTAGATGCTATTTTGAAGGGGTTTAAGTACTCAGAAAAATATGATCTTTAGTTCATTGGAAAGCTCTAAAATTTTAATTTATTATGCACTTGGTTTCATGCAAAAATACGTAGTGATTGAGTTATGAATTTTTGAAGTTTTCAGCTGTTGGCAATTGTTTCAAATTAATTCACTACTGTAATAAAAATAAGAGTTGAGAAGATTAAAAATTTGACTATCTCCACCAATCTAGCTCACCACTTTGACCACTTCCAACCCCATTTGGGTTGTAATTGGTTGACATTGGGCTATTTTAGGTTGATTCAAAAGGATCTAATCCTTCTTGGTTCGATTTGGGTTGAAGTTGTTGTAATTTTATATTTTCTCAAATAGGGGACATCATAAATGTCCCTTTTTGAGACTAAAACTGAAAAAGTGGGAAACCACACAAACCCCATGTAATGTGCCTTTTTGGAACAAAAACCGAAGATATGGGTTTGGCCACAAACCCCAAAGATCAGATATGAGAATACACACACCACAAATGAAAAATAATCTGACTTTTATGGCAGCAGCTGAAATAACCTTCCAAACCCTAGAGCGAACAGAGTAAAAGCTTAGAATTCACCAAATAATCATGCATAACAGTTGATAGATAATTATTTCAATCACAACAACCAAAATACATTCCATTTCTAACAATTAAATGGAGAAAATCAGTGAAGTCACACTGCTATAATTAAATAAATGGCAGGTGTAGGGCAGCCATAAACCAATGCTGAAATTAATAGATAAACACCACCAAAAATCATAAAATAATAGATACCAGCCTTATAAAATATGCACAATCAGAATATGAAATTGGATTTGCAATTTGTGCCCTAAAAGGCACTCAAATACCAACAAACCCTAGTCACTCCAATTAGGAATGGCTCTAAAATGCATACAATATTTGTAGATCTCTTTCCTTATTCTTGAACGCCCTAAATCTGCAAAAAGGTCTTCAATATGACTTTGCTTCAACCAAGGATGGAGGGTTTTCATTCTCCAACCAAGCACAAGAAGGGTTTTCGTCCTTCTTGGAAAACTACACAATTGGATTTTCGCCAAAAAGTGGAAAGACAATGAACAAACAACCCATAGGTCCAATTTAGATAAAATGTGCGAAAATTGATGTCCCCAAATGAAGTCCTTAATCTCCTTTTATATCCTCATATTGGCGCCAAAGGCCAACCCATATAAAGGATATTTAATCTTTTAATTTGTTTTTTAGAATGCACCAATCCCAGCCGACCCTTTATAATGGGAATATACAAAGATAAAAACATAAACATGAATGAGGAAAAATGGAAATATAACCCATGATCTTCCCTTGCTCGTCCATTGCTTGCCTTCAGAAAGGGGAAAGGCAAGGAATCCTTTATTTTGGATTAATTCGAAAAATGGGACATTACAATCCTCCCTTCCCGAAATTGCTTGACCTCGAGCAATTATAAGTACCCGAATCCTAAATGAATCGCAACTACTTCTCCTTTGATGTACCTGCACATGAAACAAAATTATCAAAGAAAACAAGAGTGTTTAACAACACTTTTAAAATCTCTTTATCATGCCTTAGGGACATGATAGTTAGCTCTCTTCTGTTGCTTAACACCATCTCATAATTTCCATTCAAATGATGGCTTCCCAATACTTCAGTAATGATGTCCCAAAAACAGTTGTAATCGTGCATTTTTCTTTCAAAAATCAGAATGTTCAAGTCTGAAAACAACACATCATAATCTGATTTATTCCCTCCTTTCAGTTGAGATCTTCTTTCCTCATCATTCCATGACGGAATGCTCTTCAAAAATGAAAAGACACTATTGTTAATGGCTACTAGTGGCAGCCACAAATCTGATTTTTGCAAACTCATCCCTCTAACCATGGCATAACAAGTACTAAACTGAAATCTCACGAAGAAAAGAAACTCCATGAGTAATGTAGGGTCTGAAATTTGATTTACATATGTTTAAAAACTAGGAACAACAGGCCTATAATTGAAATCAGCAGACATATTGGCCTTGAACTTGAGAAAATCAATCTTCTTAACATTCCTATGAATTATGATTTCATCATTTTTCGAGTGGAACCCCAACTCCTTGTGAATTTTGAGGGTAAGTTCTAAAATTTGGAGCTCTTGATACCCACAAACATTGTGTGACTCGGTTGAACTGAAAACAAGGTAGTCAAAACAAAAATCATACCTCATCACGGGGCCATAAAACTGAAAAATAGAACCATCATTCTCCTCTTTGACTGTCATGTGTGCAGCTGCAAGTTCGTCATAATTGCTTGCCCTTTCCAAAAAAAAATTGGTTCATTCATGGAACTAGGGGTTAGCAATTCATAGAAAAGAAAATCAGAATTCCCATTAAGCTTATGTTTCCTTAAACATGGCATGCTAGCATTCTCCTTCATCAAATTCCTTCCCTTCCATAAGAAAAGAAAAAAACTGAAATCTTTACCTTCACCCACTGTGTCTTCCTCAAAAACAACATTGACAAACTCATACTCAGCTTGAAATATCACCTTATTGCCTTTATTCATGAAGCACAACTCCATACTTTGAGGGTTGAGAGAGAACTTTCCCAATGAATGTAACCATTGGACTCTAAACACAAGATAGATACCAGCTATGCCAATCATATAAAGATCATCAAATACCTCATGCTCTCCTAATGTGGAAATGAGTTGGGAGCACCTTTGTGTGCATGGCATGGAGTGGCCATTTGTTGCCTTGACCGTGAAGCCCTGTCCACGAAGAGCAAAGACCTTCAAAACTTTGTTAGAACACATAATTATTTCAAAACAATCCTCCATTAAATTTAACCATGTGCATGGAGTAACAATATCAAAGACTTCCTCCTTACATACAAGAGGTCAACCGGAACCCAAACCTTTATGCCCACATAACCTTGCAAGGAAGGGTCTAAGTGCCAAAAGCTATCCCACAAGTTCTTCATATTGATTTCAACACGCTTCTCAAGACAATAACCATATTGCAGCGACATAGGGAAAGTTAACAAATATGAAATCTGATTGTACCTTGGGCTGCCCTCAACATGTTCTCCAATCCTTGCCGGATGAGGGATGGTTGGGATATCCTCCACACTCCTGACTGTGTGACTCAGAATTTCTGAACTAGGATCAGCCTTCTTCTTCATCTTAGGTTCAACAAATGTGGCTCTTTCCGCCTTGGCTTCAACAATATTTTGTTGATACTTGCACGGAACATCTTCATGGTTCTTGTTGGAGTCGTATACACCATCAATTTGCCTCTTATTGACTGTTGTTCTGAAAATTCCAGCAAACTGAAAATGATGGTAGTCACCCAAAAAAACCCCCTCTTCATTCCCATGGCCCCCAACAAGGTCACCCAAAATTCTTGGTCCATGGACCCTATGCAAATCTGATTTGTCATCACCTGTATCATCATGAAGACTTCCCATTTTCCATGTTTTGCTTTGGAGCATCACATTTTCCCCGAGGTCATCCCTTTCAACAAATTTCCCATGAAAATAAATCTGAAATGACATGGTAGAAAGCAACAAATCTGAATTATTTTCGTACCTCCGATTGTCTTTTGGAAATTGGGTTTCAACCTTCCAGTTCTCTTCATCATCTTGTAAATCAATTTTTTCTTTTTTATTCTCTTGTAATGTGTCATCATTAGAAATCATAGAATCATTATGAAATATCAAAGGATTTATACATTCCAACTCGTGCTTTATGATTTCTCTTTCCTTTCTAGGCTCATGATCCCTATTTGCATCAAACTTTGATGTCTTCAAGTTGTTTTGAAAATCAGTTGAGGAATCCAATTCGGCAAGAGGGTTGGGGGGTCTAAGACTCCCGAGGGCTGCTCCCTCTTAGTAACCAGCTGTTGTAATCTATCTTCCTCCATCTTATCCTTAGGAAAATAGGCATGCCCATCTTGATTTCGTTCATGCCTTGTTGGCACATGCATGGAATCTCTTTGTGGTCCTTTCCCAAGCCACAAACACCTTCAACTTGACTCTTAGGAGTTGTCCTAAACAGACCAACAAGTTGATTGTTGTCACGTCTCTTGGAAAGATGGTTTCCGATCGTCCCTTTCATTTCCCCTACTTGTTCATCATCCTCCCTTCCAATCCTGGTATCCACACATGTTGAAATATTATCAATATTGGCAAAACACCGATCAATAATTACCTCATCATGATGACTATCCAGAATAATAATGGAAGTAAGGGTTGAATCTCTGCCCTTCATGGCTCCCTTTCTCTCAAAGGGCAGATCTAATTTTTCCCTCGCATGCAAGTGACTGTTGGAGCTCCCAATTTTTTCATGAGGACTTGAGAACCCTCTACCTTCAAGTTTTATGGCGTCCATAGTCATGAGTGTGGGGTCCCTAGGGAGGGTTGACCCCTTCCTTGTTGCTTGGGGTTTTGACCTTGTGCCAATCCCCACTCTTTCTGTCTCCAACTTCACGAACTCTACAAAAGGTAGGGCATCACAGATCTTTTCCAGAAGAGTTCTATACTCTTCATACCATGTACTGATGTTGCTTCCTTTGGATGACGGAGAATTTATGACATCCTTTGAAGAGATTCTTCCACCATTCGAGCCTTGAATGGTATGGATCAGCCGGGCCATTGTGTTGGCCAATATTTCTTGTCCTCGGGTAATCCTTTCAATCCTAGCATTGTTGAAAACTCTATCCATCTCTTTTTGATTTTCAAACCCTCAGGCTAGGAAGACCAAAGCTCTGATACCACTGTAATGTCCCATTTTGGGACAAAAACCAAAGATATGGATTTGGCCACAAACCCCAAGGATTGGATCTGAGAATACACAAACCACAAATGAAATATAATCTGATTTCTATGGCAGTAGCTGAAATAACCTTCTAAACCCTAGAGCGAAAGATCTTAGAATTCACCAAATAATCATGCACAATAGCTTATAGATAGTTCTTAATAATTATTTCAATCATGGCAAGCAAAATCCATTCCATTTGCAACAATTAAATGGAGAAAATCAGCGAAATCACACTGCTATAATTAAGTAAATGATAGCTGCAGGGCAGCCATAAACCAATGCTGAAATTAATAGATAAACACCACCAAAAATCATAAAATTATAGATATTGGCCTTATAAAATATGCCAAATCAGAATATGAAATTAGATTTGCAATTTGTGCCCTAGAAGGCACTCAAATACTAACAAACCCTAGTCACTCCAACTAGGAATGACTCTAAAATGCATTAGATCTCTTTCCTTATTCTCCAATGCCCCAAATCTGCAAAAAGGTCTTCAATATGCCTTTGCTTCAACCAAGGATGGAGGGTTTTTGTTCTCCAACCAACCACAAGAAGGGTTTTCGTCCTTCTTGGAAAGCCACACAATTGGATTTTCGCCGAAAATTGGAAAGACAATGAGCAAACAGCCCAAAGGTCCAATTTAGATAAAATGTGCCAAAATCAATGTCCCCAAATGAAGTCCTTAATCTCTTTTTATATCCTCATGTTGGCGCTTAAGACCAAAAAGGAAAGGCCGACCCATATAAAGCATATTTAATCTTTTAATTTGCTTTTTTAAAATGCACCAATCTCAGTTGACCATTTATAATGGGAATATACAAAGATAAAAACATAAACATGAATAAGGAAAAATGGAAATATAACCCACGATGTTCCCTTGCTCATCCATTGCTTGCCTTCGGAAAGGGGAAAGGAAAGGAATCATTTATTTTGGATTAATGCAAGATAATGGGACATTACAACCTAATAGATCAAATTAAGATTTTAAATCAGGAAGCTGATTTTTATAACAGCTGGAAATCAGCAGTCATATTTTTACAACAGCAAACTAGAATTAGAGGAAAATCACTCGAATATCATCAAATAACTGAACCACAATTTAGATAAATATTTTAGGAAGAGTGTAAGACACTTTTCATCATTAAATTTGATCACACACTCAGCTGGAAATTTAATTATGAACAACAAAGGTACAACCCATATTAAATTTGATCACACACTCAGGTGGAAATTTAATTATGAACAACAAAAATACAACCCATAAAAATAATGAAAAGGGAGGTTTCCAAACCCCGATAACCACAAAAGAAGATAAATTCCAACCTTAGAAATTATGTCAAATCTGAATATCAAATAAAATATGAATTATGTGCCCTAGAAGGCACCCAACTATCACCAAACCCTAGTCGCTCCCTTTGGAGAGAGCTCTAAAATGCATGCGAAACCCTAGTAGACACTCTCCTTAATGCCCTAGATCCAAAAATGCAAGTAGTCTTCAAATCACCCAAAATGGAGGGTTTTCGTCTTCCACCAAGCCACAAGGAAGGTTTTCATCTTCCTTGGAATGCCACACAAGAGGGTTTTCGTCCTCAATGGATAGTTAATGAGCACTTTGCCCAAAAACCAAGTATAGATAGAATGCGCCAAAGATCCATGCAAATGAAGTCACACATCTCCCTTTATAGCTCTTGCTTGGCGCCAAAGCCAAATAGAAGTGGACTAACCTCTTTAGGCATCTTTGTCTTTTAATTTGCCTTTATGACTCTTCCAACACAACGGACTTGCCTCATAAAGGAAACACTAAAAGAAAACATTCAACCTAATAAAAGAAAACTGAAATAAAATGCAATTCCTTTCCTTGTCTAATAATTCTTATTTTCCACGAAAAGGGAATGGCAGGAAGTCCATATTTAGGCCTCAATTCAAAAAAGGGGACATTACAATGTGGCTCACAAAGTATATGGCTAGATTACTAGGAAGAGTGGTCTATTGGTAGGGAAAGGTCTTGATAGACTATTTGCATGAATCAATGCGCTTTAGGCACATGGCGCTCCAAATCCACAATGGGTTCATGGGATAAGGGATTTCCAACTGTCTTCATGTGGAAGCATTTGTGAATGACATTTGTAGTCAAGAGAAACGAAATCTCTGCGAACCAACAAGTCTTCCTGAGGAAGCAAGGCATTGCCAACAGATAATCCCACACCAACACGCAAATGATCAACTAATCAATCGTCTTCAACATTGCTGAAGTCCAAGACCTAGAATAGGATGCTGGTGGTTGACATGTTGGGTGATGAGAAGTATTTGAGTAATTCACAATCGGAAGAAGAAAACATGTGAAGAAGAGAGTTCAAATGTCGAGGAACCATGAATGACAATGGCGTCTGCCGACTACTACTGCAACCACCATGCACATGTGTCCTTTGAGGGATCTCTCTCCTAAAGGTACAACACCCTCTATTTATGTTTTAGTTTTTGATATTGCTCGTGTAAGTGGTAGCCAATTGTTTAGCGTGTTACTTAGTGGCTCTAACCCTATGGACTTTACTTCACTTTTTGAATTGGATATGATTACATCATCCGTAGGATTGCATGCATTTGTTGAGTTGACCAGGCGTATTGCACCCATCGAGTCAGGAGTTAGTACACTGTTATGTTCTTTGCCAACAAACAGTTTCTTATACTTTTCTTGTTTGCACATCTCTGCCAGTGCCAACTGTTGGTGCTCAATTGTAATCTCGCCCCTTTTTTGTTTAAAATTTTCAGCCTGCCTGGTTTGATGCACTTTCTGTCTTCCTATGTGGATGCATAATTCTTTTCCTTCACTAGGGTGTCGTTGTCAAGTCCTTTCCTTGGGTCGTGGATCACATTGAATCTTGGTATTATTTACAGTCTTCTCTCCGCGGGGAAAATTTTTGTTATTGGGCATCTTCCACAATTGTGTCTCCTTTGTAAATCCTGTCCCAACATCCGTGGATACGTGGTGTTTTCTAATTGGATGCGGCGTGGTGGGTCTATTTGGTATTTTGATGCATTATGGCGAAGGGCGTGAAAGTATAAGGTAAATGCCTAAGACCCGCAAAAGGACACGTGGAGGGCCTGCGCTCATTTAAGGATCCGCCTCTGGTTTTGACCTTTGGAATTGCGCCGAAGAGACACATGGAGGTTTCCGCTGGATCTTCCCATACTCAAACTTTTCAATGACCGATGCAATTTTGTTGGACCTAGGGCACGTGGAGGGCCCACGCTCATTTGAGGATCCGCCTCTGGTTTTGACCTTTGGAGTTGCGCCGAAGAGACACTTGGAGGCTTCCGCTGGCTTCTCTTTATATTGAGACTTTTCAACGACCGAGACAACTTTGTTGGGCCCAGGACACATGGAGGGCCTGCGCTCGTTTGGAGACCTACATCTGGACTTCACCTTTGCAGTTGCGCCGAAGAGACACTTGGAGGTTTCCACTAGCTCCTCTTTATACTTGGCCGACTCAAACTCACAGCGCAGATAAGCAAAGGGGAAGCCCAAAAATAAATAAAACGCCTATATTCAAAAAAGAAAATATGAATTGGGGAAGTGAAATGGTGCGCTTTTATAGGAAATTTGAGGCATACTAGTCGAGCTGGGTGTAATCATGGTGAAGTAGCCTCTAAGATTTAAATGAGATATCTACACGGGAGAAATACGTTTGAGATAAATTGGCATTATGGAGAAAGATGATGATTGGCTTGATATGACCAAAACCATGCGGAAATGATCAGTCCAGACAGGCACAAAAATAAATATGTTTTCTCCGAGAAGGATTCTCAAAAAGGCAGATGTGATTACCTGTAAAATCAAACCATCTGGAGGCGCTCTAAAACCATGAAAAAATGGCCATTTATTCACCAAATAAAAGAATGATTAAAAATACTGTCAAAAGTTATGACATGGTGCCCCAATCATATCTGATGAAAGCAAGAAATGTGAATGGCTCACAACTTTTCCACCTGGCAAAAACATAAATGAATATTCTTCTTTAAAGATTCGTGTTTTTGGGGGGGAAAATAGGATGAGTGAGTGAGTGAAATTGTATAAATGCAATGAGAATACTCTTGCAAAGGGGGGGTTAATTTTTCTGAAATTTAGTTAGAGAGAAAAAAGGAGAGAAGAGCTGAGAGAAGCCATTTTTCTGGAGAAACTTTTGAGAAACCAATTATTTCTTGTGTGCCTTTCAAGATTGATCATGTCAAGTTGGTTGCAGATGTATAGCCATTGACAGAACTTTGAGATTGTAAACAAACTTTCCCTTGTTGATCAAATTTGAGAAACCTTTAGTAATTAGTGTAGATCAATGAACTGTGTTATGTCCACTTTCATCTTGAGATAGTTTCAAATAGTTATATATGTGCCTGTTGCAGTCTTACATTAGAAATCCTTTGAAATCACACAAAATCTCGTCCTCATGACAAGTATTGTGGCATTTGCAATTACATTATGAAGAGAGCTTTCATTTCATAATGCAATAAGCGAATTAAATTCACTTTACTTGCATTTTCAGTGATACAGATTGTTTGTCAGTTCATTGGTGTATCATGAGCGTGATACAGTAGGGGTCTTCTAAAGTTTAATTGAGTCTTTAACACAAGTTCTTGTGTTAAAACCTTGAAGAATGTGGGAAGCCGTGTGTCTTTGAGCTTTCATAGATGCACAATTTTCTAGTTGAAAGTTTGTCTTTACTATTTGAAGCTATGTTCGTCTTCTTGCCTTGTGGATCTGTTAACATTTGTTTAAAGTCCCTAGATATTTGGTATAATCAACTTCGTCCTGCTTAACTTCCCAACCATAAAATACACATCTAGAAACGAATCATACATGAACCACCACTGTTTGCACTGTCTGTTCATAAATGCTAAGGGAATTCATTGATTTACCCATCCCTCACCTAAATATTTAGGAGCAATCAGTTTTTACCACTACCTTTAGTAACCCGGATCTTGTCTAGAAGGTTTCTTCGTCCTCTAAAGTGAGAACTCATGAGAGTTAGACTACGCTGCATTGACCATACCTTCTAAAGATCTCCTATCAATTTTGTGAAAGGAAAGAAAAATAATATGAATCTGTAGATGTCATCCACCAATATGGGTTACAAAATGGGTCCTCTCACCTTGGTTGAAGGCACAACCTAAAGTAGTTAGGGTAGGTCAAACCCTGTTCACGGTGCTATCCATTTCTTTCATGCCTAAGTGAATGAAGAGTCAGCTAAATCCCTCCCCGGCTACAAAATGACTCACACTCTGATTTATCTGCCTCCAAGCATCTTGTTCGAACTACGGTGCTGCTCAGTCGCAAAGGGAGAATCAATTTGGGTACCAACACCAACAACACCTGTGATGGCTATCAATTTTATTTCCACCTTTCTAACTGCCCATCATAACACTTTATTGGACTATTTAGACTTTGTGAGGGATGTAACAAACCATGAGATTGAGCTAGATGTATAGGGGGTTGTGGGCACATCTGATATCCCAAACACATGCAGTATACCGACTCGGTACACAATACATACCGTATGTACCTTGTAGATATGTAATATAAGAGGTGCATGTTGACCCGATGATGCAAAATCCGTGGGTGATTTGGAGAATGTACGTGATAATGATTTAAAGGCCTTGTATAAGCATGCAGAGGATGAAGAGAGTTATGGAGGCAATAGTCAGAGCCATGTGGAGAGCTAAAGGTAGGGGGAAAAGAGTGAGGGGGAGTTATAGGATAAGGATCAAAATCGTATTCATATTCCTTTTACCAATAGGCACTGCCTGCATGATACATGAATTCCTTGAATGGATTGTACCACTTGGCCGTTTTTTATTTCATGTGGACGAACTAGTACATGCGATAGATTATATTGGGTGGAAGAAGAAAGAGAAACGGCTAATGGAATAAAATAAGCACACTTTTTTTTTTCCACATGGTAGAGAGCCTTATTTTTTGGTAGGGCAAACTGGGCATCCATACTTGGTCATGAACATTATAATCATTGGGTCCCTCAACCTCCTTGACATCCCATTCATCCATACATCAAGTTTTCCATGGATCGACTACACTACGATGACATGGATTCCAAAGGTTTGTTTTTATGAGCAGAAAATGCAGAAGAGAGACTTGCAAAAGCACATATTTTCTGAAATGGGACGCGTGGAGTAAATGCGTCACAAGATTTGTTGAGTGCAAAAGCAGCGTTGCGAATAAGTGTAGTAGGCGTGTGGTAGGAAGGAGACTTAAATACAAACAGAGTGAAGTGGAAAGCCTGCAAGCAGAGATCAAGAGACTCAAGGTTTTGGCGAGGGCTTACTCAGCTCCTCTATAAAATCAGCAGTTCGCCCTTTATGACAGGATCAGCCGGAGCGCCTAACTACTTTTGAGCCACCCCTAGAGTTGGTTGGAGGTACAATGCCTTCTCACCCTAAGACGCACTAGACCTGAATTCACCATTTTTTGGGGGGGTGGTGGAGTAAATGCAGGTATCTATTTTTTACTCAGGTAATAATCTTGTAGTAAAGTGACAATTAGAATTCAGTCAACTATGGTTATAAATAAAGTGGTGCAAAATAAGGGGGTGGCTATTCCCTATACAGAATGCATGCATGCATTAGTATGCATGGACGCATAAAAAAAAGAGTCAAAATGTCATTTTCTTTCAAATAAATGTGATGCATTGCTGCCCATGCACGAGGGTTGGTAAGAACATGCATTAATAAAATGTAGGTTGCGGGTTCGAATCATGGTAAATTGCATAATGGTGTGTTGATAAAAACAATGTGTTTTTCAACACACTTCAAAAATATTCTAAAGTGTATTTTTCAACAAACTTCAAAAATATTTCAAGTATATTTCTGGATTATGGATGGGCATTGGCATGCATGGGCATAGGTGCATTTTGTACATAGAACAAATGGCTCCACAAAAGAATAAGTTGTTTATGTTTCATAAAAAATAAAGTTGTCTGAATTATCTTTTATGTTAGGCAATGTAGGGTCCGTTAACTATTATTAATTACGCTGAAGGCGTATACCAAATTGGATTGAACCCGCTGAAATCTGACAGTTGCAGAAACACAGACCGTGAGGTTTCCTTTGGCCGTTGATGTCTGACCTTTTGAATCGTGATCCCCTCTACACTGACGTCATAGCATCTCCACCATGTATACAAGTATCAGTCGTCAATGGAGCAGGTGACAACCACGATGTATTTTATTTATGTCGTTCAAATGGATGCTATGAAACACATCATCGACTGCTCCAGACATGACTGTTTCTGTTTCCTCTCAAATTCGAGATTTTTTTTTAACACGAAGGGAGGGAATTATTGTTTGTTTCCATTGCACGATTTCAGGAAAATCTGCATCATAAGCTCCACGCTCTCTCTCCTTGTAAATTAGAGAGAAATTTGCAATCAACAACGTAAGAAATCTTATGAACAACACACTTTTCACTCGACCACCGATTTTCACCTTGCAAAAACAATTGCTCATGTGACTGAACCATCCGGTGGACATAACAACCCAAGGATTGCCGTTGGAATGAAATTGATTATGGTAGCTGGAGGGCCCACCCCATCCTTTGTCCCTTTTGAAATTGTTCAACGTTTGTGTCTCTCGTGTCTCACCTCTATGTCTGCAGCAATGGACCCTTTGGTGACCCATTTGGCTAAATCTAATCTATTGAGGTGTGATGAGGTGGATGTGAGGCTCTTGGTCATCACTGACATTAGCGAAGTCACAAGGATCACAGCCCCAAGCTTGCCTTACGATGACACTACCATAAAAGAGATCTATGAGTTCATGATAGGAAGCTTTCATAAGCTTTGGGACACCACAAACCCTCACTTTGATAAGAGGTTTAAGATCTTGGGAAACATGGCTAAGGTAAGATCTTGCATACCAATGTTAGATCTTGATTGTGATGATCTTATTTTCCACATGTTTAAAGTTTTCTTTGTTGTCCTACATGAGGATCATTCACAAAATATAATGGTGTCAATGCAAACTATAATGTCCTATAATGTCCCTAATGTTGAATGAATATGAGGATCCTCCACAACCATTGCTATCCATACTTGTGGAAGGTTTGTGACAAGAAAAACAATGTATTGCTCACACCTTAGCAAAAAGAGTTGTGGATCAATGTTACAAACAAAGTGAAGACATGTATCCAAGGTATGAGCTCTTTTGTTATTGATAATGAATTGTTGACATCTAATAATTGCATGGAGTTGAGTGGGTGCAAGGAGAAATCAGATTTTTTTGAAGAGCATGGAAAGGACATTGGTAACAAGCACATGCATGATGAAAGGGAAATGATGGCGAGGGAATATATGAAAGAAAAATCAGATTTGAGGAAGATTGTTCAGCCCCACCGTGAGTCATTTGAAGGACAAAAAGAAAGCATGAGTCTCATAAAACTTCCAAGTCATTACCCACCAAGCATGAACACTTGTAAAGAAGGAAAAAGGGTTTTGGGTGAAGAAAATGATAAGAAAAAGAGTGCTGTACCAAACTCAGAAATTCTGAGTTTTGGAAAATTTGGGAGCAACCCAAGTTATGTTGTTTCACATTTAATTTTTCCTTCCATGTTGAGCTTTGATAAGTATGGTTATGGGCATGATAGAAAGATGTATATGATTGGCAACATGAGGTATATTGGTCATACTCTTGTTGGTATTTTTTCTTTTAACACTTGGGTGCATAAGGAACATGATGGCAAAGAAGAAAGAGTGATTAACATTATTCCCAATGAAGGAAACCATAACAATAAGCTTGCTGGTCTGTATGAGAAATCCATCATTAGAAGGCATGAAGGTATGATAAACAACTCTAATTATATGACTCCATATGTTTTGCTCCCTTTCATAAAGAAATTCATTTGCACAACATTCCTTGGTTTTCCTATGATGGTGTTCGTGAATGCAAGCATTATATTTCAGTTTTCTCTTTTCCTTGTAAGCATATAAGTAGAGGAACTTTGGGATGTCATCATGTTTATATTATTTCATGGAATAAGGAGGTAAAAGGAATTGGGTGTGAGGAGTATTGCAAATTTTATTTGGATGCAATGATATCATCTCCTTATCTTCTTCAATTGTTGCTAACTCACATCTCTTTGGAAGCCTTGAAGGAAGTTTGGAAAGAGAGGACAATGTATTATGGGACTACTATCATATGTTTCAGCTCTTCCCACAATGTGCTTGCTGTTATAAGCAAGAAGGCAGCCCCAAAAGGTGTTCATCTTCAGTTTGACATGAATACATATGATCCTAGAGGCGGGTTTCTCACAAAGATAAAAGGTATTCTTGTCTTTCCTTCATATATGGGTCCTACAAGAAGGAAGTATCTTGCTGATCCCAGCAAGAAAATTCATTTTTTTGGTTGGATCATGATAAATATATGTTGGCACACATTTTGTAGATCCTAATGACAATGAGCATGCAATATAACACTGCTGTAATATTCATTTCCAGTCTGATTTTTTCATTGCTAGCTGCCCCACAAGCAATGCTAAATATGTGGAAGAAGGGTCTTCAAATTGCTAACGCATTTGAGGATTGTTTTGAGGTGTTGAGACTTGGGGGCGTTGCACCCAATGATGAAGAGTGGCTGGTCACATTGTTTGCAGTTGTGCATCGGTATATAGGAGCACCAAGGAAAGGGAGCACAACCCGATCTGCATGAGGCCTATTAGAGGGCTAATGGAGGCCCCTATTTTTTCCTCTAACTTGTTTGCTTCATGTGCAAACTTGAAAAAGAAATTGCAGCTGAAGACACTCTAAACTTTTAGGAGAAAGAAGCATCATAAGTTATTACAAATGCTTCACCACTTGATTGGCATGGGATCCCGACTTTGGGAGTGCTACATCTTTGCACTCAGATACATGAGCTTGCTATTGCTTGAGGGCAAACAATCTTAGGAAGGAAAGACCGTAATGTCCCCTTCTTGGGACATTGTTGAAATTGAAGGCCTGAAGACCCTCAACCCATTCTCTCTTCTCATGAGTTTGAGGAATGAGCATGAAGATGGTCCTAAGATGTTTGTTATTTATTTTTTAACCCCTTGGCATGCCTTGCACTACAAGGAGGGCTCTCTAAGTTAGTTTAAATGTGCACATAAGATAATTGCTTTTATTATTTAATTAAAAATAATAAAGTGCACACAATCTTAGTTTATTAGAGACTTTATTATAATGAGAGTTTATGTTTTTCCCTCAAAAAGGAAAAGGTCGGTTTTTTGAATGTTGCACCCCTTAACTCTACAAAAGGAGGTCGCATTTCCTTTAGTGGGTTATGTTGGATTGATCATTTGATTTGAATCCATGCTTGGAGAAATGGGATGTATGCCCTAGCTCTGTCATTGCCCAGCTCTTGCATTGTGCTCTCTCATCTCATTCACTTGGATTTGTGGAATTGAAGTAAATTGTGATTTTGATCCATTAGTGTGTGTTGTGTTGCATTTTGTGTGGCGAATTGCACTAGGAGGGTTTTCTTGCCCTAGCGCATTTATTTATGGGACAAAATACATGTTCTTGCATCATTTTTGAAGTGATCATTGAAGGGTTTGAGGTACTTTTGCTACTGCTGTTCACTACTGCATTATTCTAGCTATAGCGACTTGGATTGGAGGTTATTTTGGCATGCTTGAGTGGGTAAATAAGCTAGATCTGAAATTTGGTTTATAATAGCATTTATTTATGAGCAAAAGAGGCTGATATTTGGAGTGTTTGGGAGCTTGGAAAAGGGCTGGAATAATTTATTTATTTTTCTCTAACCCTAACGACTTGGACTGAGATTTCTGGGTCTGTTTTCGTGGGGTTTTAATGCTCAGAAAATTTAGATTCATAGTGCATTAGAAAGCTTTGGAATTCTAGTTTATGATGCACTTGGTTTCATGGCAAAAAATATGGAGTATTGAATAAGTTATGAATTTGAGAAGATTTCAGCTGTCTGCAAGCTATTTTGTTGTTATTAATTAAATATTTATTTTAAGACCTTGCAGTTTGGGATCAGATTAATATTGGATTTGGTTGTAGAAATTAGGAGGAATAACGAGAAAGTAAGTTTATAATTTTTGGAGTTGATTTGATGCCCTAAATGTGCATTGGGTGACCTAAATTTTTAGCGCGAAACTTAGGGTTTCGTGTTTGCTGTGCAAAAACTGATTTTGGAGTATTATTCTTCATATATTGTGGCCCAAGATCCAAAGTTTCAGCTCATTTGGACTTCTCTAGCAAAAGATTATGATTTTTGAAAATTGCAGCAGTCCGGGGTTTGAATATTAATTGTTTTTAGCTGTGTGATCAGATTAGGCTAATTTCTAACTTGTCCTAAAAGGGTTGTACATCACAACTGACTGATTGGAAGCCTTAATTGCAGCTAAGCATAAGTTTGCTAATATTGTTTTGGAGGGAATTGGGAATGAAAGGTTCGAACTAATGGATGGGATCATTGACTACAAGAGTGGAGTCTATATGGCTTCCAAATCAAGGGTGAAGAACATGATAGTGTGGGCTGTTCATGATGCTCCATGGGCTAATCAACCGGGCTATTTCATGAGACACAAAAAGGGTGGCTAATAAACCGTGGCTATACTTCATGAGACACAAAAAGGGTGAAGGGTAGATTTCAGTTTTTTCTCTTCGCTTATGGAATGGAAGGAATTTGATGAAAGAGAATGCTAGCATGACATGTTTAACATCTCTCGGTTAGGGACGAGATTCAAATAAGTTAACTCCGAAATTTTGTCCGTAAATAAACACTCCAACTGATTTGTGAAGTTGGAAGACCACTTCACTTCGCTAGAAGGGACCCATGTCTTTACTGATCATGCGTAGAAAGGAAGGGTACTACATATGTGTTATCCCTTTTATATTTTAATCAACAAATTGAATTTCAATGTGAGTAAAGATAAGAGTGGTCAAAGCCGTGTCAGGGCAGAATGGATTCCAGTTGATGGAAGTAAAGATGACTCGTATATGCTATCTGTTTGAGTAATCAAAGTCCACAAAAATTTCAAGAGTCCTAACTCCTTCCATTTGGTGATCCCAACACTTCCCATGCCATGGCAGTTCACTCCAATGTGAAAATTCACATCAGCATTCTACATCAGCAGTTCCTTGACTGCTGTCAAAGATCACTTCCATAGACCTTTAAAAGATTCATGCTTGATGAAAATCTAAACTCAATTCTTCTCAAAGGAACAATGAAGTTTACTTGAAGGGACACTCTGCTATAGGCATCAGACGGAACCCTGTGCTCTCTTGAAATTCTATAAAAGTCAGTATCAAACATAACACCTGCAAAAGTCAGTATCAAACATAACCCCTGCAAATGTTGGTTCGGGCATATCAAGATGTTGAAGGTTTATAGCAGAAAAAAACTGTCTTTAGCGATTATGCCTTTCAATCCACAGTTGACTGCACTGAGAGCCGCTATCATTATAAATTATAGAGATCCGATCTAGTTGGATAAGGAAGAGATTGAAGGAGGACTTGAACAATTCATTCACATGCATTACAGTAACATTCATCCTCTTCCTCCATTTCCTGGAGGATCCTAGGTTTGCACTACCATTATTTATTTGATTAATTCTGGTATTTTATATTTTATGTCTGGTTTCTTTGCGGTGCAATACGGTATTTCCATATTTTATGTCTGGTTTCTAGTGCGGGTGCAATACTGCTCAATTCTGCATCATGCCTAACTTCTGGGATATTGCTTTTCACTCCCTCTATGGCAACTAGACGTAAACCTCTATCCATTCTGGGTTCATTCCATGGCTAACTTGCAAGTCTCTTATGCCCCTATGCTGAATTTCAACTTTAGGTTGCCTTCCAACACTCCACTTACTGCTAATAAGGTTGATGAGACTCATTATAAGGTCATCCAAATGGTTGAAGCAGAATTGCAGACCAATCGGCAATGGATTACAAGTTTCACAGGGACACAACAATCCTTCAAAATGTCCTCTGTTATCCATAATGGCAGAACATTTTGTTACTCCAACACTAGTTCTACTAAGAGGAAGCCCAAAAAGAATTTCATCCCTCAAGCAGAACCTCAAGCCTCTCAGAATCCTTTGTGCTATGCAATCAATACAAGAGGTTGTAATTTATGTTTCCTTAGTCACCATTAATGGACTTGATGGAAAGGTTGGCATCTTGCAAACTAATTTGGTGACTTCAGTTTCCTTAATATGTATTGGATTTGTATTTGGTTTCAGGATCAATCTGGCTATCGATATTTACATTGAGGAATGTATCACTCAATTGACAAAGAACAATGAATACCAGCAGTGCCATCTCCAATCCTTAAAAAATCCTGCTTTATGATCCCATCTGATGGCAAAGTTGGTACTCTTGCAAATGAATTTGGCAACTTTAGTACTCTCGTCCCTTTAATGGGTGCATGTACTCTGAAATTTACCAATTTGTCTACCCACCACAAGGACTGTATCAGGCGATTGACAAACAACAATTATACAAGAACTACCATTTCCAATCCATGGAGAAAATTCTGCTTTATGATCCCATCAAGAAGTTGATTCATGATGCAATACATGAGAGTGATCAAACAAATAGGGGGCACTAAAAAAAGGTTCCTCAATATGCTGGTTGTAGCGGCACACAGGGTCAAGCTACTCATTGGGAAGTTCCTCCAGATTGGAGACTTTGTCTACCACTGCTGCCACAACGGGGCGTACTGAACCAATGCCAACATGAATTAATTTTCCTCTTTTTCCAATGCCTCAAACATCAATTATGTTGATAGCCATTTCCAAATGGGAGTCTCTATAGTTGCGCTTGACATGCATGGGGGAAATGGAAGGCCGAGGTTTTATCCTAGTGGTCATTAATAGACAATGTCGTCAGGAGTAGAGGGACAAGAAAGGCCTTACTGACTGAAGGCACTCAGATGTGTCAATTTTTTTTAGATCGCAAACTTCTGGGGTTTGATGTTGTATTAATCACAAAGCATATAGGTACTGCTTTTTAGATTTCTAGTTCAACTTGTTACTAGCATAAATTTCAGACTATTAAGATATGGATGCTGCTGACTGTATTCTACTTGAAGTCTTTGGTAGATTCTTGGATGCTCTTCAATTACAATGTAATATCTTTGAGCTGAACCTCTTCTAGACCCCTGATTTTTTCTTCTTAGGGTCTGCTGTGTTTGTAACTTTCTACTATACTTATTACAACTAACCTTTCGCATTGGTTCCCCCCATAATAAAAAAGACCCTTGCACTTCCCCTCCCTCAAACCCCTTCTTCATCTTCCCTCTTCCTCCTCCAATGTTTCACTCCCTCTAGTTCAACTTCTTTGACGCATCTAACTTACACGAATGTATAACACACAATCGCACAAATGTACGTGCAATTGCATAACTTATTAGTTAAGTATCAGTGGGTTGAGTGGTTTGTGATGGTTGGTTCAATTTGTCCGGCCAGCATATATTTATGGTCAAGTCTTCAGAATAGTGATGGAAAATTACTACTTACAGTGCACTTCTACCATGGACTTCTGAAGTTCTGACTGTCATCTATTGTACATTTATTTCATAGGAATACAAGTGTTGTTCCTAAGATAGCAATGTAAGAATGCTCTCTAATTTATACATTGCTCTGTTTCAGAAGGCCAAACTCTAACGGGTACTTTATTATCCCTATTCTATGTTGGGCAAGCTATATGTGACACAGAAGATGCTGTCGTTCATGTTGAAGTATGAAAATCAGGAGTTTTCATTTGGTAATTATAAAAATATATAGCTCCAGTCTCCAGATGCCTTGCTGCAGCCTGCATGAATAATAAATGACTTAAGACAATGTTCTGTTTTTATTTGTCAGGCATTCGTGGTTGGTAGAAAGAAAATTTCTTCCAATGCAATTCTGTCCCCTCTCCAATATCTACTCAGGGTATTCTATTCAGTTTGATGGATTTATCTTCTTGATTTCAAATAAATAGCATCTTAAAAGTACTAGCTTTCAACTACCTTTCTGGGTTTACTCACCTTCAGTTTGATTTTAATATGCTTACTGAGGATTGGCGATACTTATTTAGTCGACTTTTGCATCCTAGGGTCACAGATATTTACCCTAGCCACTTAACTATTGTAATTGGATGTCCATTCATATGAGTCAGGCAACAAGGTTAGATCTCGACTGTTTTCATTCGTGGAAATTAATGTAAATTCTTTCTAGTCCTTCTTTCTTCTACAATGTGGCATATAACATATGCATTGAAATAAATCCTAAGAGTTTTCCAATGTATATGTAGTGCAAGCTAATACTATCATAGTGTCATAGCTTGTAAGATAGTTATAACTTAACTTGATTTAGACAATTAAGTATAACCAAACTATGTTAATATGGATTTGTTTCAGATGTATATATTTTTACAAATGTAGGCATTCCAATATAATTGCAAGCCCCTTCCTGTTATAAAGGTGTCGCAAGGTTGAATCTGTACATTGGTGTATGCCTATCTTTTAAGGACTCGTACCTTAGATTTTGACACACTTTCAATTCTAAGGTTATTCTATCAGTTTGATGGATTTATCTTTCGATGTTGTAGCTAGGAGTAGCTCTTGATTACTGCTTTCACTATGTTGTTGGGTTTACCCCGGTGTAAGATTTTAAGAATTTTGTTATTTTACTTATTTAATGGGCAGGTACATTGATAGCGCCGGAGTAACTGGAGAGATCCCAACCACTTTCAGAAATTTAACGAAATTGCGAACAGTGTGAGATTCTGCTATCATTCTTTGTAGTTTGTGTTCCCTATGTTAGATTTACAGCTGTCAAAATATGTTCCATCTATTGGGAGGGTGTTTTTCAAGATTTCCTTACTTTGGTTTTGGCTTGCAGGTGGGCATCTGATAATCTATTTACAGGTGAAATACCCGACTTCATTGGAAGCTGGACTGATCTCACTGTATTGTAAGATACTCTTTCTGCACATTTAAGTTGATGTAGATTATTTGGAGTTCAATATGATGTGTCAGTCCAGTGTACACTCATTGGTGGATACCTGCATTTAATGTGTGTATGCGCTTGCAATAATGTTCACAGTAGTTGGGTTTCATACACCATATTGCATCAAGTTGACCTTGTAACCAGTATTGCAATGGGAGAGAAGGTATAGCCTTGATGTTGCGAGAGAGAATTCTATCCTAGGATACACACATAGAATGAGACATACATAAAAAGAAAGACAGAGACGAAAAATAAGTGCCTGTTTGTGTTTGATCACAGGCACTAATTCCATATAATGTAGAACCTTTAGTTTATGGGAGAATTAGATGCTAGATTGATTTCCTGTCACTGAGGTAGCAATATCACTGAATGAGAAAAATGCATTCCTACATCATACTGAGGACTGCATTTTGAAATGAAGGCTTCTTACAAGATTACATAAAGAAAACTGCTCTCACCTCCATTGACGGATTGTTGACTAGGGTAAATTGATGGTGTTTAAACATTCTCTTCTCTTGCCTGATATTTTGATGTCCAATATTTTTGTCTTCTATAGCTTTGTGTATAAATGTTGATTAAATAGTGATGCAGGAGGCTTCAGGGGACTGCTCTTAAGGGTCCAATTCCTTCAAACTTCTCCAGCTTAACCTCTTTGACAAGTCTGTATGTGTGGGCTCCTGTGATTTTTGTGTTTTTGCTCATCCTCTCTTTGTTTACTTAAAATTCAAATGCAAGGAAGTAGATAAAATCTTAACTTGGACTCATACTTCCATCATTTTTGAGCCATTTTGTATATTCTTATGCTAGCAGGAGAATAAGCGACTTAACTTCAGGTGTTTCGTCATTGACATTCTTACAAAACTTGAAGAATCTGACCGAACTGTAAGTAAAATAACTTGCCCCTATATGGAAAAAAAAAAATTTGTCATTTGTTTATTAACTAAGACTTTCTAGTATATTATGTATTGTGCAGAGTCCTGAGAAACAACATGATCTCTGGAGAAATCCCTTCCTATATTGGAGAATTGAGTCGTTTGAAGCACTTGTAAGTTAATTTTTGCATAATGTCACACCTTTTTATTTGTTTTCCCTTTTTACCACGTCTCATCATTTTATTTTCTCTCCATTTTTATCCTTTCTTTATTATGGCCATTTTTGTTCACTGATAAATCAGGCAGCGTTCACATAACCATGATTCATTCATTACATTTGGAGAAACAATTAGACTGATTTCTTGCATGGACAAAATTGTTACACAAACTCAGCTACCAACACAAGTGAATCACTGAGACAAACTGTGTTGTGTTAGAAGAAGCCAGAATCTTTCAATGTTGCTACCTGGTGTCCCCAAATTTCATCCTGAAATCTGTGACTACCCTATCCGAAAAAATTTCGTACTTTTAAAATAATGGGTCGTTTTGTGTTTTTATTGCCAAAAAGTTCTTGTATTGCGTCAAGATATTCCCAAAGAGCCATATTAGCCATTTTCGCCAAATACCCAGATGCCCAAAATTGTTATATTCTGTCGTCGGGATTTGTCTGCGGGAAATTTGTATTTAATTATTTTGAGCCCCGTTTGAGGCAATTTGCGCTCCGATTTAACCCTGTTGTGATCGAACATATCATTATTCCTATATACCATAAGGGTTTTAACTAGGAATAAGTTTTGGGCTTTATTTGTGACTTTTGGCAATTTTTTGTGTTTTTGTGTTTTCCCGTTTCGTTTTCTGTGAAATTTCTCTAGATCAATTCCTTTGCCGATTTGGCCTGATTCTTGGCCTGGAGTAACTGGGGATCACATACGCATGTTATGCCAGAAGGAAGTCACCATCGGAGGTCTGGTTCACTAGGAAAAGGCGAAGTCGTGCACTAAAAAGCCCCTGCGGGGTTGGACGCATTTTTGGAAAACAAAGGATTTAACTGAATCATGGGAAAAATAGAAGCAGCAGGCAGGTGGGATTTTATTGCCTGCCTTGCAGGGTACTTTTTCCCATGATGGAAAAGTCACTTAAGTTGCAGTGGGAAAATTAGAGACAGTAGGCAGGCGGGAATTTATTGCCTGCCTTGCAGGGTAAAAATTCCCATGGTGAAATAAAAGAAAAGTGACTTAAGTGAAATCATGGGATTTTATTGCCTGCCATGCAGGGTAAATAATCCCATTGTCAAAGTCAAATCACTTAAGTGGATCATGAGATTTCCGGGGCTGCCTTGCAGGGTAAAAATTCCCATTGCCATGTGTTTTTAAAAATAGAATTCTATTATGCTAAAAAGTGCGACCCACCTTGGGTGAGATAATAATGCATTAAATGTGATTAATATTAATTAATTTTCTTCACCCAATTTTGGCACCCAGGCTATGGAGAAAAGTCAACAAAGGCAAAGGGGAATAAATCAATTGGAAATAGATTGTCTAAAATTAAATAAATTTAATTTATTTAAAGGCAGCCCCTTTTGAGAAGGAAATAATATTTTTTAAAGTATTAATTGATTAAATTAAATTCTATTTTCAGTGGCTATGGTCAAAGCACACTGTGAAGCTTAAGTGAAGTGAAGAGAGGATGATTAAATTGATTAAATTTAATTTATTGGATGGTGTCCTTAAACATGCAATTTTAGCACACCAGTTAAAGAGAAGAACATGATTTTTAATTAATTAATTGCCAGGAATAGGAAGGGCAATTATTAATTATAGAATTATGAGGGTTATATAAGCATGGGCTGCCATAAGGATGAATTAATTAATTCACAGGTGAAGAAGTGCAGCCCAGAGGAAAAGTGCCCCCATATTGAAGAGGATTTTGCTCATTGAATTCAATGCTAAAAGCTTCTAAAGGCGCATGCTTTGAAGAAGGCATGATTTGTGTCTGCATAATTGTTTTAATGATACAGGTAAGGTGATATTGGTAAAATTCATGTTTGCTTTGCATACAAATAAAACATCAAATTTTGGGGCAGCAGGGTTGAATTATGCAGATTTTTGTGATTAAAATTCACTGTGCATGCTCCGGTTGCCATCTTTGTCTGAATTAATTGCAGGAGTTAGATACAGGTGCTTTTATAAAGAAAATGAACTTATATCAATGTCCAATACATTGAATATTTCCTCCGAATCTGAAGGATTATCCAGATCTGCACCAGTTTTGAAGAATTCCAGTCAAATAAGAAGAAAAAGAATTGTTCAGACAAAGATAGACAAAGCTATGGCGAAAAAGATGAAAAAGAAAGCACAACGGAGGCATGCATCACTTCTAAATTTGCAGATATTGGAGACACGGATCTAGGCTCAGAACCTCTTGCTGAATTGATAGACAGATCCAGAGTAGGAAAGATTCACTCATGCGTGTAGGAAAAACTTCACTCATGCGTGCAGATTAAAAGCAGTGGAATTATTCGAGCTGCAGCTTTTCCATCCACAACCCAGTTGCCAGAGTTTGTTATGCAGGTGTAGATCCATATCCAGATGCAGATGCAGATGCAAATCCATATGCAGATCCAGATCCAGATCTCATAGTTGCAAAAGCTTCCGGCACAAAGGCTTCATCCTCTTGTTTCGAATGCAGCCCGTGAAGAAGTCAGTGCGTGGAAAATTCCTTCCAAGATCTTGTGCAAATGCTCCCATCTTCCAGTTGAAGCCTTCATTGAATTTTCATTCATCGGAGTGCTTTCCAGAATTTTTAATTGCTCATATGCAATTAAAAATAAGGATGATGAGTTATCTACGGCAAACATTGCATTGATGCATGTACTGGAGAAGAACTGCAAAAGCTTCAAGGATAAAAGAGAAGACAAGGCGAAGGCAAAATTCCAGCCGCTTCCAGCCAACTTCCAGATCCAGCTTGTTGTCCAATTCCAGCTTGTTTCCAGATCCAGCTTGTTTCCAGATCCAGCTTTCCAATTCTCCCAGATCTAGTTTGGTGAGAATCAAAGGCAAAAGAATCAGCTGCATGCAGACATGAAAAAGGACAAGACTGCAGCTTTCCTCTTCCTTCTTCTTTCCTCCGACAAAGTAATTGAGCGATCAATTAAATTATACAACTTAAGTGATTGGTTTAAAAGCCATTACTTGAAGAAGTCAACTACTTGGAGATAGGTGGCACGTGCAAAATAGAAGGTTCTATTTTCAGTTGCAAATCATACATGTCATGCAAAGAGGAATTCCAGGAGGGAGATTGCCAGTTGTTTCTTTCCTCCGACTTCCACATGTGCCAGTTCAACTAAAAGCTTCCAACTTGTAATTGCCCCTCTACATTCTATAAGTAGAGGAAGAACCTTCGGGTTAATGATCAGAATTTGTAAGCAGCAACCTTGTGTTCCAGACTTTGTGCTGAAACCCTTGAGAGCCACTTGAAGCAAAGGAATATACAGGAGCAGATTTTCGGAGAACTTTGTGTCACGGTGTATTGTGTTTCTTGCTTTTTATCTTAGATCTTTTAATAAACTTTGTGTTATTTCAGATCTAGATCTAGAGCTACCTTTGCTTAGAATTTTGTGTTTATATCTATTGGTTTCTTCTATGTGCATGCAATCAACTCTGCCATCTATTGATTGGGATGCACATCTTCCCCATTTCTTCTATGTGTTTATATAATTCCCTTTCCTTCTTCTATAAATATTTCCTTTCTTAAAATAGCAGCTTACTTGCTGCAGAACTATTCAGTTATGGTTCATGAACTGAGTAGTTAAAGTAAAACCCCATTTAGATATTAGCATACTTTAATTGACAAATCTGACACGGGAGCCTCACCGGTAAATGAGGGAGATTTATCTCATGACTGCCTAGGTTTTATGCTATGCAGAAAATCTAGCCAACAGTTTTTGGTGACTCCGCTGGGGAACAACTATCTTTGCAGATTAAAGCTTATCTTTTGAAGATCAGAGTGTTTTCCATACAACTCTCAACCTGGCTGAACGTCCATTCACCCGATCTGTGAAGGCGCAAGGAAGGACTGATCATTTCTTCAGACTGCAGGAGCAATTCAATTTCAATCATCCTCCTCAAGTTAGAAGCCGCAGATCTAGTCTCTCACCAGGAAGGAGAGTACACACTCATCCAGATCCGGATCGTTTTCAGCATAATCCGGCAGCTGGAATTATCCATCAAGTCTACATAAGGAGAAGATGTGCCCCGTTCATCATGCAGAATCAAAATTAGAACCAGATAGTACCTGTCCCATGGGGAGCAGCTTTTGGGCCTCTGAACCTGACTCCACCTATGCATGATCTACCAAAGGGATCCAGAAAGAATTTTCCAAAATTCTTTGGAGATGGAAAGCAAAACCCGGATGATCATTTGGCGGCCTTCTTCATATCTTGTGGTGTGCTTGCAGTAGAGTATGAAGATGTCTCAGTCAGACTCTTCATTGAGACTCTACATGACTTGGCTGGAGAATGGTTCTATCGGCTAGCTCCTGGCACCATAACCAACTGGGCTACTATGCGGGATGCGTTCCTAAAAAGATTCAAACCAGCTGAAGATTCCAGCACATTGATAACTCAACTCACTCAGTTGAAGAAGGAGCCACATGAGCACATGCGGATTTTATTGCAAAATTCCAAAGATTACTGTACAAAATTCCAGCTTCTGCTTCTCTGAATGATGAGAATCAAAAGGTGTTCTTCATCAACGCTTTACTTCCTGAAGTAAGCTATCAACTGCGAAGAGCACGTCCTGCTGATTTGTTAGCAGCTCAAAACATGGCGGTTGAAATTGAAGACGACCTCATCATGGCTAGAAAGATAAAGAGCAACACTTCTAGAGCTGAAAGTTCATCCTCTGCTACTACTTCCGATTCACTACTGCAAAAGTTAGCAAATGAGATGATGCAGATGAAGAAACAAATGGCTCAAATGGCTCAAGGCAACAATACTGCCCCTGCTCGGAATTTCAACAACAACCGGAACCGCATTGCTGGTTCCCAAAGATTAGCAATTGAAGCTGCTCCCAGAAACAATGTGGAGATGAATGAAGAAGACCAGGAAGCTGACGCTGATCAGCTCGAGGATGATGATTTTATAGGACCTGCTGGCGACTCCAACATTAATTACTTGAACTACAAATTTGAACATGACGATGAGAAACTTCATGAAGATGATCATGGTCATGCATATGCAGTACTTACAAGATCACAAACTCGCCAAGCTGAGGCATTAGCTGACGAACAAAGAAGGGGCAGCCCTTTACCTTCTTCTTTAGCTCCTAGAGATAAGAATGTGAGTTCTTCATCTCAACCACAGAAAGTGGCTCAGGTATCTGAATCTATTTCTTCTTTTGACATTATTGATCATGTTAAGAAAACCAAAGTTCAAATGTCAGAAGCTGAATACTTGAGAGCCATTCCTGAGCAGTTAAATAGGCTAGTCAAATATGTACAATCACCAGGACAATCCAATACATCAAAAGGCCTTTTGCCTAAGCCCAAAGATACTCCTCCACAAAACAACACTGCAGTTGTTAAATCCTCACCATCTTCTGAAAGAGTGGAACCTTTTATGTCTCCTTATTGCTTAATGGTTTCAAGTTAAGCAATTGCATTCTAGATTCAGGTGCTTCTGACAATGTCATGCCAGCTAAAGTTGCAGATGCTCTTGGGCTTACCCTGACAAAGACCATAAAAAGGTGCTACTCCATGGAGAGACAAGTCCCTTTAATCGGACAAATCAAAGATGCACAAGCTGTTCTGGCAGCTTTTCCTGACAAAAGATTAAAGATGACAATTCTAGTTGCAGATATTCCTGTCTCCTACGGGATGTTGCTGAGCAGAAACTTCTGCAAAGAGCTGGGAGGAGAAGTAAAGATGGATTGGTCCTGTGCGCATATTCCTATCAAAGGGATTAACCATAAGCTGGAGCCGGAAAAGAAGTCCAGGTACACGGTTACAAAATCTGAGGATCCTAGATCTCAAATTCTTTTTCAGGGATCTGACCGTGGGGTCTATTTCTTGGAAACGGATAAAGACATTCCAGAGCCAGAACTTCGACCAGAGCCAGAGCCAGCAAAAGAAGAAGAAAAAGTTTGGACTCTGGAGTTTAAAGGCACATGTTGTTCTTTTGGATCAGGAGCTGGCGCTCTACTAATATCTCCAGATCATGAGGTATTTCCATACTCCCACAAGCTGATGTTCGAGAACACCAATCATACGGCGGAGTATGAAGCATTGCTTCTAGGAATGGAGCAAGCTAAAAAGAAAGGAGTAAAACTCCTCAAAGCCCAAGGAGATGCTGAACTTCTAGTAAAGCAGGTTCGAGGGCAAAATCAAGTCAAAAGAGATAAGCTGGAGCATTACAGAGATAAAGTACTTTCTGCCACATTCGATTTTGCAGCCTTCTCTATTGACTTCATTCCAATAAATCAAAACTCCAAGGCAGATTCTTTGGCAGTCACAGCTGCACTATTGAATCCGAATAGACCACCGTCCATATTCAGACAAGGAAACTATAAAGTGGAGATGGTCTACCACCCCAGAGTCCCTGAACAAACATCTGCATGTCTGCATGTTGAAGGGAGTAAATCACCACCACGACAAACAGTCACAGGCAAAAGTTGATCCATGTTATGATGACAATAGTGGAGCAATCCAACCAAAAGGTAACAAAATCCCCAAGGGTTTAGTTTCCTTAGTGGAGACTTTCAACAAGCATGATCAGTACCTGAAGAAGAACAAAGAATATGGTGATAGTTCTTCCTCAAAAATGCAGCAAATAAATCTGGGAACGGAGCAAGTTGATGCAAACTTACCCGCCACAGAGAGAAGAAAGGATGAGCCACCACCAGATGAAGTTGATAAGGACTTGCCCAGAGTACTTGACAAGAAGGTCAAAGAAAGGAAGTTCGAGATCGGAGACTGGGTACTCTGGTGGGACAAGAGATATGAACCGAAGGGCATGCACGACAAATTTGATTCACTCTGGAAAGGGCCCTTCATGATCAAAAGAGTTGCAGGAATGGATACCTTCTTCCTTGCCTACCGGGATGGAATTGAGTTACCATTGCCTTTCAACGGGCAGCATCTGAAGTTGTTCAGGAACTGAAAAAGCAGGTTAAAACCTGTATGTATATAAATAAAACTTTGTTTGTTTTTCCTTGTTTTGTTTTTGTGTTGTGTTGTTTTTGTTTGCCTGACCCCGTGCCCAAAAGACAAGATACGAAACCAGAGATGCTGGGATCTCATCTTTTCCCTTGTCATTCTGACAGAGAAAAAGATGTCCACAGACGGAGCCAACTGGTGTCCCCAGATTTCATCCTGAAATCTGTGACTACCCTATCCGAAAAAAATTCGTACTTTTAAAATAATGGGTCGTTTTGTGTTTTTATTGCCTGAAAGTTCTTGTATTGCGTCAAGATATTCCCAAAGAGCCATATTAGCCATTTTCGCCAAATACCCAGATGCCCAAAATTGTTATATTCTGTCGTCGGGATTTGTCTGCGGGAAATTTGTATTTAATTATTTTGAGCCCCGTTTGAGGCAATTTGCGCTCCGTTTTAACCCTGTTGTGATCGAACATATCATTATTCCTATATACCAGAAGGGTTTTAACTAGGAATAAGTTTTGGGCTTTATTTGTGACTTTTGGCAATTTTTCGTGTTTTTGTGTTTTCCCGTTTCGTTTTCTGTGAAATTTCTCTAGATCAATTCCTTTGCCGGGTTAGCCCGATTCTTGGCCTGGAGTATTCGGAGATCACATACGCACATTGTGCCAGAAGGAAGTCACCATCGGAGGTCCGGTTCACTGGGAAAAGGCGAAGTCGTGCACTAAAAAGCCCTTGCGGGGTTGGGCGCATTTTTGGAAAACAAAGGATTTAAGTGGATCATGGGAAAAATAGAAGCAGCAGGCAGGTGGGATTTTATTGCCTGCCTTGCAGGGTACTTTTTCCCATGATGGAAAAGTCACTTAAGTTGCAGTGGGAAAATTAGAGGCAGCAGGCAGGCGGGAATTTATTGCCTGCCTTGCAGGGTAAAAATTCCCATGGTGAAATAAAAGAAAAGTGACTTAAGTGAAATCATGGGATTTTATTGCCTGCCATGCAGGGTAAATAATCCCATTGTCAAAGTCAAATCACTTAAGTGGATCATGGGATTTCCGGGGCTGCCTTGCAGGGTAAAAATTCCCATTGCCATGTGTTTTTAAAAATAGAATTCTATTATGCTAAAAAGTGCGACCCACCTTGGGTGAATAATAATGCATTAAATAAATATTTGTTAATATTTATTCACCCAATTTTGGCACCCAGGCTTGTGAGAAAAGTCAACAAAGGGAAGTGGACAAAAGGAATTTAAAAATAGAATTCCAAAATTAAATAAATTTAATTTATTTAATGGCAGCCCCTTTGTGAAAAAGTGCAAGGAAATAATACTTTTTAAAGTATTAAATGATTAAATTAAATTCTATTTTCAGTGGCTATGGTCAAAGCACACTGTGAAGCTTAAGTGAAGTGAAGAGTGGATGATTAAATTGGATTAATTTAATTTAATTGGATGGTTGTCCTTAAACATGCTATTTTAACACATCAGTTAAAGAGAAAAGCATGATTTTTAATTAATTAATTGCCAGGAATAGGAAGGGGCAATTATTAATTATAGAATTATGAGGGTTATATAAGCATGGGCTGCCATAAGGATGAATTAATTAATTCACAGGTGAAGAAGTGCAGCCCAGAGGAAAAGTGCGCCCCATTTGAAGAAGGATTTTGCTCAGAGGAAGGTGGATTTGATGCTAAAAGCTTCTAGTTTTGGCGCATGCTTTGAAGAAGGTTGATTTGTGTCTGCATAATTGTTTGTAGAAGTGATACAGGTGCTCAGGTGATGTTGGTAAAATTCATGCTTGCTTTGCATGCAAATAAAACATCAAATTTTGGGGCAGCAGGCTTGAATTATGCAGATTTTTGTGATTAAAATTCACTGTGCATGCTCCGGTTGCCATCTTTGTCTGAATTAATTGCAGGAGTTAGATACAGGTGCTTTTATAAAGAAAAGGAACTTATATCAATGTCCAATACATTGAATATTTCCTCCGAATCTGAAGGATTATCCAGATCTGCACCAGTTTTGAAGAATTCCAGTCAAATAAGAAGAAAAAGAATTGTTCAGACAAAGATAGACAAAGCTATGGCGAAGAAAGATGAAAAAGAAAGCACAACGGAGTCATGCATCACTTCTAAATTTGCAGATATTGGAGACACGGATCTAGGCTCGGAACCTCTTGCTGAATTGATAGACAGATCCAGAGCAGGAAAGACTTCACTCATGCGTGCAGGAAAAACTTCACTCATGCGTGCAGATTAAAAGCAGTGGAATTATTCGAGCTGCAGCTTTTCCATCCACAGCCCAGTTGCCAGAGTTTGTTATGCAGGTGCAGATCCATATCCAGATGCAGATGCAGATGCAGATGCAAATCCATATGCAGATCCAGATCCAGATCTCATAGTTGCAAAAGCTTCCGGCACAAAGGCTTCATCCTCTTGTTTCGAATGCAGCCCGTGAAGAAGTCAGTGCGTGGAAAATTCCTTCCAAGATCTTGTGCAAATGCTCCCATCTTCCAGTTGAAGCCTTCATTGAATTTTCATTCATCCGGAGTGCTTTCCAGAATTTTTAATTGCTCATATGCAATTAAAAATAACAATTATGCGTTATCTACGGCAAACATTGCATTGATGCATGTACTGGAGAAGAACTGCAAAAGCTTCAAGGATAAAAGAGAAGACAAGGCGAAGGAATTCCAGATCCAGCTACTCCCAGATTCCAGCTTGTTTCCAGATCCAGCTCCAGTTTTCCAATTCCAACTTGTTTCCAGATCCAGCTACTCCCAGATCCAGTTTGGTGAGAATCAAAGGCAAAAGAATCAGCTGCATGCAGACATGAAAAAGGACAAGACTGCAGCTTTCCTCTTCCTTCTTCTTTCCTCCGACAAAGTAATTGAGCGATCAATTAAATTATACAACTTAAGTGATTGGTTTAAAAGCCATTACTTGAAGAAGTCAACTACTTGGAGATAGGTGGCAGACGTGCAAAATAGAAGGTTCTATTTTCAGTTGCAAATCATACATGTCATGCAAAGAGGAATTCCAGGAGGGAGATTGCCAGTTGTTTCTTTCCTCCGACTTCCACATGTGCCAGTTCAACTAAAAGCTTCCAACTTGTAATTGCCCCTCTACATTCTATAAGTAGAGGAAGAACCTTCGGGTTAATGATCAGAATTTGTAAGCAGCAACCTTGTGTTCCAGACTTTGTGCTGAAACCCTTGAGAGCCACTTGAAGCAAAGGAATATACAGGAGCAGATTTCTGGAGAACTTTGTGTCACGGTGTATTGTGTTTCTTGCTTTTTATCTTAGATCTTTTAATAGACTTTGTGTTATTTCAGATCTAGATCTAGAGCTACCTTTGCTTAGAATTCTGTGTTTATATCTATTGGTTTCTTCTATGTGCATGCAATCAACTCTGCTATCTATTGATTGGGATGCACATCTTCCCCATTTCTTCTCTGTGTTTATATAATTTCCTTCTTCTATAAATATTTCCTTTCTTAAACAGTTGCTTACTTGCTGCAGAACTGTTCAGTTATGGTTCATGAACTGAGTAGTTAAAGTAAAACCCCATTTAGATATTAGCATATTATAATTGACAAATTTGACACGGGAGCCTCACCGGTAAATGAGGGAGATTTATCTCATGACTGCCTAGGTTTTATGCTATGCAAAAAATCTAGCCAACACTCGTTATGACAGACATAACTCACCTCTACCACATGAAAGATAAATCAATTTAAAAGAAAAAAATTTGAATAACTAAAATATTATTATCCTCTTGAGAAGTCAAGAATGAAACATGTTATATGCTATGTTACCAGATTCCCCTGTACAGTGGAGGGGATACGGATAGGATTCATTGCAGGTACAAATACTGGCATGATTCAGCATTGGATATGACAGGAGGCTTGTGGATACTCCTAGATCTGTCCTTGGACAAATTTGGGAGCATCCACAGGCTTGCTGCAGTACCCTCACCGTATCCAGAGTGAATCCATCATCAAAAACATTTTTTAACAAAAAATTTACTTTAAAAAATGTCAACTGTGGACTTCCAAAAACACTAAATTTTTTGGACTATGGACTTGTTCTAAGACTAATGTAAGTTCGATCACTGAATATCATGACATCTTGCATTGAATTATCAGTATGTTTTGTGGTTATTTAACTTATTTTCAGATATTTTGTTTACTTTATGCATAATATGTGATTGACTTTGCATATTTGGCTATATTTTTCATATGGCCTATTCAAAAACGTATCTGCAGCAAAAAAAAATCGTCATATTATCGAAACTAATTCTTCCTACCCATACCTGTACCCAAAACAAATCAACTACTTAGGTTATATGTAAAAGCACATATTGATACCTTTCCAATCGTATATAATGCCTAATTTTGCTCATACCCCTCAAATGTTTTCTTTGGTGTTCTATGAACTATTTATACTGATAGGGTTGAGCTGGCATTAAATTTCTTTATTAACAATTAATGTTTTTGATGACTTCACAGCCAAGTTGGCATCAATTAAGGATTGTAAAACCTATAAACACCAAAACGAAACCTCGTTAATCACTCATCCATTTTTAATCACAATTTAACATGTGCTGATTTTGAGGATAGAAAAGGGGGACTTCGAGGTACCATTTTCAAAACTCAGATCAACAAGATCAAAATGTTGGACAAGGTTGACACAAGGCTTTAAATTTTACAGCCACCTATGCCCGTAAAACAATTCTTTTAGTGACTGCAATATTTTAGTTTTGCCCATCAAATTGTGAATAACAGTATTATTATTAAAATACTGATAATATAGGAATATACAACTTTCATTTATTTTAACATTTTTCAATATATATTCATACATATTGATATAATTTGTATATTAATCTATATAAACTGAAAAGACATCGATCATTTATTTGAACAGTTATAAAATGACAATCATATTTTAAAACTGTGAGTTTGAAGAGGGGGATATAAAAATTTTGCAAGTATTTTACAGTTAAAAACATGAAAAATGTGTAAACTGTCACCAAATTTAAACACTTAACATGACTATTATGTTGCATTGACCAAAGTGACTTCTGGTAGTCTGATTTCTGCTGTATTGACAAAGGAATTCTGCTTTGTTATATCCTCAAAAGAGACATGTTGCACACAATTTTCAATGTTCATAAATTGCTTTTTCATTAAATGCCTTGGACAATCACCGAGACAACTGCAGTTATTTACTTATTCATTGAATATACGAATGAACATTAATTATCTCAATTTAACCACTGTGTGCAAATATAACCATAATTATCTCAATCTAACACCCTCACTTTTTTTTGGTATTTAACAAAGCTGCTAATGAGCAGCTCAAACAGGACCACAAAGAAGAAGACTGGGCCAAAGAGAACAATAGACACTCAACAGCATAAAACTATACACAGAGGGCTACAGATAGTCCCAATAACAAACTTATATACAAGGCAGTAAAAACGGCCACAGTATACAAAAACCAACAATAATATTCAAGATAACATACAAGCAATGCTGAAAATCAGCGCTGAGTACAAAAGATGAACAATAACAATAGTATTAACTCATATAGTTCAACAATCTTTATGTTTGTAGCGACAATAGTGTAGCCTTCTCATTCCTTTGACTAAGTTGGAATTGAATAATTTCCTCTAGCTGGTATGTGGCCTCTTTATTCTTTCTTAACAGTGCCTGTATTTGAGAAAATACCACATCTGAAAAGATACCACATTTGTCTCTGAAATTGATTAATTTGTCTGGTCATGTGGCTTGGCAAGTATGCATGTAGTCTGCTCTTGTGTTGTGCAATATTGCAGTTCAATTTGCTTTTCTTTAAGAAGTTGTTTGATGTGGTGTTGTGCCTCACTTTCAATAAAAAGACCTTCCCCAAAGATTTAGGAGGCAAAGAGGAACCACAAGAGCCATAGCACGGTAATGGCAACCAAGGACTATAAGAGAAAATTACAGAAAAAGGATAGCTAGAAGCAAAATAAGATGAACAAATGCTGAATCACTCATCCAACATCTATAGAAAGACAAAAAAACTAGCAGTAGACAAGGATAGAAGTAGAGATACACGCCGAAGATAGGTATGCAGAATCAGTGAGAGATGAAAAACTGATTCTTGTAGAGGTAAAGATGCTCACTACAGGACTTTATGTGAGTTTTCCTTAGCCTTTAGCATCTGAATCCTTAGAAGCATGATAGGACATTTGAATATGTCCAACAGCTCGTGGTGCAAAATTTTCCCAGCTTGAAGGGAGAGGTGTTTTTACAAAAGGATGAAATGCAAGGATTTTCCAGTCTGAATGAGGGTCTTCAGTTGGAGAATAACTGCTGGCAAGTTGGTTTCCTCCTTGGCGAATGATAGGAATACCTTCCATGTCGTGAAACATCTCAGCAATGAGTGCTCTGAGCAGGTCATATATGACCAGCTTCTACAAGTTCTGAATACACAACTGCTGAAATTCCAAATTTCTTTTTCAAAAGTTTAATTGTTTCTCCTTGTTAATATTTCAAACTATATGTTTGTTTGTCGCTTTCTGCCCAAAAAAAGAAAACACAAACGTAAGTTTTTATTTTTCTTTGCAGACTAAGGTGATTTCCTAGGTCAATGCATCACTAGCAGATAGGTAAAAACACGCCATTTTAAATTATTACCAACAATTTTACTAGCACAATCATATCCAGAATTACGATGGCACTACAAATTTTAAATGAAAAGGTTCCAATTTCATCCTCCTACACTAATTTAGACACTAAAAGAAAGGATTCTTTCACATTGCTTTCCAAAGCAACATGATACAATCAACTTCATTTACTTAACATAATATACACAAATATGACTAAGTCTAAAATTTGTCAAACATGCAAAAGTACAACGTATGAAATAGTACATTTTCCCAATACGCAACACTATCATATACATCATGGAAATAAGGAAATAATACATTCTATTCATAACAATATCACTGAAATATTCTATACAATTGCATTGCTTTCTGATAGCATGCTAATAAGAAGACACAAGTAACAATCAACTTCTCCTTGTCCGGGTACCTGCAAGGCTGCAACCACCACATGGTCAGCACTATTGTTGGCATGGCATCTATCCACAAACTAGCACGATTCACGATTTCATAGATTTCCAATAATAATGAAAACAATAATTAACATACTTCTAAAGAGAGTAAGAAATGTGAATGCCATTTCAGTTCATTTTCAGAGTTATGAAGAGAGAGCTAGAGAGAGGAGAGAGAAAACACTATTTTTCCACAATTACACTCTTCTCAAAACAAGATGTCAAAAGAATTATCCTACAGTCATAAGTTAGTGTATAAACATTTTCTTGATCGATATTTTTCTTGAGTAAGGTCATATGACCATTTTCCCCATCAGTTTACAAGTTCCCAAAAAGCGCTAAATTTAGACAAGTAGCTCAAAAATCCACATTCGGAAACAATTCCTGAGACCCGAACACACAAGGAGTCGAATCCTTACCTACTCCCCTATATACAGGGAACCACTCGGAGCTGACAGAACCCGAAACTGGGGAACTAGGTTCAATCGGTGTCCATCTTTCCGGAGCTACCAATTATAGTTGCACCCAATTGACCTCGTCGCCCAACAACCGAAAGCCTACAAAACCCACCCAAAAAACTAGCCTGCAAGGTGATTTTCTCCAATCTGAGGGTTGGTGGTGATTGTCGCGGAAATAAACAAGAGGTATGCAGAAGTCGAATTCAAGTTCTCCACCCAGGGCCTAAATGGCGGGTCAAAACCAAACGACATTTTTAACTGACAGTAGTTGTCCAAAGCTGCGAAATGGTCCACTGGCCTCCTAACGCATGTCGAAAAAGGGGTTAAATGAAGCAATCAAGGGAAAACCATGGTTCAGAGTAACACTCCACATGACAAGGAACGAGTTCAAAGCCTAATTTCTCATTTCAGGGTTTATAGAGATGTTTTGCGCCTCATTAAAAACATGTTTTATTAATATTTCACAAAGTCACCAAGGATTAGTTTTTACTAACTTTTGAGTTTGATTTACCACCCGCGTGGCTTCGATATTCAAAACTAATAAAAGGGTTTTCCAACATCTCACGAGATAGATTGAGAGAAGAGTTAACATATTCCAGGTTACTTTTCTAGTCGCGTACAAAACAAAGGTAAATGTGCTATAAGCTACCATGTCTCATTTAATTCATCGATAAGTTATTCCTCTTTAATATGATTTTATACTACATTAAAATAAGAAAAATAGAATCGTTAATATCGTGCAAGGAGAGAGTAAGATGACCATGCCTGATTATTCGAACTGGCGAAGCACATGGTGAGTCATGGTCGGGTTGAAAATGAGCTCAAAGGCGAGCAAGAACTGAGCTCACAACTTGGTTGGTGGAGCAAGACATTTCAATTCCAATCGAGCTCGTCAATGGAGTAGGCATCTATCCCAAACCAAGTCATCGAGCTCACTAAGTCCGCATGGAGCGGCCAAACAACGGCCAATGCTAATCAGATCACCAAAGGTGGTCCCAATGACCCACACTTCTCCTAGGTATTATGTCAAACAATTTGAGTGCCAAGACCACGCTTCCACTTTTGCATACATGTCAAAAAGGGTATTCGCATTGCACCAATAATATCTGACAAAAATCCACTTAAAATATTACTTGATGGGTTTCCATACCCTGTCCCAAAGCTCCCATTTTGACAGCGAGAGTGCTGGCAAGGGATGCTTAGCTGAGTTTTACTCCAGCCGCTTGCACAAGCTTGAGCAGTAGACAACAACACCAAAATGCCACAATTCAAATGTAGTTGTTGCCTAATATTCCTTATTTCCCTAATCTCAAACATATTAAGATGCCCATTCTATTAAAAAAGAGGCGCAACTAACAACATTTTTTTTGTTGTTTACATGAGCCGCTACCAATGATAATTAAAACCCGAAAAAAACTCATGACTAACTGCTCATTAACTGATTACCTTCAATTATTTTATGATGCAAGACACCTACAAAAGATTCCCATGATGCCTCCAAAATAGGGCTGAAAGAATGGATTTATACATGCAAGCAACCCCATTTTCATGCGCAACCAATAATCATTGCTGTCCACGAGCCACATTTCTTTCAGGGAATTTTTCTGCCTTGCGCATGCTTCCCCAACCTTCATACATGTCTGCGAGCGCACTAGTAACTGCACCATCTAACAATTCTCCCATGTCCCTTTGTGCTTGGCAGCTTGTACAGAACCTGTGCAAAACTTTCCTTGGCGCAGGCGAGGTGTGTGTTGGAAAAGGTTGAATTTTGTTTAAAGTTTCCCACGGCTTTTTCAACAAATCCATTGTGTAAAGCATGTCTTTGCTGCTACAACTATAAAATTGGCAAAATCCCTCTATCCTTGATGTTTGACACCTACCAAATGTGTTCGCTGAAGTTTCCAAGGCCTCTATACAATTCCATTCAAAGCGCCTCCTGCCACCGTAGTATTTAGCCCCATAGTTTATGTGCCTTGTCTATGCTTCCACACTTTGCAAGTAAGCTTACCAGGGGAGCTGCAACAACATCTGACAAATTCCTTTCCTTTACGCTTTGATGGAAGGTCGTTCCCTATTCCAAAGTTCCCATTTTGCCACAGGCAGGGAGGATGTTGGCAAAGTTCGAGAAATCTGGCTTTACACCCGCCAATTGCATTTGTTTGAAAGTTTCCAAGCCTTTTCAATGCACCCACTTGAGCATGACCTGTTCCCATGGTGCCGCCAGCAACTCACAGGAGACAAAACGGATAAAAACCACTTTTTTCTTTGAGGCGTGTCCATACCTTGCTTCACAACCTCACGCACAGGCTGGGAGGATGTAGGTTAAGGTTGTGGAGGTATTTTTACACCTGCCATTTGCATTTGCAATTTTCAACACCTAACAAATCTTGCTAGTAGGCTTCAAAAGCCTTTCCAAAGAATCCATCTGTGTAAACTTGCAAACATAATCTGCCTTCACTCCATGAGAGCTCCCAAAACGATGCCAAGGGATTTCCATAACATTCCCTGACCAAAATTCCTCAAAAGCCCAAAAGGATTTCTAAAATCCTCTCACGCACAAACCACATAGAACCCAAAAAATTTCATTAATTTTATTCTTGGAATGAGGTTGGCCCAAGCCCCAAGTAGTTTAGGGATATTTTATTATTTTAAGTTTTATTTAATTTTCTTTTTTTTCTTTTGGTAATATCATTCGTCTCCAAAAAGGTTTACATCATTTTATAATCTCGCACATTTAAATTTATTAAATTGCGTATGTTATTTCACGATCACGAAAAAGGGACCTCGAACAACAGTTAATCCACCCTCCATGACGAAATCGACAACGCGAAGAATGGAAGGCTCCTCATCCACGGAGTGTTTAAATGATTTTGGGGAATATTTAACGATAACAAAAGCGGTTAAACAACGACAACCACATCGAGTCCAAGATTTAACTACCATCCCGAGACGCTAGGCCAAATATTTTAAATACCTTGAATCAAGAACCGAAAGAGTTGTATCCTTGCCTCCATGGCACCCGGAGATTCACAAAACACACGAACATAATTAGGAATTCCAAGCAAACCGTAAAGGCAGATGAAAAGAATTTTCTACGAATTGGAGGGGGCACTACACTCTCACATTTTTGAGAGGGAATGGGAAGATATTATAGGAGACCTGCTGGAAATGTGTGTTCTCCCTTGTTTTGTTGGCATGTAAGACATTCTCGAATGTATTGGAGCACTTCCCCTTTAAGACCCTTCTAATAGAATCTTTCCCTCACCTCCTTATATGTCTTAAAGTAACCTGGATGACTAGTTGATGGGTCATCATGAACAGCCCCCAAAATTTTATTCTTCACCTTTGATTTGGGCATCGAATAGACTCGGTTTTTGTAAAGAATAAGCCCATCCATCACCTTGTATCTTTCATCACTTATTTCTCCTTCAAAAACAGCATTAGCAAACTTGTTCTTGACATACTCAGCTGTAATTACTGACTTCCAATCTGCTGTAATCTTAGATAAAGAGAAAAAATCTGACTCCCATGACAAAATATCTTCTACAGAATAATTAACTTGGGGTGTTTCCGGAAGCATACCTTGCAAAGTAATCTTTTACCTTTGTCCATGAAACTTATTTCCATACTTTAATAATTGAAAGCGAGTTCTCCCAATGAATGCAACCATTGGACTTCAAACACGATGCCCATATCAGTCATGTTAATTAAATAGAAATCAGCATATACCTCATATTTCTCTAATAAAACATGGAATTGAGAACACCTCTTGGTACATGGCATAGAGTGGCCATCCGCTATCTTTATAGTGAGCCCTTTGAAGTCTTCAACCTTCAATTTCAAGTTGGCCACCAAGCATGCATCTATATAGTTGTGAGTGGCTCCCCCATCAATCAAAATGGTGACTTTGTGCCCTTGTAGATTACCCTTCATATGAAATGAATTGTAACTAGTGCTCCCTTCAAGGTAGCAAGAGTGCTATCAACCCTTTCCGGAGCTTCTTCCAGCATACTATCATGCTTAGCTTCATCAAAATTGTTTCATCATCATCACAATCAGAAAATACTTCAATGTAATGCACTTTACCTTTCCCCAAACAGTGATGCCATGGAGTCCATGGATCCTTGCATGAGAAGCACAAACTCTTCTTTCGAAGATCGTTTCTAGATTTTTTTCCATTGCTGGTTTTGGGCAGCTCCATGTGAGTACTTGGCAAATTTTGGGGTGGCCTCCTTGGCTGGTCCAAGGGAGGGTCTCTAGGCTGCCTAGTGGGCTGTCCTCCACTCAAATTTCCCTTGGAAGGACTGTTGTTCGCTGTTGTTTTTGGAGCAGAACCTTCAAGATCTAAAGCCTTCTTGATTTCCTCTTGAAGAAACAAGGGATCAAAGGCTCGAACCAAACCCTTGAGGGGCTCCATCAAACCTTCAATGAAAAGCACTACAAGCCTTCTTTCTGAAACATCCGTGATCATGACGGAAAGTCTCTGAAATTCCGTCACATATTCCTCCACCGTGCCTTGTTGTCTCAAATGAGCAAGCTCACGAAAGTGAACTTCCGGATCAATTATACCAAATTGATCAATGATTCTTTGACAAAAATCATCATATGAATGAATCGCATTATTCCCTTGTGTCATTAACCCATGAAACCACCATTCATGAACAATTCCTTTAAGATGCAAGGTAGCAAACTTGATGGAATCCTCTTCTATCATGGGCTTCAAAGACAAATATGTATCCAACTTCTGAATCCAAGCCCTAACCCTAGGTTCAATTATCTTCTGAAGAGATAGGGCAAGGAAGTCCATTGTATCCGCTAATTTTTCTTGTCCTTTTATCAATCTATCAAATTTGGCTTCTTGAGGATCTTTAATTAGCCATATTGTCTTCTTCCCTAGGCTGATCCGCTTTCCTTCTTCTTTGGTAGTATAGAAAGCCCTTGTTGCCTTCTTCCATTAAAACCCTAGGCCTTTGAAGATTCATGCTCTGATACCACTATAATATCCCTTTCAAGGGTTGAAACTGAAAAGTAAGAAATTAGCACAAACTCAAAGATTATCAAATCTAATTTCTAAATCAACAAACTAAAAATAAAACCCAGATTCGAACAACGATCATATTTTTAGGACAACGGTACAAAAATGAATGCAAAACCCTTGAAACTCTTCAAACAATTTTGCCGAAACAATTATAATTATTTTAGACATCTATCAAACCAATATTCAATATGATCCAAAACATTGTTGGAAATTAATTAAAAACCAGCGAAATACATCTGCAATAAAAGTTATGAAATGAGGGTTTAGAAACCCCAAACTCCACAAGTAAATATTGATTCCATCCTGATAAATAATAAGAAAGCCAAATATGAATTCAAATCTAATTGTAGTGCCCTAGATGGCACCAAACCCTACACTAATGCAATTCGCTCCACAAGGGAGAGGCTCAACAATGCATATAAAATTTGATTATGCCTTCTTTCCTCTCAAATCTTCAAGCCAAACAAGGAAGGAGGGTTTCCGTCCCCCAAAAACCACAAGAAGGGTTTCCATCTGTAATGTCCCCTTTTTGGGGACATTTCTAATATATCGGTTCATCTCTTTTATTTGCATTGTAACCCCTTGGCATGCCTAGTGCTGCAAGTGGGAGTCTCTAGATAGTTTAAAATGTGCACATAGGTTAGTTACTTTTATTTATTTAATTAAAAATAATAAAGTGCACATAGTCTTAGTTTATTAAATATTTTATTATAATGAGAGTTAATGTTTTCCCTCCAACAAGTGGGGAGGTCGGTCATTAGATATTGCACCCCTTAACTCTATAAAAGGGGGTCACATTTCCTTTAGTGGGTTATGTTGGATTGATCATTTGATTTTACTCCATGCTTGGAGTAATGGGATGTATGCCCTAGTTCTTGCATTGTGTTTTCTCATTGTAAGCTTCATTTGAATCCATTGTTGAAGATATTGAAGACTCCATTGTTCTCTTCATTGTGCTCTCATGTTGAGTGTGTTTTTGCATGGTTTATCCATTCTAAATATTGGTGACTTGGCTAAAAGGATTGACACATTTATTTAGAGTGAAATATGCTTGTTATTGATCATTGTTGAAGGGTTTGATAGTACCTTTGTGAACTGTTACTACAGCAATTATTTTTGCTATAGTGACATGGATTGGGGTTTTGTTTAAGCATGTTTTGAGGCCCCAAAATATATTTATGTTGTAGATATGATTTAGCATAATTTTGTGAGCATGTGTGACCAAATTTGAGGGTTTTGGGAGTGATGCTAGTGCCGGAATTAATTTACGTGCAAAACAGCAATTTATTTTTCCCTAGGCGACTTGCTTTTTTGGCTAGTTTGGGAGTTTGATAACTATTGTTCTAATTTGGTTTCGATCATCTTGTTCCTTGTATTTTTTCGAGTTCAGGCATATCTTATTTGCCCAAATCGGAGTAGTTTTGAGAAGATATGAATTTTTGAAAATTACAGCAGTCTGGGGTTTGATTATCAATTGTTTTCAGCTGTGTATGATCAGATTAAAAATCTGATTTGTCTATTAATTATTTCTGAGCAACGGGAGTTGATTTGGAGTGTTTGGAAGCTTGAAGAAGGGCTGGAATATTTTTATTGATTTTATTCTAACCCTAGCGACTTTAAATCATATTTCTGGGGAAGATTTGAAGTGGTTTAGTTGCTCAAAAAAATCAGATTCATAGTGCTTTGGAAAGGCCTTGGTTTCTAGTTTATTGTGCAATTTATTTAATGCAAAAATACCAAGTATTGAAGGAGTTATTAATTTTTTAAGTTTCAGTTGTTCTGGGTGCAATTTTAATTAATTAACTGCTGTTAAAAAATCAGATCTGGAAAAGATTAGTTTTCTAATTAATTCTCCCATCTAACCCACTACATTGGCTTACTCCAACCCCATTTGGGTTGTATTAATGCTGACATTGGGTTATCTGAGGTCGAACTAAAATGATTTAATCCTTCTAGGGTCGATTTGAGTTAAATAAAGTGTAGATTTAAATAATATCTCAATTTTGGAATATTACACCGTCCTTCTTGGAAGATGCCACACACTTGGATTTAAGCCCAAGAGTGAAAGAACAATGAGCAAACATCCCACAAGTCCAAATAGAGAAAATGCGCCAATAGTAGATGATGCAAATGAGCTCTCTAACCTTCCTTTATATCCTCTTTGGCACCAAAGCCCCAAAAGGACAAGGCCGACCCATAAAGTGTTCTTTTTAATCTTTAATTGGCTTCATTAAAGCTCCAAACCCAGTTGACCTGCTAAAAGCAAAAACATACTAAAAATAAACATTAAAATTAGAAAACAAATGCAAATAAAGCTCAATTTCTTTTCCGAACTCTTCAACTTTGTTTCCATGGAAAAGGGGATGTCAAGAAGACCAAATTCAGGTCCTTAAGTGGGAAAAAGGGACATTACAGGGAAACTCCCTCATGGGGTCTCGGCGCCACCTTAAGGATATAAAAAGGGCCGCTTAGGCTCATTTTAGGCATCTATCTTTACTATAATTTTACATTACTTGGTTTGGGGCTGATTGCTCTATTTCCATTCCACTAGAGGGCAAAAATTCTTTGGTGTGGCTTCACAAGGAAGACGAAATCCTTCCTTGATAATTGGAGAATGATAACTCTTCAATTAATTGTTCCAAGTGCTTCAAAGAGGTGGATAAGGCCACTTTTCAGCTAGGGTTTTTATTCAGCCCTTCTCATAAGGGAGCGACCCACCTTGGGGAAGAGATCGGTAGTTTCTAGGAGACGACACCGATCAACTCAGCCACCATTGCATTCTCCATATTTTTAGCAGTCGGAATCTACTTTGTACTTCATTTTTAGAGCTTGGAATCATTCATTTCCAACCATTTCATAAGGGTATACTCTGCTGTCATTTATTTAATTTCCAGTTGTGTTTAGAGGCTGATTTCTTGGTTGATAATTTTCTAGAATATTCCTAAAGTGCCTCTATACACTTCACATATTGTGAGTTGTGATATTTTGATGAATTATTGATTTTTCTTTGCTGTTGTTCTAAAAATCAGACTGTAATTCACTGCTGTTCTATTTTCCAATTGGCTGATACAAAAATCATAATATTTCAGTTTGGGGATTGTGTTATTTCATTTTTTTTCAGTTCAACCCTAGAAAGGGACATTACAAGTATGCCATTAGTTGCGATATTTTTAATGATGCATCACAAAAATGAAATATTTGGTATTTTCCATTTGCAATGGAGCTGACAATATTTTTGAATGCCTCATTAATGTTGTTAAGGAAACCTCAAACTTAGTTTCCCAATCACAGAAGTAAAAATGAGGCATCACAAAAATAAAAAAGTGGTATTTTCCATTCACATTGAAGCTGACAATATTTCTGAATGCCTCATTTATGTCATTTAAAAAATCCTCGAGCTCAATCCTAATCACAGAATGAAATATCCCCGATGGGATACCACTTAAAAATGCACAAAAATATTGAAAATATGCAGCCACATAAAGTACTGATTATACCATATTTTTACAGTTAGAACAACAAACTAAATAAACTTAATATTCCCCAAAATGACCACCCAAATTTACTTGGAAATACAACGAGGGCTTGATATTATTATAAATGACAAAGGGAAACTGTTTTTTGAATATTACAGAGTACAATGCTGCCAGGAAATCACAGCGAACCTAGACAACTGGAAAACCCTCTCCGTACAGGCTATAAGTAGCCACGCTTGGGACAGGGGTCAAAAAATGGAGGCAGCTTCAGCGTGCTGCCACACCCAGCCCAAAAGGCTGACATGAATCTGGTCTGGAGCCCCTCTGATTGTCTTCCCCAAACGCCCCCCAAAACCCGTGAAAACCTTCACGAGATGCCTTCAACGAGCGGCCACGCTCTGCCCAAATGGTTGTCGTGGATCTGATCTACTCGTGATTCTGATCTAGAAGCCCACTGATTATCCTCTCCAAATGCCACCAAGAATCTTCAAAACCCTTCCTCTGTACCTTCTGAAATATCTCTGTAACACAGCCCAGAAAGCGGCTCCAAAATGACAGACTAGGGTAGATCTCTCACTACCGAAGAATGCCCTGCTAGCTAGGGACGGGTCTCTCACCACCGAAGCTAGGGTCCCTATGGGATTTGACTCCACAAGCTGTAGATGCGAACAACAGCTGCTGCAAGTGAAGGGGTCAATAAAATGTATGCAAAAAAAGTGTCTTTCTTTACTCTCCCCATTCCTTATATACTTCTCCTCGGCAAACGAGCCCCAACATACCCAATACGCATTTCTTTCTATGGAGGGGCCAATAAAATAAAGTGACTTAAGTTATTTTTCCCCTTTTAGTCGCCATGGTCCAAAAGTGACCCCCAAATGCCAAACATGAATATTAATACCATGCGGCCCCTTCTCAAAAGCCCCCAGCGTCCACAGCTCCTTGGGTTTGACCACGGCTTGGACTCAACCTGGCCCTTCGGCCTTTGGTGCAGGAAAAGGGGACATTACACAGAAGTAAAAAATGACACATCACAAAAATGAAAGATTGATACTTATTATTTTCCATTTTCGATGGAACTGAAAATACTTTTGAATGCCTCGTTTATGTTGCTAACACAACCTCAATCTCAGTCTTTCATCAAAGGCTATTTGACAAATAATTCAAAGGTCATCCAATGAACTTCAAGTTGAATATAAATATTCGATTTATATATGTAAAGCTAGATACACTTCCATTCAAATGAAAGCCAAGCTGCTTGCAATAAATACACATCCTTAGTGCAAAAGGGAAACAATACAGACTTGCTCTCTTATTGTAAGCATTTAGCAGCTGATCTCTATTTTGTAAGTTTGAATCCTCTTAATCCTGATTTTTCTTTCCTCATGAGAAGTTTGTGTTGTAATCCATTTTTTTTATTAATGATATTCTAAATTTTATCAAAATTATAATGCATCCTTAATCTTGCCATTTTATCATTGGCATACATCCCCTTAGTCATACAAACACCTTGGTGTTTGTTCCTTCATATAACATCAATTCCCTTATATAACATCAACATATTTATCTTTTATGTGGCGTTCATATCTCAGTTTTTCTCATTCCGTAGCCCTTATATTGTTATGAATCATTGCATACTTGTCTAGAGCTAATTAATCAGATCTTTTTACGCTTTAATTACAAAAGAAGCCCCACTTATGCTTCTTAGTGTTTCCACCTTATTTATTTATAGTCATAACAAACATATGCATAATAACTTAATTCATCAAATTGCATGCTATAGGTGGCAAGACATTTCACACAACTTGAATTTTATTTAATCAATTATAGAAAATCATGGTATCTTGGTCCTCCTTTAATAGAGAACTGATTTAATTCTGGTCTTTTTCACAACAAGCGCATTTTGCAGGCATCCCCTTTTTTAAATTCACCTTTAAGAATTCTGTTATCTTGCTTTGTAAGTGAGTTGCTTATCATTAACGGTTGTAATTCACAAGCCCATTTGAAGCAATAACCGTACACACTGAGATCATGGTATTCAAATATAACAAAAAATGTAATCTAGTCTTGTTATGCAGAGCTTCAATGACGAGAAATTTAACAAAAAATGTAGTCTAGTTTATGATACATATTTGATGACTGTTGTGAACGATCTTATTTGCCTATACCTACTTATTCCAAATGATGTTTTGTGTTAGGGACTTGAGTTTTAACAATTTCACGGGAGAGTTTCCAACTTCACTTCAAAATTTGAGCAATTTGACATTCTTGTAAGTGGTTTCCAGAAAAAATAAATGTCCCAAACATAGTTACATTCACAAGTATGTGCATTTAATATTATTAATCCCATTTTGGCAGTCGATGAAATGGATCTGTTTGAACAAAACTCATATTTCACCATTGCAGGTTTCTTGGAAACAATAATCTGTCTGGGAAACTTCCTTCGCAAAAGAGTTCATCCCTTCAATACATGTAAGATATATCTCTCTCTCACACACGCACGTGTGCAGACACACATGCAAAAAGATATAGGCATGGCTACAGTTTTTGGTGGGCATATTTGTAAGGCTTATGTATATTATGCATGAACATTCCCATTGACTAACCGATATCACATCTCAAGATGCTTGCATATGAATAAGATTTAACATGCATTCCAACTGCTTCTTACCACAAGAAGGCCAATAATGAGGTTTTAATGAGTGTTCCATAAGCATATGTATAATGTTATATTTTCGATGGGGGCAAAGCAGGTTGATCAAGGGTTGGTTACATCTTGAATTCCAAATGAATGACATTATGTCCACACTCAATCCAACAACATGGCTAAACATAATGAAGAAATTTGACGTAACTGCTACGGGAGTTTAGTTGAAAGTAGTTCCCTTATAGTGTGTCTTGCACATCTTGAAAGTAGTATCCTCTCAACGACTGTTCTTTGAAGCGCAATTTAATTCTGTCATACCCGGTGAAATAATTATATGCATAAAAATATTTGCAAAAAAGACAGTCTGGTACAAAAACCTGAAGCAGACATTGATATATACCAGTAATGTAGATAGCCAGGCTATCTTCTAAACCAGAGACAAAATTCTAAAGACATGGCTATTAAAAAACCCAAAGCCCCACAAATTACATGCCACTTCTTCAAGAGCCATACATATTTACAAAAATCCAAAATTCCGAGAATAAGATTTTAACATGGATGGTAGAAAATGGTAGAACTGCAGCTGTAAATATTTGATCTGCATCACCATTCATTCCATATCCATTTCTTTGTTAATACAAAATTCTATCTTTTTCGAAAGATCGGGAGGCGCATTTTAAAGCATAAAGCTGAAATAGAAGTCAAGCTGGAGTATTGCATAAAGTCTTTTGTTCATGGACTGCAGTTCATGTAGTATATTTTAAAGCATGATGCATATATCTATAGAACCAACAGTTGTAGAACTATAGATGCGATTCTCCGATCGAACCTGATGAATAGCTTGTGTTTTTCTCCTCAGGATCTGGGTACCTTCGCTGCAGGAAATCAAACTCATCTTAATATTCTCTTTGAGTTTTGAAACAACTTTGTAGAAAGTCAGGTATAGGGCAGTTATTACTGTGTACATGCTTACTTAAGATTTAGTGGATCCAGAATCATGAGGAATGTGGGAGTAGGTGGCTGCATGGGGGCCTCTTGTTGTGTGCTTACAAAATGGTCATAGTTATTTTCTTGGCTATGGTGGTATGTTTGTGTACTCATTACTCAGTAGAGCCTATTCTTAGACTCAAGAGCCCACATATGAAGTTAGTTACTTATTGCTTCATAGAGTCCTTGTTCCAAAAAGTACTTGAGGCAATCATGATCTGTTTTTACCTTGAAGTGATTCCCCATCAAATTATGACACCATCACTTGACTATATGCTGGATGACAATCATTTCTTCTTTATATGTTGATTTTGTTGCATCCTTAACCTCAAGTTGGTGACAATCAAATGCTAATGGTATGTTGTATTGGATCATTTCCATTACCCAAAGCATCTGGTGTGGCCAAGTCTTGAGTAGTACTCCTTTCCTCTTTCAAATTCTGAAACACTTCAGTTACTTTTGCTGACTATATAAACACATCATAAGTAAATTTACGAGAATAGCTGCTATTCGCGCATAGCTCTTCATAAATTTGCAGTAATTCCTTTTCATCCCCAAGAAATCGCATAGACTCTTCAGTAATTTTGGACTAGCCTGCTCTACCGTAGCTTTGATTTTGGTGGGATCTACCTTAAAACCCCTATGACAGGCAATATGATCAAAATAATCCACTTTGACTCTAAAAGCACATTTGGATGGCTTTGCATGTTGATGACCCTCTACGTTTTGAAGATGTAATGTCCCCAAATGGACATATTTCAACCCCAAGTGGATTTGAGGCAAATCCCTACTGAAATTCAGAATGAAATTAGGCCACAAACTGAATATTTTCCAAAAAACACTAGTTTACTGCCCTAGGCCAGCAATTTAGCAAATATAGTCTTTTCCACCTCAAAAATACCTTCAAAAATTATGAAAATTTGTTTGCAAGTAGATAATAAATAATCAGAATAGGATCTCCAATCAGATTCGAAAAAATATTAATTCTGGAATTTATTAGGGCAAAAACACAGCAGAACTTGTAAATTTAATAACTTGCAAAATACTCCACATTTCTGGGCAAGTGATAGCTCATACTGAAACTTGAAAAATAAGCTTTCCAACAAACTCAAAATCAGAATTTTTGAATAGCGGGAAGACAACCAAAATAGGCTCGGAAATCTGGACATGTGTAGATAAAACAAGTGATGTCTCTCCAAGCAAGTTCACTTGCTTAAATAGAAGAATAGGGCCCAAATGGCCACTCTCACATCCAATCAGAATTTTCCCCTCATTTAATACTTTCCCCCACTTGTTTTTCTCCCCTAGGAAAGTTGCATTTTTCCCTTGAATAAATAACACTTGCTAATGCCTTTTTTGCCTTTTTTTATTATTATTAAGTTTATCATATTTTATTATAAGTGCTTTATAATATTTTCTTTTATTTTTTTGCACTTTATAGTAAACTATCATAACTTAAGTTCCCCTTGTGCACATGCCTTAGCTGTCGGGCAGACAAAATGGGCTAAGGGCCTTCGACTGAGAAGGGGATATTACAGAAGAACTCGATCCATCTGGGGTTATCACAACTCGCGTACAACAATACTACAACTAATAACATCAATGTGATGTACTAACACACACTAGGATATTTCCAACAATTCCTCCGTAAGGCGGTCGTTTTCAATATCTCTATCAAAAGAAAGATTTCTTTTAAAAGCTGAGATTTGAGTTCAGTCCACCTCACCAGTTTCCATTGGACCCACTAGGGGACTTTCCAACCATATCCTTAAAGGCATATCACTAGAATCTCCTCCCACTGTGCCACAGAGAGCAATGTAGGGTGATCAATCACTTGTGCTAGTGTCGATTGAACCCTCTCTAGGTTCTGACTTCAATTTCTTCTTACGCTTCGACTTGGATTTAGTTTGTTACTTCTACTTAGGCTTGGATTATTGCTTTCCTATCCTTTGTTTCTCAAGGTGGTTACTTCTTGCAACCTTTGTTGTCACTCTTGTTCCAATAATTTGATTGATCTCCAAGTTTCTATTTCATTTTCTCTATTGCTATGTCTTCTTTGACCACCTTTATTTGGTTCTAATGGCATAGTAGTCGATCTTTTCTCCTCTCGACTTTTCCTTGTACCTTTGTCGTAATTTTCATTCTCAAATCTCTTGGTCACGTTTGGCACAAAAGGTTTTGCAAAATCATGTAGTGCCTAACAATGAGTCATGGTAGGTGGTAAAGGAGCCGCTCAACGTCTTTTGTAACTGCTAAGTTGCCCTAGATGGGGTATGGATGCACTTGGGTTCTTTTGGCTTCTTCCCGAACATGCTCTCGTACGAAGAGATGCCACAGGTACTAGAAGTATTTTGTAAACTCTTCTTGTTGATTTGTTTCAACTATTTCTTAAATTGGTTGGCCCATTATTATCCATTTCATTGTCAACAAGAATGGTTGTCAACCAACTTTCTTTTGTGCTCAATATATCAAAATTTTGTTAATGAAATGATGCCAAAATGTAGTATAGATAATTTCTCTACTGGGGTACTAAACTATCATTAGGAAGCATACATAGAATAATAATTGCATAATATCCGATGTGAGAGTATTGAATAATAATAGCTTTGTATTTATTAAAGATTAGACCTGATATAATTCAATTACTTCAGGGAGGATTTGATACAAGTGCCCTTACCCCAACAGTGACGATGCTACTTAAAGGACAAAACCCAACAGTTGTCAGTTATCTCAACTGTCAGAAATGCCATAACAACAAGGATTTCAAATAAACGAACAAAATGTTGACAAAAGATACTAACAAATCATGTTTGCTACAATTATTCATAAATGGCAATTTAGTGGTCTATATCATTGACTAGGAGTGATTTCTTATATCATGAAACCATGGTGTTCTCATGCAATTATTTTAGGTGTTAACTAGAGCTTGTATCAATCCTTTCGATTCGTTGATTTAACTACACATTTAGTTTTCAATTGTAGTCTTTTCTAGTTATAGGATTTTTTTGGCAAAAGCTAAATTAGGTTCTACAAGTGCTCAAATCAAATATACACCTTTATAGGAGAAGTAACTTGTCTTTGTGCTAAAATTAGCATGTAATGTCCCCTTTTTCGGGACATTATTAATATTTATTTTTCATTTGCATTGTAACCTCTTGGCATGCCTAGCGCTACAAGTGGGAGTCTCTTTAGTTAGTTTAATGTGCACATAGGTTAGTTACTTTTATTTATTTAATTAAAAAATAAATAAAGTGCACATAGTCTTAGTATTAAATATTTTAATGAGAGTTTATGTTTTCCTCCAAAAGAGAAAGGTCGGTCTTTATTGGATATTGCACCCCTTAGTTCTATAAAAAGTGAGGTCGCATTTCCTTAGAAGGTTATGTTGGATGATCATTTGATTTCATTCCATGCTTGGAGTATTGGGATGTATGCCCTAGTTCTTGCATTTTGCTCTTTCTCATTTGGAAGTCATTGTTGAAGACATTGAAGACTCTCTTGTTCCATCCATTGTGTTTCATTGTGTTAAAGTGTCTTTGTGCATGATTTATGCCTCCTAGCTTTGGCGACTTGTCTAGAGTATTTGCGCATGTTATTGAGAGAAAAATTTGCATGTTATTGATGATTATTGTGAAGGGTTTTATGGTGCTTTAGTGATCTGTTGTTTATTGGTGGTTTTATTCTAACTATGGCGGCTTCAAATGAGCATCTTTTGGCATGTTTTAAGGGTGAACAAGCTATATTTGTAATCTGATTTGAGTTGGCTTATTTTTCTGAGTGTTAGTAGTTATTTTGGGATGTTTTTGAAGGGTTTCTAAGAGCTGGAAATAATTTACATGTTTTATCCTAACCCTAGCGACTGGTTTGGGGATTTAGGGGGTTGTTTTGGAGGGGTTTCAGTTGTCATAAAATTCAGATTTTTATATCTTTGGAAAGCTCTTGAATTATAGATTAGTCTGCACTTTATTTCACAGAAAAATACGAAGTATTGAGCAAGTTATGAATTTTCCAAGTTTCAGCTGTCTGTGAGCAATATTTAATTATTGTGCTAGGGTTTTATCTACTCAGTTTCAGATTTCGTGGGTTGATTTGCATGCCTTCTACTCATCCAAAAATTGTGATCTATAGCTTGTTGGAAAGCTAAAAATATGAAGAATCTTTTGGCATTGGTTTGATAGAAAAATATTGGATAGTGAAGGAGTTATTATTTTTTGAAGTTTGCAGCAGTCTAGTGCATTTATTAATTAATTACTGCTGTAATTAATTTCAGATTTGAAGTGATTAATTTCCTAACTAGTTCTCCCATCTAATCCACCACCTTGGCTCACTCCAACCCTATTTGGGTTGTATTGAAGCTAACATTGGATTATTTGAGGTCGAATTATGAGGGTTTAGTCCTTCTAGAGTCGATTCAATAAATTAATTTGCATATTTGGATAATATCCCAAAAGGGGATATTAGATAGCATGAATATGTTTAGATTACAGAGCTAGAAAAAGGATGTACCAAACAATTTCATAAATGTACAGCTTGGTAAACAATATTGGTGAGAAGCTATTTAAGCTCTTTGATAGAATTTGTTCTCTTTTAATGAATTCATTTAATCTTGCATTATGAGCTCTTCCCTCTTCCCCACATTTTCAATATCACTAAGATTGGTCAAATTGCCTTTCATATGTTAGGCTTTCATAGAGGACACATTTGCTATTTTACCTTTGATACTATTGATTTTGCTTGCTACTCTTCTATTTATTGAACCTATTTGTTTGAGGAGACGAAGCTTGACAAAACAAAAAATATTTTAATCAAGATCCAACATCAAAAAGGGAATGGACATTTCACAAGACTAGTTGGGCAGCCCTTGTGGCAAGCGATTGTTTCTAGCATGGAACGCTCTTGTTACTGTTCTTGGTCTCATGGACGTTTTTAAAAATTTTAATTTCATTATATTTTTAAAAAATTACTAGATGTGCTTTAGCACTTAAAACTTCTTTTCTAATTCTATTTGTAATTATTGATTTTCTTGTTTCTAAATTGGATCATTGTGTTAATCTCCATGTACCGAGAAAAGAAATTGGACATGTACATAGAAGATGCATATATCTAAAACTGTCTGTAGATCTTAGTTTATTGAAATATCAATTTGACTTGTAAATTTTGACTTTAGTATTGATGTCCTATTTCCCAGAGATCTATCTTACAATCGATTTTCAGGAGCTCTTCCAACCTGGTTCAGTGGCACAAATTCGAGTGTGTAAGTCAAGAGGGAGTGGATAGCTTTATTGAAACCAGTCATCAATTGACTTTTCAAACTCCTTGGAAATGGATTTGATAATACTCATCTATTCTACCTCTATTCCTATATCTAGATCTTCCTTTACTTTCATGTCTGATAAATGCACCTTTCTTTTGTTGAGTAAAGTCTATTGTTGGGCACCATATTCAACAAGGTTCTTTCTATCAATTTTATTATCCAAGGTATGAAGTTTAATTTTTTTATATGCAGAAATCTGGTAGGAAATTACTTGGAAATAAATGAGACTGATAATGGGTAAGGATATTCCCCTTCTATTATTTCATATTCTATTAAAGGGAAAAGATGAGGAGATTATTGAAGAAACATTACCTATATTGTATTAAGATAGTTCAATACTCTTACCACATAAAAGAGGAAATTGCTAGGCTATTCACATTTTGTAATCTGATTTATTACTGTCTATTGAGCACGAATCTACAAAAATTGCCGTTAAATCTTTATTACTTTCTATTGAGCACAAATCCACAAAATTGCAGTTAAAGCTTAATTCTTTATCTGTTTAGTATATTCCTAAATATTAACTGTTCCTTTAAACTATCATGAAGAAGCACCATAGCATATAGTCATTGGCAATGTTGTTGACTACAGACTTGCCTCACGTCGACTGGCTTGCCTCCAACGAACCTTTCCTTGCAATAGAGGAGCTCCACGCTGTAAGTTATTCTATTTATTTTCATTTACGTTTAGCCAACTGCATTTAGAAGGTCATCATCATCTTTATTTTGCTAAGTCATGTGTCTCTATAGAACCTTACACCTAGCAAGTGGAGATATTCTTTTTCAAGGTTGGGATTTAATGCAAACAATAACAATTGAAATACTTCTACGAAAGTATTAGCGATTGAGACCAAGATGATAATGTTAGACTCTAAAACACTTTAAAATGTACAACTACTTTGATCCCTGGCAAAACAAGTACAACTGAAACAGATGTGAAATTCTTCATCTTGTTGAAACAATGCTCAGTGGGATTGGTAAAAATGCTTAATCATGATAGGTTTTTAGAGCATAAGGGTAAGGCACCATCATGCCTACAACACTGTTCATGATTAGAATGTAAAAAACAATATGACACGAAGAAGAGAAGATGAAAAGACATTAATTTCTTTTATGTTATAATAGTGCATACTTATACATGAAGGGAATCTACAATTAGGTCAAATCATGTCCATAGATACCACATGCTGAAAACAAGTAAATCTAAATAAAGAATAAAACTAAAATTACCTTCAAACTACAACTATGTGCACATGTATGCGCAATAGTTAATTTCTATAGACATCTCCAACACTCTCTTTCAACAAAAAAATGAAAATTTATTTATTCCCTGATGCACACTTGGCAACAGGATAAGGAACATCTGGCAGTAACTTAGTTGATAATTGAATTTTTATAAGACATATTTGCTATTAAACAAGAGTATGGTTAGTCTCCAAAGTCCCTTGGAATAAGGAACAGTGGAGTCTCTAGTCAAAGTAGGATTCTATTTTTAGAAAATAGATTTAAATTTAAGTCCTAGTCATTAGGAGTGGTAGGGATTTTTACAAAAGGAAAAAAACAAGGAGACTTGTAAAAGAGGAATCCAAACATAAAGAAAGGAAGAAGGGATTCACTGTGAAAGAAAGGAAGAATGAAGAAGGTTTTGGTTCATTTCCTCTAAATTATTTTGGTTGTGTTCTGTAGATGTTAATTTTTCCCCCGTGGTAGTTCTTTCTGCTTATAAATTAATCTGTTTGTTGCATGTTATATTCTATGTCATATGTGTGGTTAAAACAGGTTGCAGGTAATTGGTTTACATTAGTTGGTATCAGAGCAAAAAACGATGGCTTAAAGGGGAATCAATGTGAATTGGAGAGGAAGAGGTAGGAAGAATGTAGGCTGTAATGTCCCCAATGGACATTATTTTACCCCTGAACGGATTTTAGGCAATCCCAACTTTAAATGCAACATGTAGACAAAATACCAAACAAGTATCACGCAGATCTGAATTTATAAAAGAAATGCGACTTGGGTTAAGTGGAAAACCCACACTCAATCAACCTCAAAATTTATATCTTTCTTACAAATCTCAAATCTAGTATGCTACTAATTTATAAAGCCCAAATATGTATAAAATTGCAAATTTTAGATGTAAACAAGGCTTCAATAAATTATTTAAAAACCATGTCTGCAACATAACTTCAAAAATTCATATCTTTTGCTAGAGAAGTTCAAATGAGCTGAAACTTTGGATCTTGGGCCACAAAAATATGAAGAATAATATTCCAAAATTAGTTTTCACACAACAAACACAAAACCCTAATTTTTCCCTAAAAAGTAGGTCGCCCAACACATTTAGGGCATCAAATCAGCTCCAAAAATTAAGAAAACAAGCTACTTTGATTCCCAAACAAATCAGCCCTGAATCAACTCCAATAATGACAAACTAGGGTGGATCTTTCACCACCGAAGAGTGCCCTGCTAGCTAGGAATGGATCTCTCACCACCGAAGCTAGGGTCCCTGTGGGATCTTACTCCACAAGCTAATATTAGAAAATCCAAGCGTATATGCAAAATCTACAAGCTTAAGACACAAATCATAAAATATCAAATGGTTATGCCATGTCTTCCCTTCAAGTCGACTTCTCCTTATAAAGGAAGAAGAGACCCAAAACAACCTCTACAATGTCCAATTAGTTCACAAGGATTTTCCCTATGCAAGCATTTAATATTTTCCCACATTAAATGTTTTTCCCAACAACTTTTTCCCTCCTAATGCAAGTCGCATTTTTCTAGAGGAAATACATAGTAAAATGGGAAATTTATCCTTTCTATGTTCCCATTCCCCTTTCTAAGGCAAGTCACATTTTCACCTAGGATGGATAACAATTTATATTTGGGCCTTTTCCATCCTAGATTTAATAATTATTAAGTCATATAAATTATTATAAGTGCTCTATATATTTTTTTCTTTTATTAATGGCACTTTATAATAATTAAATATAACTTAAGTCTCCCTTATATTTTTTCTTTGGCCGTAGGGTTGACAAAATAGGCCAAAGGTCTTCGAATGGGAAAGGGATATTACAATCCTCCCTTCCCAAAATTGCTTGCCCTCAAACAATTGCATCTTTGTTTTGTCTAAGAGCCATGCATAAGAGACAAAACATGCTGAAGTGTTCTACCATCTGAGCCCTTGTATCTGTTAAGTGAGCTAAAACTTGCCACCATATATCATCCACAAGATGCTCATATACACATAGTTGGAGCAACGGTTCAACAAACTCCATAATGAAAACTTCATTATCTACCATACCATGTATCTCATGATGGAAATAAATTGGAATAGGCAACAATAAATAAGACACATTATTATGCTCTTCATAACTTTCAATGCCATCAATGTCCTTCGTGTGTTCAAGATAGACATATGTTGAGCTGCCCCCAACATTGTTGCTTGAGTGCCCGTTGAAAGTATCTAAAAGTTGATCAAAAGTTGCTGGTTTGGAAATTACAGCAGGTTGCAATTTCACACAACTGTCCATGTGAGGCTCCTCCTCATGTGCAAGTTGCTCTATAAAGACTTTTTTCGTGGGTGTAGACTTCCTTGCATCATTTTCCCTCATCTTTTCCTTGAACTCTTGTAAGTGTTGTCTTGTTTGAGTCACTATCAACCTAGCAGCTCTAGGTCTTTTATTCCATTCCTCACACTTTTTAAGAGTTTCCATTACATCCTCCTTGCTTGCGTATACAATTTTTTTCTCCTGAGATGGAATAATTTCTCTAACAACATTTCACTAATGCAATTATTTTGCTCAATGGAAATCATACATTTTTCTCTAGAAGCTTCTTCTTCTTCAAATGAGTTCTTTTGTAATTCAGGTACTGACATATGATGACCTCGCTTGGGCTTGCTACCAATCTTCATCATGCAGTAATCTATAAATAGCATATTATCTCTGAAACCCTTACTCAAAGATTGATATTTCCTCCAACAAGAATCCTCATCAATCACCTCTATTGGCCGCCATTTATCACTGTTCACACCATTTTCCTTATTGTCCTTAGATCTGCTTTGATTCAAATTCTGAGTGAGCTGGCTCAAATAAAGGTTAGTGGTTTCCTGTTGTTTCACCATGTTGGTGAACATTTCCTTCATAAAACCCATATTGAGATCTTTCCAAACTACCATATTTAACCCACACAGGCTGGAGGAACAACAACTCTGATACCATTTGTAATGTCCCCAATGGACATTATTTTACCCCTGAACGGATTTTAGGCAATCCCAACTTTAAATGCAACTTGTAGACAAAATACCAAACAAGTATCACGCAGATCTGAATTTATAAAAGAAATGTGACTTGGGTTAAGTGGAAAACCCACACCAATCAACCTCAAAATTTATATCTTTCCACTCAAATCTAGTACCACTAATTTATAAAGCCCAAATATGTATAAAATTGCAAATTTCAAATGTAAACAAGGCTGCAATAAATTATTTAAAAACCCTGTCTGCAACATAACTTCAAAAATTCATATCTTTTGCTAGAGAAGTCCAAATGAGCTGAAACTTTGGATCTTGGGCCACAAAAATATGAAGAATAATATTCCAAAATTAGTTTTCACACAGCAAACACAAAACCCTAATTTTTCCCTAAAAAGTAGGTCGCCCAACACATTTAGGGCATCAAATTAGCTCCAAAAATTAAGAAAACAAGCTACTTTGATTCCCAAACAAATCACCGAATCAACTCCAATAATGAAAAACTAGGGTGGATCTTTCACCACCGAAGCTAGTGCCCTGCTAGCTAGGAATGGATCTCTCACCACCGAAGCTAGGGTCCCTGTGGGATTTTACTCCACAAGCTAAAGAAAATCCAAGCGTATATGCAAAAGTCTACAAGCTTAAGACACAAATCAGAAAATATCAAATGGTATGGAATGTCCTTCCCTTCAAGTCGACTTCTCCTTATAAAGGAAGAAGAGACCCAAAACAACCTCTACAATATCCAATTAGTTCCCAAGGATTTTCCCTATGCAAGCATTTAATATTTTCCCATATTAAATGCTTTTTCCAACAACTTTTTCCCTCTTAATGCAAGTCGCATTTTTCTAGGGGAAATACATAGTAAAATGGGCATTTATCCTTTCTATGTTCCCATTCCCCCTTCTAAGGCAAGTCGCCTTTTCACCTAGGATGGATAACAATTTATATTTGGGCCTTTTCCATCCTTGATTTAATAATTATTAAGTCATATAAATTATTATAAGTGCTCTATATATTTTTTTTTCTTTTATTAATGGCACTTTATAATAATTAAATATAACTTAAGCCACCCTTATATTTTTCCTTTGGCCGTCGGGTTGACAAAATAGGCCAAAGGTCTTCGAATGGGAAAGGGATATTACACAAGCCCTAGAAGGAACAATACTGCCAAATTACTCAGAAGATTAGAAGCCTTGGTGGCTAGGTGACAATTAGATGATTCATAAGAGGAATTCAAGAATGTGGGAATCGCAGTTGGAGTAGTAAATCCCATGTAAAGGCTTATAGAAGTATCAAAACAAGGTACAAAGTTGAAATTTCTGATTTTAAAGGAGAGCTCAACCCAGAATTATTCCTAGATTGGGTTCAAGAATTAGAACGTTATTTTGAGATGGAAGGCATTGAAGAAGACGACCATAAAAGGGTTAAAATTGCAGCATCCATGTTGAAGTCCCATGCTTCCCTATGGTGGACAAATTTGCAGAGCTCTAGGAGAAGACAAGGAAAGGACAAAATCAAGTTGTTGCCCAAGATGTTGAAACATCTACGAGCTCGGTTTCTGCCTTCGGATTATCAACAAAAAATGTTCAGAACCTAAAACAAAGAGATCAATTGGTTCAAGCTTATACCAAGCAATTTATGAGACTCCAAATTCAGACTGATGTTCAAGAGGATGAAGAACAAGCAGCAACCAGGTTTGTTAATGGACTAAGATTTCAGCTTCAAGATGAATTAGCCTTAGTCAGGCTCGCTACCGTGGATGAAGCATATTGGTATGCCTTGAAAGCCGAGGAAAAATTGAATAGGCGACACAAAGTCGTGAGCAAAAGAGGAGGCGGAAACTTGAGTAGAGGGAGAAGAAGTTCTTCCAAAAACACAAATGAAACAACGCAAGAAGAAAGTAAGGTACAGCAGTTGGATTTTGGTGGAAGAGGTGGTTTTAAAGGACGAAGTAGAGGTAGAGGTCAGCAAAGATTTGGATACTGGAGACCTTTCAAGTGTTACATTTGTGGCGAGCTACATAAAGCCACTGATTGCCCAGGGAACACCAAAGCTGCCAAAGAAATCATGATAGCCCAAGAGGAGCCACAAATCGAAGAAATTGAAGCTGAAACTGGAGAGAACTTAATGCTCCGAAAGACTTTAGTGGCTGAAAATAAACAATCAGCAGATGCTGATTGGAGAAGGAAGAATGTTTTTCGAACAAGATGCAAGTGCCAGGGAAAGGTATGCAAAGTGATTGTAGATGGTGGTTCAACAGATAATCTTGTGAGTACTGAAATGGTGAAAAGATTAAATCTTTCTTGTATTCCGAAATCTGAACCATATAAGACTTCCTGGTTGAAGAAAGATCAAAGTGTGCTTGTAGATAAATCTTGTTTTGTTACCTTCAATATCGGACCTTATGAAGATAAGGTATCATGTGACGTAGTACCTATGGATGCTTGTCATTTATTATCAGGGAGGCCTTGGCAGTATGACAAAAATTTGATTCACCACAGAAGGGAAAATACCTATGAGATACAACATGGTGGTAAGCTTCACGTTTTGAAGCCTTTTAAAGGAGAAGAAAAAATGGAAATAACAGCGGTCTTTGTTTACCATGGACTGGAATGATTTTATCAAAGAAGCTAAAGGTGAGATTTGCTATATGATATACCCCAGGGACAAGGAAAAATCAGATCAGCAAGTGACTGTCCCTTTGGAAGTGCAGAAATTATTAAGTCAATATTCAGACTTGACAGTTGACACCTTCTGAATTACCAGTTGGCTTGCCTCCTTCTAGAGGCATTACACATCAAATTGATCTCATACCAGGTCCCAAACTCCCAAATCAAGCTGCTTACAGGATGACTCCTTTAGAGAATGAGGAAATGGGGAGGCAAATTACATAATTATTGGAAAAGGGATTTATAAGGGAAAGCATGAGCTTGTGTGCCACAGTAGTTTTACTCTCTCCCAAGAAAGGAGGGAAATGGAGATTATGTATGGATTCCAATGTTTTAAAAATCAGAACCGAACTCGGAACCGGTCTAGGGTTGGACCATACCGGAATTGGAACCGGTCGAGGGTTGGACCAGACCGGAACCGGACCAGTTCAAACTTTATGAACCAGTTTACTAAAAAACACATTAAAATTTACTTTTTTAATGAAAACAATATATTTGAAAGATTAGCAACCATGATTCCAACAATTACACACAAAATATGCAAAGTTTTCTCATGTATATACTATATAGCATGTAAGAAAGGTGTTTATAGAAAAATAGCCAAAAAATAGGGTTTAGATCAGCTAAAAAGTTTAAGTTTTAATTAAAAATTTGTAGTTTTCAACTTTAACACCATATCATGCGATTTTTTCCGGCTCATCCGGTTCAAATCAAAACCAGACCGGTTGGACCGGTTTGGTACCGAACAAGACGGTTCGGTAACGAACCAGTCCATCGGTCTGGTTTTTATACCACTTTGTGCAAAAATATAATGAACCAGTCGAACTGGCCAGTTCTGGTTCGACCGGTTTTAAAAACACTGATGGATTCTAGAGCCATTAACAAAATCATTGTAAAGTATCGATATCCATTACCAAGGTTGACGGTTAACGTTAATTGTTTTCTCCAAGATCCATCGAACATCAAATGGTTTTTATAACATCAAATTTGGATTCGTGACCACCAAGGATTTTATATGAGTGGTTGGTGATGCCATTCAAAATGCGCTGGCTACTTTCATTGGAACAATGAATGAGGTATTTAGACAATGTCGGAACCGGACTCGGAACCGGTCGAGGGTTGGACCGGACCGGAACCGGAACCGGAGGTTCAAACTGGTTTACGACCGGTTTTTGAAAAATTAGAAACCATGATGCCAAACACACAAAATACGCAAAGTGATGTATATAGTGATAGTTGGAATACTCTCGGCAAATACTCGAGACCCCAAAAAAACAAAACTCGGCATTTCGGCCAATACTCGGGAATACTCAACAAAAAAAATACTCAAATTTCTTTAAAAAAACATAAATTTGCAGCCAAAACCATAAATTTTCTTTCATTGCGCTTTCTTTTTGTTGGGACCTTTACGATAGTCTTCACCTGAGGATGGCAAATGGAGTTTAAACACAAAAAAGACTCTTAAAATAGTTGCATCTGTTGATAACTTGTTGTGAAGTCAAAATTTGAATAAGCAGGTCGCGACCAAGTTTTGGGACGATTAGTCCGAACAGGATTGATTTTGGAAAGCTATCAGTAATTTTAATTACTAATCTGTCTACAGTACAAGCAATCAAATTGATTCTTTCAGAAGATTGCAAGAAGTTGCTTGGTCCAAAAAAGGTGCAAAAAATATATTTTATGATAAGAAAAATGCCATCAATGCAGAGCTCTGAGAAAATATGCACTTTTAGAAAAACGACACCTGAAACAGAGCCAAAAATGAAAGTTATGGCACATGAAGTTTTTGTTGCTACATCTTCCCGGACCCTTTCCAAAAATGGCAAATTTATTCTATTCTTGTGTTTTTTTCACCAAAAATCCAAAAAAAGGAAAGAAATGCTGGGGCCGGTTTAGATAAAACCGGACCGGTTTTGACCGGTTCAAACCAGTTCCGTAGTGTTTTTTTTCACCAAAAATCCAAAAAAAGGAAAGAAATGCTGACTCGGCTGGATAAAACCGGACCGGTTTTGACCGGTTTCCCAAACCGGCCGGTTCCGGAACAAAACCGGTCAAACCGGTCGGTTTGGGCTAAAACCGGGTGGTCCGGTTTTATCCTAAACCGGCCGATGTATTTCTTTCCTTTTTTGGATTTTTGGTGACACTACGGAACCGGCTGGTTTGGGCTAAAACCGGTCGGTCCGATCCGAGTTGCAGGCCGGTTTGTGATTTCAAATGTCAAACCGGTCAAACCGGCCGGTTCCGGTACCGGTTTTTTAAAACACTGATTTAGACTACACATTGGAAAAAAATTTAGTCTATTTTGATGCTATTTTGATTTATAGTAGAAATATGGAGGAAGATATTGCACAATTTAAGGTGGTGCTTGACATACTTGTAATAGAAAAGTTGTTTATCAACCTTAAAAAGAGTGAGTTTTGCAAGAATAAATTGGTATTCTTGGGAAGTCTCATTTCAGCCAAAGGATTAAGCATGGATCTTGAAAAAGTTAAGGCTATTCTTGAGTGGCCTACTCCTCAAAGTATCACAGAGGTGAGGAGCTTCCATGGGATGGTAAATTTTTATAAGAGATTCATTAGAAATTTCAATGGTATAAGTGTGTTCCTGACTGATTGCACAAAGGGGAAAGTCTTTACTTGGACCAAGGCAGCTGACTTAAGCTTTGAGTAGCTCAAAAGAAAGGTAACCGAAGCTCCAATTCTTGCATTACCAAATTTTGACAAACTTTTCATTCTGGAGTGTGATGCTTCAGGCGTAGCTATTGGGGGAGTGTTTAGTCGAAAAGGTAAACCTGTGGCATTTTTTAGTGAGAAATTAAATGAAGCCAAGAAAAAGTATAGCATTTATGATAAGGAATTTTATGTAGTTGTTCAAGCGTTAAAATGTTGGAGGCATTATCTATTGCACAGTGAATTCATTTTAATGACTGATAATGAGGCCTTGAAATATATAAATTCCCAAGGTAACTGTCCCATAAACATGCCAAATGGGCTTCATTTCTGCAGACATACACATTTGTTGTGCAACATAAAGTGGAAAAACCAATGTAGTGGCTGATGCATTAAGTAGGAGGCGGCATTTGTTAGTTGTAATGAGTAATGAGCTGGTTGGAGTTGAAGAAATGAAGGAAGAATATGCTGAAGATTCATATTTTGACACAATTTATGCAGATTTAAGTGCTCAAAACTATAGTAGTAAGCACACTGATTATTCTATGGTAAATGGCTTTTTGTTCAAGGGATCTCAACTATGCATTCTCTTTGGATCCAAAAGGGAAAAGCTAGTGAGAGAAATGCATTCTAGTGGGCTTAGTGCACACTTCGGAAGGGATAAAACTTTTGAATAAGTGAAAAATTCTTTTGGCCAACCATGAGAAGAGATGTGAATAGGTTTGTTACTTCTTGTCAGGCATGTCAAATTACTAAAGGAGGACAACAAAGTACTAGACTATATATGTGCCTTTACCTATGCCAAAAGAACCATGGACTAATATCTCCATGGATTTTGTTTTGGGGTTGCCACGTACCCAAAGAGGACATGATTCAGTGTTTGTGGTGGTGGACCGGTTTTCTAAAATGACCCACTTCATACCTTTTATCACCAAAAAGCAACACCCTCTGATTTTTCATGAATGGATGATGAACAATCAATGCTTTTGGGTAAAATGGGATTGTTTCTCAAGTTGTGGGACTCGCTACTTGAGACAAAACACCAAAGAAGATTGGTTCCTCTACCTAAATCTAATGCTAAAACTACTCCTAAAACTGGAAATGCAACTAAATAATCCTAATCTAACATTCCAAGGGACCAAGGTTAGAATGAAAAAGGGTTAGAAGGATGCATGGAAGGGAAATCCTAAGCTAAAAAGGGTGGTGATGGCACCAGAAAAGAGGGTGATCACTCTCCACAAGGGGAAGGAAAGGGAGAAAACATGGGAGAGAGGGCAGACAAGCATGTCAAAGACGAGAACCATGTAAATTCGCCTTTCCCACGCATTGACAACACAGAAAAAAGGAACCTGCAAGTAAGAAATACGCACAACATGCCAAAAAGAAAACATAGATGAAAGATACAATAAATATGAGAAAAGGGAAAGGGTTAGAAGGATGCATGGAAGGGAAATCCTAAGCTAAAAAGGGTGGTGATGGCACCAGAAAAGAGGGTGATCACTCTCCACAAGGGGAAGGAAAGGGAGAAAACATGGGAGAGAGGGCAGACAGGCGTATCACAGACGAGAACCATGTAAATTCGCCTTTCCCACGCATTAACAACACAGAAAAAAGGAACCTGCAAGTAAGAAATACGCACAACATGCCAAAAAGAAAACAGAGAGGAAAGATACAATAAATATGAGAAAAGGGCAAACAGACGTGCCACAATACCTGATTTTATTGCTTGAAGATATGCACAGACCATTACATTCCTGGTAGAAGGCGAGGATACATTGCAGAGACCAAATTAGAGGTTTGAAACTTATGAGAAGTCGGCCACCATTTTGGCATGGTGTCGTTACAACAAAGAGGGATCTCTTTCTTTTACAATGTGCGAGTTCCAGATTTATATAGAAAATGAGAGGGAGAAGAAGGAGAAAGAGGCGCCAAAATGATGGATTTAACCACCAAGGATTGATCGCCTTTTATGCTTGCAGTAAGGTGTGGGCATGTGGCATAGCTTCTATTACACGCCATTAGATTCGCAGATCGCAGAGAACGACACCCATACTTCATTAAATTCGGTCAAAGAAGTGGTTGAGCATTTGAATTTCAAATTAGGTGCGGATTTTGTGCCTCCCGCGAACTTTTCTTGATTTTTTGGCTTTACAATGTCTCGCGGCCTCTGTCTATTCGTTCTACAGACTAGAAGAGTCCACAAAGCACTAATCCTTAAAAAACCCGCAGAACACTAAGAATAGTGTTCCGCAACTTTTAATTTAGCTACTTTCCAACTTTTCCTTCTGTTGTCGCGTAATGCCCAGCGGCACTGCCTCCTCGCATTGTGACTTCTACTTGGCAGACTTCATCCTTGGTTCCACGGAATTGATAAATTCTGCGAAATACTATGTGCCTCAAGTCCGCGTGACTCTGTGTTTTCATGCCGCGAAAGTTTATCTGCATCAAAATTCCACCAAGTCCCGAACTGATGCTCCTTTGTTTCGCAGGTTAGGAGGATCCGCGGAACACTAAGTTCCTGCACTCTACGGATGACTAACTTAGTCTCCCGCGGCTTTCCTAGAGAAAAAATGGCTAAGTCCATTTTTTATGAGTCATCCAAATTTGCAAGGGGTGCGAATTTGGGATAACAATACCTTGTAAGAAAACTAATGATGCAAATCAAGTTGCACATTTGTTCTTTCGAGAAATAGTTCAGTTACATGGCATTAATAAAACCATAATCAATGATAGGGACGCTAAATTCTTAAGCCACTTTTGGAGAACCTTGTGGAAGAAGTTGGACAACAGTCTGCAATACAATTCAGCATATCACCCCCAAACTATTGGTCAAGCCGAGGTGGTGAATAGGAGTTTGGGCAATCTATTAAGGTGTTTCGTTGGTGATAATCCTCAACAATGGGATTTAGTAATATCTCAAGATGAATTTTCTTACAATTCCAACATTAATAGGTCTACAAGTAAGTTTGCATTTCAATTGTGTATGGTATAAATCCAAAAGGAATTGTAGATTTGATTGTTCTTCCAATAGACTTATGGATCAGCCAAGATGATATAGACTTTGCATAGAGGATTAACAATGTACAACAAGAAGTTAGGCACAAATTGCAAGAAATGAATGAACAATGTAAGAAAAATGCTGATTTGCACAGGAGGAAACAAATTTTTCAAGAAGGAGAGATGGTCATGCTACATTTACGAAAGGAGAGATATCCTCAAGGCACTTACAACAAGTTGAAGCCCAAGAAAATTGGGCCTTGCAAGATTCCGAAAAGGATTAATGAAAATGCTGATGTGATTGATCTTCCTGAGGAATTGGATATGAGTCCTATTTTTAATGTTGCAGATATTTACTCGTACTCTAGTAGAGTAAATGAAAATCACGCAAGTGGTGAACAAAAAGAGTAGGAAAAGAACTGGACCAAACACTTGCCAAAGAAGAAAAGAGGGAAGATTGAGCGAGTATTGGATACCAAATTGGCTTCTATCCAGTCCAATGCATATAAGATGTGTTTGGTTAAGTGGAAAGGTCTTCCAGATTCATATAATAGATGGATCACAGAGACTAATTTATTTAAGTACAGCAAAACAACCGCGCTACATGACTCTGAACCAAGAGGTTCAGAATTTCTAAAAGATGGGGAGGATGATGCACACTTGCCAACAGGATAAGGAACATCTGGCAGTAACTCAGTTGATAATTGAGTGTTTATAGGACATATTTGCTATTAAACAACAGTCTGGTTAGTCTCCAAAGTCCGTTGGTATAAGGAACAGTAGTCTCAGTCAAAGTAGGATTCTATTTTTAGAAAATAAATTTAAATTTAAGTCCTAGTCATTAGCAGTGGTAGGAATTTTAAAAAAAGGAGAAGAAAAGGAGATTTGTAAAGGAGGAATCCAAAAATAAAGAAAGGAAGAAAGGATTTGCTGTGACATTCTGGGGTTTTGGTTCATTTCCTCTAAATTCTTTTGGCCGTGTTCTATAGATGTTAATTCTTCCCCTACGGTAGTTCTTTCTGCTTATAAATTAATCTGTTTGCTGCATGTTATATTCTGTGTCATATGTGTGGTTAAAACAGGTTGCAGGTAATTGATTTACATCACTCCCCCTACAACCAAATAAACTAAAGAATGAGAATAACAACTCCTCAAATTACCGATGAAGACTCATCCACTTGCTGTTGAAAATGACAAAATATCTTGGGTACAACAAGGCAACAAAAAAATTCCAGCCTCCAGCTAAGAAATCCTTTATGCTCCATCAGATTTGCCATCTCTTTCTAGTTGGAGCAAAATCGCAGCTTGGCCAGCGCTACTGTCCTACCTAAGAAACTTCTTTGAGCAACCCTCACATTCCAAATTTCTGGAGACAAACCTAAAACTCTTCTTCAATTACCTTATAAAATTACACTTGTTAGTCCCATTTTCCACACATTCTCACAACCACCAATTGCTGTCAACATGAAGGTTTACACATATATCTCCCAACCCATACAAGATTTCTTTCTCTTCTTTATGTTCTTTTCCAAACATTTCCTTCACTTGGATCTTCGCTCTAACACAATGTAATGCATATAACAAAAGAGAGGATAAAAAATCTCAAACTACATAAGTTAATAATTTATTTATAATCCCACGTATTTATAGATAAAGGTGATCGATGATTAGATCAAAGCATGTTCATGGCATGATAGTGTGGATCTTGCTCAATGATAAGTCAGTGTAGCTGGAGAGTAAGAGTACTTGGGGAAAAATCGCCAAGTTTAAAAATAAAGTTATTGTTTCAAAAATAGCCAGAAAAACAGATTTTATAATTTCATACCGAATACAATTTATAGACATTGAAACAAATATAGAGCATTTTTAAAATATGAAAAGGATAATATTTATTATTAATGTGTTATTAAATGGTTTAACCAAGTTGCAATACCATTAAACACCAATTCGAAAATTCAATAAATAATTCGCAATGTCAAAGTCAAATATATGCACTTCTAGAAGCTAGAGTGGCAGTATTACTAGTAATTACTAAGTAAAATGCACACAACAATATTCAACTACAAGCACTAATGTTGGCCATGGGATTAGGAAGTTTAAGGCCCTGCATATTGGCCCTACACATGTGCTGTTTCCTTATCCAATAATGCAAAATTCTCTGAAAAACATAGGCTCCTCCCTTTTGGTGACCCAAACTAAATCGGGAACTATATTGCCGCAGTCAGTCACTTCATCATCATTGACATATCAGAATGATAAAGCAGGTTGCATTAAAATATAGATAAACATTAGAAAAAGTAAAATTCAAATGCTCACTAGAGCCACGAGACAATTGATTAATGAGGGTAAATCTAGCATCTTCTTCTTTCATTGCTCTCCGAGGCAAGAAATTCAGATTATGGATATTCTTAAATTCAGAAAGGGCTCTTTGCCGCTGCAATACTTGGGAATTTCTTTGGCAGCAAAGAAGATCAAAGATTGACAGTGGTTAATTAATAGATCCGATAATAAATTACCAAAATGGATGAATAGGTGGCTCTCAATAGGAGGATGAATGACTTTGGTTAAAGCTGTCCTCCAAGCTTTACTAATTTATGTGTCATCTGTTTTGAATATTCCGGTTGGAATTTTGAAGCAATTGGATTCTATTTGCCAGAAATTTATTTGGAGTGGGACCCAGGTGAAACACAAATGGTCCTTAGTCAAGTGGGATACTTTATGTTGACCTAAAAAAGGAGGCTTAGGATTTCATTCCACAGTAAAGCATAATAAGGCCTTATCAACCAAGTTTTATTGGAGACTTTTGGGTGATCCTAATGAGTTGTGGGTTGTCAATCTCAAAGCTAATTATGCTGAGAACAATCCTCCTGAAAAGATCATTTGCTTGGCCGTTCCTTCTAAAGGATTTCCTATTCTATCTTTTTTGAGAGTAGGAGAAGCTATCATCAAGCGACACTGTTTTTGGATAATCAATAATGGCCAAATTGCTAATTTTTGGATTGACTCTTGGGATGGCCATCCTCCAATTATAGCCCAATATCCTGATATTTATCAAGTTATGGAAAGTCTCCATGAAAAGGGATGGATAAAGGTTGCTCACTATTGCCAGCCTACCACACACCATTGGGAGATGGGTAAAAGTTTGAGTCCTCCTCATAGATGGTCAGTTCAGCTAGGAGATGAAAAAGAACAGGTGGTTGCGAATATTCTTCAGTCAAGACAACTTTCAACTTCACCATGGATGGACTCAATAGCTCGGGGGAAATGCTCTACGGGCTTATATACAATTTCAGTGGGTTATGATTCTCTTTGCATGGTAACTCCCCACCCCTTAAGGGATATTTTTCTTCACCTTTGGCAGGAAGCCTTATGGCCCAAAGTTAGTTTCTTTGTATGGTTGTTATTGAACAAAAGAATACTTACAGGTGACAGGCTTATGAAAAGAGGGTTTTATGGACCTTTCAGGTGTGTCATGTGCTTGGACTCCGAAGAAACTATTCCTCATCTTTTTCTTCATTTCCCATTTGTGAGTAGATTGTGGCAGCATTTGACCAAGTTGTTTGGGATTCCTTGGACTGGTTTGCAAGCTATTGAACGACCTTTTCAGGAGTGGGGAAAATATACTAAAGATAGTCATAATCTTGGACAGGCCTTATGGAGCAGTATTACTCTATTATTATGGAATCATTGGAAAGAAAGAAATAGACAACTATTTCGACATGAGAGTAGAGACAGCTCTTGTGTGTGGGAGAAGATCAAGCTGGATATAGCTGAATCCAATAATCCATCAAGCACAAAGTCTAGTTACGTCAATCTCTCTCTCCACGTTGGGCTAACATTATAAAACAACCGTTGATATGTCATTCAAGTACTATAGTGGCCGTCTCTAAACCAAGAAAGAAAAAGTAGATTGATAGTAAGTGGTCTGCCTCTCCTCCAGGATATGGTAAGTTGAACAAAGATGGTGCTTGTAGAGGCAATCCTGGAAAAGCAAGTATGGGTGGCATCGGAAGACTTTCAAATGGTTATGTGGATTTTTTCTTTTCGGAAAGTATTGGGTATACCACAAATAATTTAGCTGAAATATGCTCTATATCTAGAGGTTTGCAAGAAGTCCTAAAACTTGGGTGGCAGAGGATTCAAGTTGAATCTGACTCTTTGATCATAGTTAGATTGCTCTCCACCTCTAATGTGAATCAAGGCAAAAATTGGCAACTGTGTAGAGAGAGGGACAAAATACAATGTCTGAAGAATAGATTTCAGGAAATCACCTTCAAACATATTCCAGGAGAGCTCAATAGAGTGACAGATGCTTTAGCTAATTGGGCCCTTGACAATTGTTTTGGTCCTCCACCACTGTGGTGGTCCGCCAAGCTTCAACAAGATCTTTGACATATTTTGAGTTAGATTTGCACCAATGGTTATGTTGCCTATGCTTGTTTATGTTTCTACTTCCCAAGCTTGGACTAATAGCTTTTATGCCTGGCACAGTAGAGTATGTATTTTTTGATCTTTCCATAGTATAAATCTTTTTCTTGTTTAAAAAAAATAAAATTCAAATGCTCAAAACTCGAAAGGATTGGAGTCATTAAAGCTTGAGTCTAGCCTTTTAATTTCTTTATACATAGGTGAAGGTTTTGGTGTACAAAAACATGATCATTCGTCTGCTTTTGTTGTAACCAGTTGTGTTTCTTTGTATGTATGGGTTTAAGCATATTTCAAAAATGCTCATAAGGGGAGGCACTACAAACTTAGATCAAAATACGAATATTGAGAGTGTTAGTGCCAAAACCATCCCACTATGAACCTATTAAGAATTGAGAAAATCTATCAAATTCAAAATTGAAATAATAAAGACAAAACTGAAAGAAAATGCAACTCATAACATTAATTTATTAATTCAAAAAAATAATTAGTACAATGGTAACATTGACTTCCTTGTCTCAATTGCAGATGACCCCTTGTATTCAAAGGTTTAGTTTCTCAATAAATTTATTTCACATTTCATTATTCGGGTGAAACCTATCAATGCAAATACTTAATCCTTAATTCACCTCTGAATTGACGGAAAATGGTCATCTTATTTCTCATCAAATACGAGGAGAAATAAGACAGAAAAGAAAATTTAATCCTTGATTCACTTCTGAATTAACGGAAAATGATCATCATATATGAAATAATACCCGACAACATGCAAGGGGCTATGTAGCTATCTTTCCACTGCTCATCAATGATATTCCAATATGGCATGCACTTGGACTCATCATTTTTATTATTTGTGTTGTTTCAGTAGGCTCTTTTGCCACTTCATAATATAACGATGAACCCATTGCCATTTCTCTTCATCAACCATCCTCAAAACCACCACTAGTGGTTATGAAATTGCCCCAACCTCCTGCACATCCTTTCAATAGATCCCAAGAACAATTACTTATGGTATCTCCATGACATTAGTATGTTTGGCATATTTGAATTGTTTTGATAAAAGAGAAGTTTGTATTCACGAGAAAAGGATTTATGAAGCCAATCTGTACTTTATGATAGTGGTAAAGGCCTTGGTGGAACAGGACATACAGAATAAAGCCATTTCCTATACTTCAAGAAAATAGAAAACAAAGTACTTAGAACAACATTTGCGGAGAAATAAGACGGCAAAGAAATTTTACCATATCTTACATATTCCAGTCCCTATATACAAGAATTTGGGCATAATAAGAATTATAGGAGTGTAATAACTGCTCTTCAGTCTCATTTTTTCATTGGCATTTGTAAGACAACTTATACTTTACAATGGTGCCTCAGAAATTGGTGTTTGAGAGTGTAATGCAAGAAACATAAGTAAAAGAAGATTATTTAGTATCCCCTCCTTTGGGGTTGTGGAAGGATTGGGCATGTTATCCAATGTCATCCATTGTGTCTTGGGAAAACTAGAGGATTCCAGTTAGTGCCCACTGGGGCAGGTGCAGGTCAAAATAGCTTGAACGTCCAGGAGCCTTTTCTTGGTGTAGCCTCAACCAAGCTCATAGTGAACTTGTCATTTGATGGCAACTTGCTGATCATTGTATTGCATTTTTCATCCAACCTCTTTCTGTTCCTCTTAGAAATGAGAAGTTGTTTTATTGCCTCAGTTATAATTTGAAGTTGACTGAAGATGTTGCTCAAATAATTAATGTTGTCCTTTTTTGTTGGATACATTCTTGCATAATTATATATACTATTTGTGTTGTTGGATGCAAGAAATTAGACAAGAGCTCTTTTTCTTCATCAAAGATATATGAGAAGTTGTTTAATTGTCTTGGTTCTAAGTTGCAGTTGACTGAAGATGTTGCTCAGATAATTAATGTCGTCATTTTTGGTTGGATACATTCTTGCATAATTATATACATTATTTTTGTTGTTGGATGCAAGGAATTAGACGAGAACCCTTTTTCTTCATCAAAGATATATCAATTCCTTGGTCATCTAATTTTTTGATGGGTTGGAGAGAATTGATGAGAGAGTTGTCTCTAGCTTCTTCATAGTGTGTTTCTTTTGATGCATGTTTGGTTATTCTAGTCGACTTAGGGAATCTCGAGGGGCTCGAAAGAATAGTTTGGGATCCAAAAAGGCTTTTGTGGAAGAATAGGCTATTGCATACCTCCCATGGGAATGTCGCTTTGTTAGCCCACATTGTAACTAGGGATATTCATCCACTGATTATACTAGCAAATTAGGACCCATTTTCCTATTGTTGTGTTGGCTGTGAAGCTCAGAAATGGACACAGACTTTGCGGGCTGAGGGGTCTTAGGAGAGAGGGGGGTGTCCAAAATTTGGAACAAAGAAACCAGAATGAAGATTGGGAATACCTAAGTTGAGAGCAATGTTTCTGATCTTTTGAGTTCCCCCTTGGCTGACATCAAGACCAGCCATGACAAATTACCAGTAGAAAAAATTACCCTTTACAGAGTTTTCAATCAACTTGATGCTTTTACATTTCTAAAGTGTCATGACTGTGGTTTTCCCCGGTGCAAGTGGGTCAAGATGAAATGACGCAAGGAAATGACGGCATTCCTTATGAGCAAATCATTCAAATCTAAACCCAAACCATGCCAATATAAAATGATGGAAATAAATGCATTCATTCTATGATGTATCATTAGGAGGAAGGGTCGTCCTAGTGGGTGCTATATTGTGAGGTTCACACTTGTGTTTCTGATTGGACTTATTTGTATAACTTCAAATGCTAATACATCATCAAAGTCCTGATCAACTTGCTCATATTTCCATTAAGAATAAATTTTCCCCTTTCATCACCCAGTTGGTATTACTTATTTTGTCTACTCCTTAGAAACATTCTCAAAGTTTGTCTTATGCGAAGTGATGTTCTTCAAGATGAGAAAATTGTTCGAAAATATAAAGATGGTCAGGTTAACAATCTCCTTGTCATTAGTATAGATATATCTTGTTATGCTGTTGCCATTATCTACAACAGATATAACCCATTCATGTTTACCAATATCCTCCAACTACAAATCAATACAATGGGCAGCTTATGGGGACCAAAATATGGCAAGGTGCCTCTCCATTAAAATATCACCATCTAAGTTGCAGGAGATGTCATAGAGGTCAACATTTCACCATTCTAACCTTTTCAAAATAGAAATCATCCGAAACTTCTGGAAATGCCCTAAAAAACCTTTTTCTGAGACGGAAATGTCTTGGATATGTTCTGAGACGTTTTTGGATACTCCCTGGCATTTCTGGGCCTTTTTCAAGGCTCTTCCAGCTCCTTCGAAGGCATTTCCCTTATTATTGCAAATATTCTTAAGAAGCGGTCCAATGCAAGGGGAAAGGCATAATTTTTTAGCAGGAGTCGCAGAGAACTTATAGGAGAAGTTAGCAGCCCTGTGGTCCCATGCTCATCAGAATACAGGTATCTGTTGTGTGTCTGTTGCTTGTAAGAATATATTTCCCTCTAGAATGTGCAACAAATGATTTGGAGGGAAGCAGTTTTGGAGGGAATCAGATTTGGAAGGAAAATTATACTCTTCAGAATACATGTATATGTTGCTTGTAAGATAACAGGTATATGTAAATATATTTCCCTCTAGAATGTGCAACAAATGATTTGGAGGGAAGCAGATTTGTAAGGAAAATTATTCTCTAACTAGTGATATGTTGACATGTTGCCATAAAAAATGGATTGCAGCAACAGAAAATTCCAGCTCCCCACCTCTTCCAGTCGCTGGAAATGGCCTTCCTATGCAACCGATGCTCCATTTTTTCTAAGAAAGATTTTGTTTTCTACTGTTCATAAAAAATCATTGTTACACGGGACTACCTGCCCCTTAAAATTCGTTGCAGTTGCTCCCTGTATGGGACTGGTGCCTAAATCTCTAAGTTTCTGGTAAAAGTACAGGGTATTTGGACTCAGGGCACTGTACAAACTGAGTAAATTTATACAAAAAATAATAATAAATAATTAAAAATATAAAATTTAAACAAAATTAGCAAAATTAACTGTAATATCAACCTTATATACTTTAACTAAACAAAATAATTAACGAAACACTATTGATAATTCAAAAAATTAAATGAGTAAGACATTAACATATGATATGCTACATAGGCTTGTATCATTTAATCAAAAATAGAAAAATAGTCAATGGTCATACATCATTGTATTACTCTTCATCGAGTGCATCCAAATCAGCAATTGGTTGATTAGAACCAGATGTAGTAGGACTTGCACCATTTTTGTTGTGTTTTTATTTATTTATATTTTTAATTATCACCGTCATACCAGAACCAGGATTTTTTTTATGTTTTTATTATGACAGCCGAGTAAAAAGGATAACGGAATGACCTGGGAGATACCCAAGACTCAAGAAGTACCTGGACCAGTACCAGTACCAGAACCGTACTGGTACAAGTACAGGGCCACAGGCTGAGGGCAAAACGTGTTAATGTAGCAATGTTTTATTCATCATATCTACCTAAAGTGCAAAGTGCAATATTGAAATGCAGAAATGACTGCCTAGATCTTTCGCCTCTAAGCTTAGTTGGCATCCCTACCGACACTAAAGTATTGGGGCAAGGATCAGATGTGGCATTACATAGAAGAAGGTATACGGAAAGCAGTTGAATCAAGTTCACTCATCAATGATGCAGTTACAGGAAAGACAGATGGTGATGGCTTCTCAGAAGATTGTTGTTGAAGTTGAATTATAGCGAACAAATGGTTTTCTGCTTCAGCTTGGTCTTTCATTCTAATCTCTTATACACCTTTGATTTTTTCTCTTACTTCAACTGAAATCAAAGACAAGTATATGGATTGCTCAGATTCCCAAATGCTGCCTTCTGAGTCATTCGGAATTTCCGCATGCAGATAACATTCAAGGGACATTCTTTCTCAATCTTCATCATAAAGTTGTTAAGGTCTTAATTCTTCAAGATCAATTGTCAGGTCTGAGTAGAAGAACCCTCATAATTTACATATCCATTTTAATTTCAGTCTGATGACTCTACAGCTCATCAGGAGGATTCTGAGCACTTCTTATTTGAAGCTCTTGTATATTTGTCATTTTCCTCCTTACCATCTAAATTTGGCTAAAACCTCAAACGTTTCCTATTGAAACCAATGTTCAACAAAAAAAACTGATAACTCTTTTTAGAGTGCACATTAGGTCTCATTCTAGAATTTCATACTATTAACAAGGACTTACACAGGGTATGTTACTTTAAATGCTTCACGTTCCACATTTCTACAGACTTAAAGAAAATAGACTTGATGGGTTTGACTAGGACTTTAATACTACCAAAATTTCCAGAGTTGGGACAACAAGAATCAAATACTTATTTTTCCATGGCAAAAGAAAATAAATTTGGAGATGCACTTTGACTCGTCCTCTTCGCTTCATCCACCTTTTTAAATCAGAAGATAGGATGGGAGGAAGAAGAAGAAATATAGTAGGAGAAAAGTAGCAAGTTCTTTTGGGAAACTAAATAATAACAAACTGTTTTTGAAATGTCTCTGAACAATTACAAAAAAGACAATGATGCTATCGCTGCCTATGAATGAAGCATTTAATTTATTTTTGTACCATTTTATATTTTGTTCCTCACAAGGAGGAAATAGCATTCTTCTGTTTTCTTGTCCAAAGAGTGCTGGGACACATTGTTGATTTTACATTTTGACTTCTTTACTTTTAGATTCCCACTTTGCAATAAACTGTGGCGGCCAACAAATGACTTCGCGGCAAAGGATTGATTTTGAAAGTGACAATGAAACTCTTGGTCCTGCCTCATTTTATGTGACTGATACACAAAGGTGGGGAGTCAGCAATAGTGGAAATTTTATGGACAGTTCTGAATCGAATTATACAAAATCCAATCAATCTCAATTTAAAAATACATTAGATACAGAGTTATACCAGACGGCACGCTTATCTCCCAGTTCACTAAGGTACTATGGTTTAGGACTTGAAAATGGACCATATACAGTAAATCTACAGTTTGCGGAAATAGATATTGAAGACACTGGCAGCTGGAAGAGTCTTGGAAAACGCATTTTTGATGTTTCTGTTCAGGTATTCTTAACCCACTTTTTTAATGGTTTGAATCCTATTTCTTGTCGATATCAGAGTCCATGTATTTCCTCATTTGCGGGGTACAGATTATTTTCAACAGTTTTTCCCTTTTGGTCCTTTGCTTTTGGTAAATGGTAAGAGTACAAGACATCAAGTACGTCAGTCCTACAATCATAATGCATGCAAGCTTCTTAGTATTCTTTATTTGTTCATTGGGTAAATGCCAACTCCGCATAGTGTAATTCAGTTCTGATTTTTTTGATCCCTGACGCTGTAGGGGAATAAAATATTAACAAATTTCAACATCCAAAAGCAAGCAGGAGGTTCAAATATAGCTGTTGAACAATCTTTCAGCACGAGCGTGACTGAAAATTACCTTGAAATTCATTTTCTCTGGACTGGGAAGGGAACTTGCTGTATTACAACACAAGGAACCTATGGACCTTTAATATCAGCTATAAGTGTTACACCTGGTAAAGACAATGGCAAGATTTAATCTTACTATATTCAATTTAAAGAATATATATGCAACAGATGTTTGAGAACAATGCATAAAAGCCATGGCCGTTCTACCTTTAGCAATTGTCTGCAAAAGTATTTACTTAATTTGCAACTGTAAATGCATTGGAAACCCTAGACATCTTTACTGCTGACTATCTCACATTGTGTGTAGAATTCACTCCTACCGTTACGGATCTTCCACCTTCAAACTCCCCTCAGAAGAAAATCAAGACGGGAACAGTAATTGGAATTATTTTCAGTGCAATGGCTGTTGTTTTGATATGTCTTGTTTTAATCATTTTCTGGCACAGGAGAGTCCAAAAGTCCTTGGCACGTGGTCAGGAAAAGGAAGGTAATGCAAGAGCTTTTAGGAGATGAAATCTCATGAATTGGATTTATATATTTCTCTCAATTGGGTTGAATTTAATATGGAGGAATTTGGGAACAGTATCCATACTCATATTAAGAATTGCATCTTGCTTCTTCATCAGCACTGAAGGGAATCCAGGCGAAACCAAACATTTTCAGTTATACAGACATGAAGACTGCAACAAGAGATTTTCATGAAGAAAATAAGTTGGGCCAAGGAGGATTTGGTACAGTTTATAAGGTATGTTAATATGCGTCCCAGCATTTGCACTCACTTTTTTCAAATTTGTGTACACAAACAAAGTTCTATAGGGCATACGTGACATTCTCTATCATTTATGTTTCCTAATAAATTTATCTCATGGCTCTCTTGCTGAATAAAAATCATTTTCTATCCTTAGATTTCCACTTGAATTTATCTAATTGTTCTTGTGCTCCATTATGGTATTATAACAGGGCATTTTTCCGGATGGTAAATTAGTAGCAGTGAAGCAACTGTCATCTGAATCTAAGCAAGGAAAGCGTGAGTTTATAAATGAAGTAGCTGCAATATCTGCAGTGCAACACAGGAACCTTGTTAAACTGCATGGATGTTGTGTTGAAGGCGAACATCGTATTTTGGTCTACGAATGTCTGGAAAACAACAGTCTTGCACAAGCTTTATTTGGTAACAATATATGGGGGCACCAGTTACCTTGATTCGTAAGATTTATTTCGCATTCATTTACAACACAGCAACAAATATATGAGTTTCATGCCTGCTAAATTGCAGGCAATTCAAAAGCTGATGTCCGCCTGGATTGGCCTACTCGGTACAACATTTGTATTGGGACTGCACGCGGGCTTGCTTACCTGCATGAGGAATCCAGTGTCCGAATAGTGCATCGAGACATTAAAGCCAGTAACATCCTGTTGGATAACTCTCTGAACCCTAAGATCGCAGATTTTGGGTTGGCAAAGCTATTTGATGAAACCAAAACTCATATTAGTACCAGAGTTGCTGGCACAGTGTAAGATCGCCTTGAGGATTAGCTTTCACTTTTCTCACACCTGTCAGAGATTATGTCTCCTTTCACTTGTTGCAAAACAATACATGTTCTAATGTTGTAAAATCCTATGTGAACAAGACATTTTTCATGGTCACAATATCGTTCATCCATTCACAATTTTTTAACATGTATTAATGCAAATTTATTTTCTTGAGCTGAATAAAAATCTACCGTACAAATGAAAGTTTTTGCAAACAGTTGGAAGCTGCACTGCCTACTTTTGCATAATCTGATTTGAAATTGTTTTTGCTTGAAGAGGGTATATGGCTCCGGAATATGCAATGCGAGGTCACCTCACAGAGAAGGCAGATGTTTTCAGCTTTGGGGTTGTTGCCCTCGAAGTGGTGAGTGGTAGGATCAATACAGAGACAACCTTGCCGCAAGAGAGGGTTTATCTTCTGGAATGGGTGTGTAATAAAGTGTCTTCAATTATTCAGTGATTTTGAATTTTGTCTAGTCTAGCCCTTACTAATGACCACTGCCTACTGGTTATTTTATAGACTTGGCATCTGCATGAGCAAAAGAGGCTGCTGGAATTGATGGATCCTCAATTATCACCGACATACACAAAAGAAGAAGTTCTCAGAGTGATTGCAGTAGCCCTTCTTTGCACACAAGCTTTGCCTGCAAAGCGCCCGTCCATGTCTCGAGTGGTGGCAATGCTGACTGGTCATGTAGAGGAAATTCCTCTTGCTTCTCGCCCTGGATACATCACAGATTGGCAATACAGCAACCACACGGCTGCTTCTGGAAGCACATCTATGGGACTTACACCAAAGCACAAAAGCACAGAAATCTTGCCGCCTGCTACATTATTCTCGCCTGGAAATACAAATGAGACTTCCTAAATGATTCACAGTGCCATAGGCAAGGGCTAATGAATGCTGAACTTGGGGGGGAATAAATGGAGACCCTATCCGCAATACTCTACCCACATCTCCTGGTGACTATGTTTAAACGTAATATAGTAGTGTCATTATTATATGCTCCCCTTACTGTTGACTTTCACCATCTCAGTTACTATAATGCTGATTAACCATGGGAGCAGGGATTTAGTGGCTGGTTTTTCATTCTAGATACTTCATTGTATTATATACTAGTTTGATGCTTGTTGTGCAATAGTTGATTGGTGAGTGTAGTCGATGGTTTTTCCTTCTATGTGTATGTATGACATAACAGAGATTAAACAATATATAAAGAAAATTGGAAAGAAACCCTTTCATACCTGGCTCCATATGTAAAGAATCCTATACATGCATGCAAGTTAAATGCCCTCCGCCACCCCACAAACACAACCATTTATACTCATCTGGAGTTGAACTATAGAACACTGTCTTAAACATTTATATATAATTGTGAATGTTTTCTGGAATAAACTGCGTGGTAGTTGTTTGATCCGACATTTATTTATATATATAATATAATGTAGATGAAAAATATTCTTATGGGCTAGCTATGTTTTGCCCAATTGTCGTTCTCCCCTTTCGCAGTGCTGTACCCACATCTTTATCCCGCTTCACCTGCTGTTCGGATATATTAGATAGTTGTGTAGTGCGGAATCGACCCTCCATTGTCGTCCCTATCCTGCTTCCTCATTTAAGCAGCTCTATTCTCAGATGTTTATCCATGCTAACAGATCATGTTTAACTTTGTGGGGTTTCAATGGCAACAATGACTGAACTACTATATAAAGTGGTATGCCAAGCAATACTGTAAGTTTTGAGCAAGGATTTCATGGCAGCATAAGTAGAAAAATCCAGTATTCCGCTTTTTTGGGTAAAATTTCAGGTCATTTACTATTGATCAATTTTCTTTTTATGTATAAGATGGATAATGTTGAATTGAATTGAATTGAATTGAAAGAGGGTCAATGGGACCACAAGATAGTACCAAACTGTCTTAGACCAAAGTGGGTTTTTGACCTCTTTTAGAAGGTTGTTCCTCTGTGGGCTGATCTGTGACAGCAATTCACCCAAGCTCTTTATTCTATTTTCCTCAAATAGTTCCACCATGGACCCGCTAGTTAGGATTTCTGCATATTTGGATCGAATACCCATGAACTTAGGACATTGCAAAATGAAGTGTGTTTCCGTCTCAATTGCCCTTGTATTGCACATTACACAAGTTCTCTCTTCCCACTGCTCCTTGGGTACTGTCCACCTCCCTGTTTCACATCTAAGATTGTGAGAGCTAGTCCTTATCTGAGCCATGATGATCTTCTCCCACCACTTTATTTCGGCCCTTATGTAAGTTTTTTCTCCATGGTCACAGGTTGGGTTAAACTCAGTAATGTAATGTTGCTGCTTCCTGCTTGTTTTCTTCTACGACATCATCAATTTGAACTTTTCATTTACATAGTTTTTGATGTCTCTGTTACGCTGTGGGCATTTAGTGAGATTGATATCCCATTTTTTCATCCATTTGTAGTTCTACTTCATCCACATGTTCTTTCGTTTATGTAACTCTTCATCCATTGCCGCCTTAGGCCATTTGTCTGCTTGCATGTTTCCAACTTTTTTCAGGTAACCTATGAGTCTGGTCATAGCAGTTGCCTCCAGGGGGAAAGAATCTTTTTCAACCATAATGATTTCATAGGGAACTCTAGCCTTGATTCTGAAATGTTTTGTTATAATCTTTTTTTGGATTCGCTCTAGTTGTCTCCAATTTGAATTTGTCATTCCACTAGCCCATACCTCTCAGTGATTTAACAACATTGGAACAACAAGCAACCCAAATAGGGTCTGAGTGGTCTTCCAATCCCATAATTCAGTGTTTCTGCACCTGTTTTGGAGCGCAAAGAGAGCTCTCCAACCTCCTTGTATTTGTTTCATCCTGCATATGTCCTACTTGAGCTTGCTATGGAAATCAAGGCTTAGATATTTGTACTCTGACACTATCTCCAAAGGCTCACCTTCGAACTGAAATTTGGTCTGTTGGTTTGCTTTCTTCACAGAAAAAATCCTAATTTTGGTTTTTCCAATGTCTACATGCATTCCTACTTCTTTGCAGAAAAGTTCCAATGAGTGAAGGTGGATCCTCAGGTCTTGGATTGTTTCTGCCATTAGAATTAGATCATCTATGTATAGCAGGAGTTTCACCACATATTTGGCCAGGTGCACTCCATTACCTCCAAATTTGTTTATCCACTCTTCCAATTTGTCAAAGTATAGCCCAAATAAGGTTGGAGAGAGAGGGCCGCCTTGCTTAACTCATATATCACTCCCAAACCCTTCAGATAACCTTGCATGTGTTTTGATTTTAGCTTTCACTTGCTCATATAGTCTATGAACAGCAGCACTGTACTGTGCTGGAACCCCTAATTCCTCCATTTTGTTCCCCATTTTGCTCCTTGGTACCGTGTCAAAAGCTTTTTTAAAGTCCACAAAACAACAATAAGCATCTTTCTTTCAATCCCACCCACTTTCCACTAGATGTCTGAGTGTAACACAATGATCAATGGTTGAGTGTTTGGGTCTAAAACCAGCTTGCCCTTTTGCTCTCTTTCCTCCACTCTCTGCCCAACTGCTGATCTGGTGCTCTATCATACTCCCAAATAATTTTGCAAACAATGGATTGACCATGTTGGTTCGATAATTTGAAGGGTTATTTACGTCTCCACTTTTGAACAATGGAATGGTTAGGTTGGTTGTCCATTCTTTGGGGAAGCCATTCTAAATAACCCCGTTGAATATTTTCTTAATTTCAGGTGCCAGAATGTCTACTCCCCACTTTAGGTGTTCTGCTTAAAGGTTGTTTATGTCACGCACTTTACCTGTTGCAAGCTTTTTGATCCCTAGCATGATGTCTTCATCCGTGAAAAGGACGTCATTAACCATGATATTGGGAGGAGGTATTTGCTCATTTTCCCGCTCATACAATTGCTTGGAGTATTCTAACCATTGGTCTGCTATTATGTTGTTCTCGGTTTGCATTTTCTCCTTAAGGAGTTCCCTCCATAACCTTTTTGGATCATATTTCCCTAAGTAAATGAGTTCCTTCCTTCTGGATTTAGTATAATCTTCTTTTTTCTTTCTCACTAGCTACTCATATATTTTTTTGTTTTCCTTTGTTCTACCGGTTGACTTTAACATCTTTCATGTTGCTTTGCATTCTTCATCATACCATGGGTTTGTTGGGAAGCTATTTGTTGTCCTCTTTTTAGGCTTTGCTCTCTTGCACCTATTAAGGGCTTCTTGTATAGCATGCATGAGTCATTCGCTCCTTGTGCAATCTGCAACTTGTTCTCCCTGATTTTCTCTTTCTTGAAGCTTGTCTTGCAGTGCTGCTCTAAAAACTTGCTGATTTTTCTTAGTCTAAGGAATGCTTCTCTGAAACAGTAGTTTACTTTGGCTAGATGTAACCTGGTTTTCAATGTGCTTGTCCATTATACATTGAAGTTTCATAGAAATTGGCCTATGGTCTGATTTAAGTTCTATTGGAAATTCTTCTATTTTTAGTTCTTCTATTTTGGATATACTTTTTGTGAGCAAATGACATAATCAATGACACTCTTCCCATTGTGAGTCTCGCAAGTGTATTTTCCCGAACCTTTCCAATAGTGGATCTTTTTTTTTCCTTTTGGTGGGGAGGGGGGTTTGTAAAACGTCATTTTTTTTCCCCAAATTTTCATGATTTTCATATAAAATATAAAAATTTATATTTTCACATGATAACACCATATGAAATAGAGATATTCTAAATATATATTAATATATATTAGAAACACTAAGGTGTCATAATATTGTGGATGCATTTAATTAAAATTCATAATTATTTGATGAAACATTTGGATAGAATGTATAGTCTAATTTAGCATTAAAAATAATTTTTCAATATAATTGTTATAATAAAAAATAATATACATAAATTAAGAAATGATTTTTTAAAAATTAAACAATACTTGATGAAATATAATTCGCTGATAGGTGTCCATTTTTTAAGTTGATTTTGCTAAAAAGTGTCAAAATCTGGTAACATTTTCCAAGCAGATTTTTTCTGGCAATATTATTTTCTCCTATGCCAAAATAAATATATAAATATTTGGATTCTCTCTGGCGTAATTTGCAACTCATGTTCTTTTCTAGTAGTGAAGTTAATTAATGCAACATGTTGAACGACCTTTGGTTTATTGGTGTGATGTATGGCTTTCAATGAGCCCACCAGTGATTAAGTCTTGCTGAATGCAAGGCCCAGAGATACCCGACACGGAGAGTCAAACAGTTGAGGCCAGGATCATGCCCTGGGTGATTTTGACGGTGTGGATGCCCCTTACCCATAGCTTCTTAGCTGAATGTGATCACTGGTTTAGTTTCTTCGCTTACTTTGCATTGTTGAATCTATATGTTCACTGCGGAACTTAGGCATAGATGCCATTAAACTATGTAATCCAGTGCCCAATTGTAACACCCTCAGAGGTGCTCAATTGACAACATTTACATGGAATTCACTATCATATCATCTTGTTGGTTTGAAAATCTGTCGGCTAGACAGATCATGGGGAAACAAGCCAAAAATGTGCAGGGCATAGCTCCTCTTTGAGACAACAAAGCAAAACTAGTTTATTGTTATTCTATCAAGCAGGAATATGTGCAAATCTACAATATTATAACTTCAGGGGTTTGGGATCTCATCCCAGTAGAGGTATTTCCAATTGTGAACAGAAATGTTAAGAGGGAAGGAACGGAGGAAGGTAGATCTAAAGGGGAAAAGAAATGAATTCCAAGACAGAAAGGTCGGAGGGTTTATGTTTTGGGTTGGTAGTAAACAGAGTCAAACTTACTTGCATAAACAAACAAAGCAATACTGATGAACATATGACAATAAAAAAATGAATCCAACAGAATAGAAACACAGATCTAACTTAAGAAAGATCTGATGCAAATAACACATATATTGAGCACAAAGTCTTAACATATATATTAAAATCTCTTATGTTACAAGAAGGCACAAAGTCTTTCTCTTCACCTCTTTTTCATACAAAATTGTCCACACTGAATACAACAAGTATCCCGGTATTTATAGAAGAAGAGTAGAGAAGAATACGAAAGCAAAGCAATAACTACAAAATATCTTACAAGATATTTACAAAATACTAAAAAGTCAATCTTTGACTTTGGAGCAAGTTTTAGGATGACAACATCTCATGGTGCAACATGGATGATGTCATCGTGTATGCTAACATGTTTTTTTTACAAAAATGGAACATTCATCCTGGAGGAAGAAGCTACTCCTCATCGTCTCTCGGCTCGAACTTAGTATCCGGCTGTGGCTCAGGGGAGTCGATATGACACTGCACCCGATACTCTGCAAACTTGCTGATTATTTCTTGAAGTTGATATTGATCAGGACCTTTGAAATGGTCGTGAATTACTTCGCAAGTTTCTTTCTCGTTTTTGAGCTTGTTGGGCAACTCAGCGAACTCTTCGTTTGCATCGATCAAAAAGCCGATGAAGTCACGGTAGGCTAAGAGGTTGTTGATGGACTCTCGATCAAAAGTGACCTCTTGTGATAGACCTTGAGAGACAATAGCTTTGAAGCGTTGGAATGTATCATTTTCTTCTCTTAATTCATAAGATGCACTGAGCAGTCCAAGAGCCATCTTTGAAACTGTTTTCTTCATGTTGTGCAGTGCTTCCAAGGCTTCTTCCTTGATTTTTTTATTCTTTCTAGGATGAATTCCATTTGATCGACCCAGTAATGTAAAGCAGTGAGAGCTTTATAATGTGCCCGCGGGTGATCGATAACGCCGACCTTTAACAAGTCGTCAGTCGAACAGTTGACCATCGTCTGGAATGTTCCTTGCTGCAACTTAGCGTTATCCAATTCCTCAGAAAGGGAGCCTGCTACTGCTTGTAGTTCTTTATTTTCTCGAGTTATATCTTGATGGAGCAATGTGAACTTTCCAAATATCTCCTGACCATCCTGGAGGATCCTCTCAATCCAAGATGACACAGCCATGCCCTGTTCAGCAATCTTTACATACTCATTGATTTTCTATTCACTGGGAGCCTAAACAGGTTCCGTGGCAGTTTCCGAAGGAGCTTTGCCCATTTTCTGCAAAGCTTGGAGGAGATGTCTGTTCTATTCTTTGAGCACTCTTTTCTCCTCCTTTGCCTCCTGTAGCTTCTTGCAGAGGGCATCTATAGCTGACAAGGCTTCACCTTGCAGGATTTCGGATGATGTCCTCATTGTGACTTGGGTCACTATGAAATCTGTGGGAGATAGATCTTCTTTCTTCTTAGTGGGATCTGGGTAGGCTATCTCCATGACCCTTTCACCTGAGGAGCTCTTAGAGAAGTGAGTTATCACTTTCTATTTCTTAGGTCCCTTTGCCGGAGTGACTGAGAAGTCCATAGCCTCAATGGGAACCTTTCTCTTGTGTTGGCTTAGGTGGTTGGAGATCCAATCGGGACTTATGGGAGCGGAAACGGAAGAAGAAGAGGAAACGGGGGTGAAAGGGGGAGCAACTATAGCGGACTGAGGGAAGAATGTGGAAACACTTGGTGGTGGCATGGATAGAGATTCCAATGCACTAGTGCTTACAAGGCTTGGAGTCACTACAAGAGAGGAGAAGGAGGTGGACACTGGAGGGATCTGTAGTTAGAGGGAATACCAGGCGACAGATCCGCAAGGGAGGAAAAGATGGAAGAAGTGGGAGATAGAAAGGAGGAAGGAAAAGGGGAAGACACAACCATAGGGGTGGTTGTTTGAGTGACGGGAGGAGGAGAAGGAGCGGAAGAGGAAAGAGCGGGTACCTCGACAGTTGTAGTTGTGATGACATCCTGGGTGGATGTATCCGTTGGAACATCTGTTGTTCCTTCTTTTCCTAGGGATACCAGGTCTATTACCTACTTCTCTGAAGTAGGAGGGCTCCCAGGAGCCTTTTCTTGAGCGGTGCTCGGCTCTTCAACCTTATCTTTTCCTTTTCCCTTTAGTAAGTGATCTAGCCTTGGAGGTGTGTTGCCTAAGGGGGAAGTGGTGAAATCCACTCCAAGGTAGATGAGACCATTCTGTTTGCACCAATGTTCGGTGTGTTGCAACGTGGGTTTGACCCTTTCCTTGATGGTCTTGGGTGCCTTGGTTCTGTCAATATCTGGTTATGGCTAGTCATCCCCATCCATGTCGAGGTAACCTTGATCAATTTCTTGATCAGTTTCTTGGAATTCCTTTGGGATGATGGCCACGCCATAGTGGATGATCTCATCCAGAGCCAGCCGAGAGTAATCCTTTCACCTGATTTCAATTTCATGGTTAAGGTCTATCCAAATGTCCTTGATTTCGGGGACATGGATGGGATCAATTTTCACCTTGGGGAGGCAACCTCGGCAATCGAAGGTTGGCCTTACCGAGAAATGGTGCTTCAAGTTGAGTAGTTCAAGTTCTGTGTACATTTCTTGCGCATTACCAAGTGAGGGGCATGTGTACCGACCAACTGTAAGGGGGAATGGAGTCCCTCCCTTCTTTCTTTTCATGCACTTTTCATGGTAGGTGATTAGCTGCCTTGACAACTCCAATAGGATCAGCTTGGGCCCTGCATGCCTTGGCAACTTTTTTGGCTCTCCCAGATTGTTGGCATCCCTAAGATATGTAAAGGTGGGGAATTGTGTGAACAAAGCCCCCTGTTTCTTTGTGGCAGCGATCACGCTCAGGCTGGTTCGAGCGTGTCTCATGTTCGGTCTTAATTGACATATCACCTCATAGAAGAAGGCGTCGTTGATTTTGTTGAAATGGGAGATAATGGCCTCAAGCTTTAGTTCTGGGTAGAACTCATATATCTTGACTTGGGGCCATACCCCACTCTAAGTTAGCCATGTGAACTCTTTCTCTAACACAACAGCATATACAACATAAGAGTTCATGTAGAACTTCCTAGTCATTGTAACTTGTTGGAGCTGCTACGAGATGGTGTCACTTATGATCTCTCCCCATCCGAAACGCTGATCAGGAACATTTTTGCTCATGTTTTCTAAGTACCTAAGCATCCATTTGTGGAAGAAGTGGGCATCAGGGAGCCCAAATACTCTGTTGAGGAAGGTGATAGTATCACTCAACTCTTCACTGAAGTCACTGCGGTGGATGGTCTGTGGCCATCTGCTCACCACCTTCTTGTTTTTTAGGTAGAGCTCGTTCATCATTTGCATACATTTGTCCTCATTATCTGTCCATGTCTTTAGGCAGTCTTCTTGGCTTACCACCACATACCGGCTGTGGTGAGGGATGCCTAAGATTATTTCGAAGTGTCGGGCCGTGAGGTTAATGATCACTTTACCCTCCTTATCTTTGACACATCTCGTGTCTTTGTTGTAACAACGGGCCACCAACATGATGAATTCATTGTTCATGGCACTCACTGGAAACCCTGTTGCGAAGTGTAGTCCACTGCCTACCAATTTGTCCATCCACGGGCCACTGGTAACCTTTTTGGTTCTTTCCCAAAATTCGTCCATATCAATGTGACCAAGTTTGGAGTCTCTGATGTCGAGACTACACTCTGCAAGTGAGTCAGGCATCCTGACTCTCTGATATTTATATTTCATCTCTTGCTCTGTCAATTTTGACTTAGCCTTAGCTTTGGTTGGCTTCTTGCTCGATGAAGACATAAGTGCGCTCCAGGATGGATGTTGCTCTGCAAGAAGGAACAAAGAGGTCCAACATAGGAGAGCCATGTCAACCATCATGTTATCCATAATAACAGCTTGCAGAATGAAAAATGAGCTACTATAAGCCTTAAGGTGAAAGGCGTAGGTTCTTAGCAGACTGCAGGGGCTTCAAATTGCTAGGCACACCTGGGAAGGTATTAACATGTAGATGTTGGCACCAAAGGAGGCGTGGGGCACAAGTAAGCAACACACAACATGCAATGTTGGTGTTAAAGAAGCTGCGTTAGTGCCTTGGGAAGAGTGTTTTGCGAGGCGCAAGAAAGTTTGGTGTTGCATGATTTCGAAGTGCGAAAAAGTGCCGGCATGGGAAATGTTGCATGGAGGAAGGGTGTGTCGGGCGCAACTGCGGAGTATGTAGCACGAAGAGCCAGTGCGCCAAGGGTTAAATTACGTGTGTGGATTTGGTTTACACAACAAATAATGTTGTTGTCATTACATTTGCGCTAGCGCCTGCACTTTTCAAAAAATTGCCAAGTATTTGTTTTGGATTGCACAGGAAGGGCTTATGCTACATGGGTTCGAAATGTGCTATGGCGCGACTGTGTGCGATGTAGCATATATGAAAATTGTGCCAAAGGGAAAACAGTTGGGTGTTTGGCTGATTTCTTGATTTTGATTTCTCTCTTATTTTACATTTTGGATTTTAGATGATACGAGAGAGAAAAAGAGCAAGGCAATAGGTAGGGAAGATGGACTTTTGTTTCCTTTAGAGGTAGAGCCTTCTAGATTTGCAAAGCGGGAAGGAGAAGAAAAAAAGGGGGTTTCCAGCTGGGTTGGTGGTTTGTTAGATTCCTCTTTTTAGATTCATTCTTTATAACATGTAAATCCTAATCACCTAACACAAACAGAAACCACAATAACAAGAAGGATTGTAAAAACCACTTACCGGGATATATATAACGACGAAGGAACGACATGAGATCCACAAACATGACAAACAACACACGGGGCTGACGGGAAAGGTTGACAGGTGCAGAGGAAAAACTTTTCACAATTTCAATTCGTGAAAATGACAGGTGTCGGGCGCCTATATATAGAAAAACCTACATTTATGACGCCACCAACTACCTTTGGCGCGGTTGGTGGGGTGTTGACATGAGAGGAAATGCGCTTTGGCGCAACTTGGTTGGTGTCAACACAAAAGTTTCAGCACCTTAAGCGCATATCCGGAGATGTCAACATGAAATTTTTAGCACCTTAGCGCACTTTTTAGGTGCATGTTTGATTATGCTGACATGTCATTTTCTGTGCCAAAGGGGCGCTACTTTATGGATGTCGACATGTTGTTTTGGGCGCCAAAGGATTTTCAAAGGGGCGCACATTTTGTTGTGTCGACACAACATTTCTTGCACCCAGTTCAAAAAAGTTGAAAATGGCTAAGTTCTTAAAACTTGATTCCCAGAAGGGAACTTTAAGCCATTTTTAATGTTAATAGACCTCCTCAGGGGACCAAAATGAAATTTTGGTATGGTTATCTGCAAAATTGCCCTTGTCAATTTTATAGGATAACAACTGGCTCTTTCTGGGGACTATCTTTGAGTGAAACTTAAGGGTAGAGAATCCCATATTCACATGTGCCTATCCATTGGGTTACTGAGAGTCAAAAACAAGGGCGAACAAAAAGGGAATAAAGGAAACATGCGACAAACAGGAAACAAACACATGACAAAAGCAAACAAACGACGAAAGCAAACTGTACAAAGAAGAGAGCAAGCTCTACTTCCTAAAGATCTTTAGGTGTTGACCGCTGTAGGGAAGTGGGAGCTCAGTTCCGTCCAGATATGAAAGATAGAAATTATTCTCTCCATTGAGCTGTTTGATCTTGTATGGCCCCCTCTAAAGAGAGTCAAACTTTCGGTGCATACCTTTCGGTTCTCTTCTTTTGTCCCATAGAAGGACAAGATCCCCTACCTGGAAATCTCTCTGCCTGGCTTTCTTGTCGAACAACCTTTTGACTTGACTCTGATGTTCCGTGATCTTGTCGACCACTCTCACTCACTTTTCTTCAAGTTCTGTCAGGTACATAATTCTCTTTTCCAGAGAACTCTGAAAATTTTCATCTTCGATTGCTCGAGCCAAGCGCAGAGCAGGAAGTTCTGCGGAGATAGGGATTTAGGCATCGATCCCATACAACACCTGGAAAGGTGACATGCCGAGATATCTCTTTGGAGTGATACGATATGCCCACAAGGCATCGTATAACGACTTGTACCAGGAACGTTGGTTCTCATCAACTAGCTTCCGTATGATGGTTACCAGGTTCTTGTTGCTAGATTCTGCCTGACCATTTCCTTGAGGATAGTAATCAGAAGCATAAGCCAAGGTTATCCCGTATCCATAGCAAAAACTAATTATTTCTCGTGAAGAGAAGTTGGAAGCGTTGTCAGCAACGATTTTGTGTGGAATGCCAAATCTCACGATGATATTTTCTTTGATGAAGTTGCAAACAACTTCATAAGTGGTATTCTTGACAGGTATGGCCTCCACCCATTTCGTGAAGTAATCTGTCACTGTTATGACGTAGCTATGTCCAACACTCGATTGAGGATTGAGTGCTCCAATGAAATCAATTCCCCATTGCCTGAATGGTTCGTCAATAATGACGGGCCTGAGGGGAAATGCAGTCAGCTTTGGTTTGCCAACGAACTATTGACAAAGTTCACATTTTGCTACCCAGGTGGCTGTATCTTGAAATAGCGTTGGCAAGTAGTACATGGCCCGAATGATCTTATGTGTTGTCACGGAAGAGGAGAGGTGACCACCGCAGGATAAATCATGAAATCTTTCTAGCAATCTTATATGTTGTGGCTTATCAACACATCGTAGGAAAATGCCATCAATTCCGTACTTGTACAACCCATCATCCCATATGACATACCATGCGGCTTTGAGCTTTACCACTCACTTTTCCTTTGTGGTTAGGTGACCTGGACACTCGCCATAAGTGAGGAAGAAAGTGATGTCCGAATACCATTCATCATTGGTTGCAACAAATAGAACCATAGGCAGAGAATCTACTTTCTCCAACCCATGTTGTTTCCTATCAATGTGATCAACTTTCTCTCCGGGTACCTCTGAATCTTTGTTTTCAGCCATGAGCTGACAGAGGCCCTTACCTCTTACCAACTTGGTTGGTTTGATGTCTAGATCATACTCTTGGACTTTTACGATCCAATTCCCTCGTAAGCTCCCCAACTCCTGTTGAGTTAGGATAAACTTAACTACCGTGTCAGGAACCAACACTACTGTATGAGAGTTCAGGATATAGTAGCAGAAGTTCTTGACCACTTTTACTACAGCGAAGGCATGCTTTTCTAGTTGTGACATCTTTAGTTCATGAGGCTTGAGAGGAGAGCTCGTGAAAGCAATTGGGGATTCAACATCCTCAGAGTTCTTCTGCACTAAGATAGCCGATACAGTATGCGCGAACGCATAACTATACATGATGAAATCCTTGGAGAAGTTAAGACATATCAAGACAGGTGCATGAGCGACGGAGGATTTTATATCTTCAAATGACGCCTTGCCTTCTTCACTCCATCAAAATGTTTGTGACCCTTTCATCTTATTGGATATATGATGAGTCTTCTCAGAAAAATTAGGAACAAAGCGTCTGAGAAAGTTTACCTTTCCGAAGAAAGAGTGAACGCCGGTCTTGCTTGTGGGTAAGGTAAGGCTTTGAATAGCCTTGAATCTTTTGACATCTATCTTTGTCCCTTCTTTGCTGACGACATGTCCTAGCAATTTTCCTTCGGTGACCCCAAAAACTGACTTCTTAAGGTTTTGAGAAATTCCGTGTTCTCGGCATCTAATCAAGACTTGCTCCAAATGATCACAGTGATCACTTCATTTTTTAGAGAACACGGTCAAGTCATCTAGGTAAACTATGATGCCCTTTCCCATCATACCTTTGAACGCGAAGTCCATCGCTCGTTGGAAGGTGGCACTGGCATTGGTTAAACCGAACGACATCCTGCTGTAGGCGAAGGTGCCCCAAGGAGTGGTGAATGTTGTTTTGAATTGGTCTTCAGGCGTGACCTCAATCTGATTGTAACCCAAAAAACCATCAAGCATGGACAACATTTCTGAACAGGTTACTGCCTGCAGAACTTGATCCATTATGGGCAGTGGATAGTTGTCCTTTAAGGAAGTCTAATTCAGGTTGCGAAAGTCTATGCATATGCGTATTTCACTGTTCTTCTTTCATATGGGCACAATGTTTGCAACCCAGGTATTGTGATGAATAGGAAAAATAATTCTTGCATACAACATCTTCTGTATTTTGTCCTGGATGGTGCCTGAGATTTTGGGGTTGTAGTGCCTTTGCTTTTCACAAAAAGGTTTGACATTGTCCTTTAGCGGGATGTCATGCTGAATGTTTTTAGGCTTAAATGACTTCAGATTAGCATAAGACCATGCCAATACATCCATATATTTTTTCAGTAATTTGAAAAATTTCCGCTTTTCCTCGGGTGTACAATACCTCCCAATGTTCACAGACTGAGGATGTTCTGTAGTACCCAAATTGACAGGTTCAGTTTCAAGAGAAGATCCAGGGTTATCCTGTCATTTTTTCTTGACAAAACGGTCATGCTTATCAAATAAACATTCCAAGGAAACTAAACCTTTCGGGATCTTATTTCCCTTGAGCTGACATATGCCCTGACCTTCTACTGATTCCTGCGTTTGGCCCGTCAGAGACTCACGACATGCAGAAGTCAATCCATCGAAATGGAGCTCTTTGAAATTATCATCTTTCTCCATAAAAGCGATAAGTTGATTGTCATCATTGAATACCTACCAGTGCTATGAATTATCTGGCACACTTGGGTGGAAAACTACCTCAATGGTGTATGTGTCCGTTTTTAACCCTGGGTGAGGGAGCATGAGAGAGGCCGAGACGTCCAAAGAATCAGCCATGTCATTTTGAGCTCACGGAACTGCTTTGATTGAGAAAGCGTCAAACTCCTCGATGCTATCCCACACTGCATTGCGGTAGTGTCTGAGCCTCTCGTTCTTTACTTGGTATATCTCTTTCACCTGATTGACAATTAGCTCAGCATCACCCTGTACTTTTAGATTCTTAATTCCCCTTTCCTTTGTAGCTTGCATGCCAAGTAGCAAAGATTCGTACTCGATGGTGTTGTTTGTATTGAAAAACTACAATTTGAAAGAAAAAGGGAAAATCTCCTCTTCATGAGATATCAAAATGGCCCCAACATTGCACCCACTTGTTGCACAACTGTCATCAAACTGCAGTGTCCATATCTTGTTGAGGTCCTCCTCTTGGACGAGAACTTCCATTTTATCGGAGTTGGTGGAAAAGAAGTAGTTCCCCATCCCTGATGATTCAAAGAGAATCTGGGCCTTAGGGTCGTCAGAGTTGGTGACTAGATATTTCTTTTGTGATTCAGGTTCCAACTTCTGCATTACTCCTTTGACAGGGATTCTGGCTTTGGAACAGTCCATATGGATTTCTCCACCAACTTCTTTGCAAAAACTCCTCCCTAGTAATATTTCATATGCTGCTGGAATATCAACTACGAGAATAATCTTTTTTACTCTTTTATCAGGGAATGCTGCAAATGCGAACTGTGCATGCTTGATATGACCTATTAATGGTTCATGCTTGGTTTCCATGGAGTAACATCTACCGAAAGGTTTAGTGAGTGTGAGGCCTAAAGCATGGGTGACCTTTGCTGGCATGACATTGTCAGACGCTCCATAATCAATTATGCAGTTGCTTAACTTGTGACCATTAATTAGGAGAAATAAGTAAAAAGGTTCAATTTTACTTGATGCGGACGTCGAGGCAACGTTTATGCTTGATGCAGGAGGAGTGGAAATAATTCCTTTTGGAGAAACGCGGTGAGAGATGACAGGTTGACTTTGAATATACTTGGTTAATCTAACAAGCTACTCGGAATTAGACTGAAATTACTCAGCTTCAGACATTTGGATCTTGGTCCTTTTAGCATGATCGACTATATCGAATGCGACCAAGGGTTGCGGTGACGAAGGAATGAGTCCTTCATTTCGCGATGTTAGAGGAGTGGTACTGGTCTTTATGGAAATGGAGGGAGGTTGATTTAGAGGAGAGATAAGAGGAAAATATTTCTTTACGAAAGGTTTGATAGGAGGTTGAGTAGGAAGGGGATTACCTATTTTAGTGATGGTTGGAGGCGTATTTAATACAACCTTTTCCTTTTGTATTTTAGCAACAACTTCTGCTTCTTTTCCTTGTGAGAGGGTGAAAACAGCGTATAACTGTCCGCTTGCATACCCTTGGGTACCTTCTTGTTCATCAGATTCCTCATCCTCAAATTCCATATACCCGATTGTAGAGTCGTCAGTTGGTTCACCGACATCTTGATCATCTTTACCTTGCGCCGAAGGTTCTTCACAAATTTGCTCATCTTCTTCGATCTCGACCAAGGCATTAACCTGAGGGGCCTCAAGTGCCAACCTTGGAGCAAAAACAGGCAAATGTGGACTTTGGGGGGCATTGTTGGGAGTGAAGTTCCTCGATGGGATATCCCGGTACGGAGTGGTAGATGAAGCTTGAGCCAATTGCTTCTTTAATGCGAGAAAATAATTCGCCATTTTCTGGAATGTTGGATCTGATGAGGCGGCTTGAGAAGGATTCGAAGCCTTTGATATTGACGGCTCCCATCTTAACTCGCCAGATATAAGCAGGTTGTCCTATATCCGGATGGCTGCAGCTTGAGCGAGAACCAAGGTGGCGATTTGTTCTTGTAAAAGCAAGAAACTCACTCTTGAACTCATGGTGTTCACAAAGAAACAGTTTTGATTCTCTAGTGTTGGCAACATGGCAGACGACACACGGTTGATCAGTGAATTGAAACGGGTGATAAAATCACGCATGGTTTCATTGGCCTCCTTCAAGTGAGTGATCTTTGACGGTAACGCAAATGGGTCTTCTGAAGGCTTATACCTGTCTTCAAATGCAGTCCGTAATGTAGCCCAACTAGTGATAGATCCAGATAAAAATAATGGAACCACTCTGATGCAGGCCCTTGCAAGGTCTCGAGAAAGATACGTACAGATACGACTTCATTAGTTACGTCTAGAATACTGCATGACATAATAAATGCAGCAATATGCACATTCGTGATTTGATTTCCACTCCCATCAATTTTTGGGAAATTCTTGTGATTTCCGTGAGGGAGGGCGTGAACTGGATGCGGCAGTTCTAGAGGGCCCATGGCGTTTCCCCATGGTACTGCCATTTGAAATGCGGGGAAAAGAACGCGAGCAGGGAGCGTGGTTCCGCTTAGCAAAAGAGCACTACAAATTGATGTCGAGGCACCCTGTGAAATCCGGCTCTTTCGTGGGGGCGAGGCACTTCTTGCTGATCGATCCACTAAACTTAGCAATGCGAATCGTGCTGGAGTGATACTGAAATTGTGCCTTTAAAGTAGATCAAATATTGGATCAACTTCTCCACGAGATCTTCTACTACGAGTAAATGTTTCATCCGCCAGTGTATCTGTTCAGATCTGCAACATCTAAGAGCAAATTTCTAACAATCTTTTTGTTTGTACTTGCTGATTTTTTGGTTTTTCTGGCAAAAATCAACAGCATGTACTTTTTAAATATTTAAATTTTACCCTTTGTTAATAACAACCGATTGCAATAAATGAATTTTAAATTTTGATTGACAATTGGCACTACCATCCCCGATTCCCAATTGCAAATTTGTGAATCTTTTAGTGTAGACTATGATGTTATATTTATGATTTGAACTTTGAAGTACAAGTAAAATTCTTAAATATTAAAATATTAATCAAACCAAATCTTCCTAAATCCCTAATCCGTTTCAATATGTTTTAAAATTGCTTGAAAATTTTAAAACTGGGATTTGGGAATACGTATTTGCAGACTGCAATTAATAAAAATTGATATTAAATATGTGGCAAATGTTGATCATTGATAAAAATGTTAATTAAAACTTTTGAAAGCGGTCCACTACTTGCCAGAAATACTGTTATTAGTGTTGTTCATGAAATCACACATTCTTGCACAGGCAAGACTTCCCTATTTTTTAGTTAAGGAGAAATTAGTCTGTGCAGTTGTGCTTCTATAAAATCCAAGGGGCTGAGATAAAATTTCAATTAGTAATACTCTAATAGTATTTTTTATAGTTCTTCATGTTGAGACGAAAATGGGAATGGAAAAATGAACTTAACAGTTGGATTTATTGACCTCATTGAAAACCAGATTTTGCATCGGTTCTCTCACCTTTCAACATTGGCATAACCATTTCAGACTGTCAGGTGAGTATTATCTAATTTTCTGTTATGTTGCATTTTCTGTAAATTATTTTTCACAATGACTAGCTAAAATTTTAACTGTTAATATCTACTAAATTTGTTTTGTTATGTTATATTTTGTGTAAAAGAAATTTCACAATAACTAGCTAATAATCTACATTTTTTGTTAGATTATTTTGTTGTTAAACAGGCACAATAGAGTTGTTTAAGTTTGTATTCTTCCCTACCTTTATGTAATTGTATACCCATTCTAATGTGAAAATATGAAAAACCATTTCTTCTTGATAATGGTTCTTCCTACTCTGCACAACTTTACTTCTTTGTATACTATTGTTCTATTGTTCTATTTTTGTTTCAATGTATACCTGTACTAGTGAAATCTCTGTCTCCTCCTCCCGTCTAAACCCATGTGCGTCCTCTAATTGTTTCTTCCTATTTTGTAAACTTACCTCGAGTTAGGAATAATTCTATCACTTCTCCTAATCTTTTCATGGTTTAATTTTAACCATAATTTTGTTTAAATGTATAGTTGAACTCTCTGTTTAAATTGTTTACTAAATTTCTTGGTTTAACCAGTTAACCACAACCTTTTATAAATCTATTTCCATATTTAGAACTACTCTTTCAATTCATGCAACTTCTTTAATACTTTTAATTTTTCAAAAAACTTAAAGCCCGATTTCATTTCCACATAGATCATAGACATTAAGATAACGTGCTTAAAATTTTAGGAAGAGGTTTTAAATCCAAAATTCAATTATCGAATTCTAAATTATTTCCAAATCTTTTAAAACGATGGTCTTGATTTTTATTACATAATACGCTAGTGGTTCATTCATAATACATATGTTTCCTTTTTATTTTAAATTGGAGCTTTTTTATAGTAAAAAGGTCATATAATATATAAGATTTTATCCCTCAAAATTTATTTTCAAGGAAGATTAATATGTGAAAGAAATTTACATGGGTAAAAAAGCAATTACTCTCTAATTTTTTAAAAAATATTGTAAAATTTTACCTCTTTAATAATTATTTTTTTTAATAAAAATATTAACTATTTTACATTTGAAAGAAAATATATCTATGACAAAACTTAATTATTGGTAGGGAATTCTTCATTCATTATTAATTGATCATAGTTATAAATCATAGGGTGAGATTTTATGTGAATAATTTTTAACTTGAGTGTTATTTTATTTAATAAAATTTTGGTTATTTTAATTCAAAAAACGAATATATCTTCAAACAATTTATTTCCTACCTACAAATTTCATGAAAGGACATTAAGGTTTTGTTGTTGGAGTATATCCTTCCATTAAAAACTTTATTTATAGATTATAAATTGTGTAAGAAATATAATATGCTAATTGGAAATGATTGAATAATTTGGCCTTAGAATATATAGTTTATTTTGCATTCTAGATTTCTTGATTAAAGTTAAAAAGATACTTATGAGTTATTAATTGACTCCAAGGGACATTAGTTAAACTAATTAAATAATATGAAAAATGATTAAATTTACGAGTGTTGAATTTGGTAAATAATGGTAAATAATGTCATATGAAATCAATGCCATGTGGTTTGAATTATGTGTTGGTATGATAGATCACAAAGAATCCACAAAATACATAATTCACTACAGCCATGGTTTACATATTTTATAATCCATATTGTCTCTTGGGATTTGAATCTCCAAAATAAGAATTTAAAGTTAACTTATGTTATCAATAAAGTTTCATTTTCAAATAATTCAATCAATAATGTTTTGTTTTTTATTACAATTTTCAAAGAATATCCTTATCAGATGAATTAGTCTAAATTTAAATTTTTTGCATATTGAGTTTATGTGAGAAGGGAGAAACTTCTTGATCCAATTTATTTGGGAATTGGAACCTTTGCAATTTTCCTCACGAGTTTTAATACATTGGTTCTTCAAGTAGCCAATTAATCCATGTTTTGTATATTTTTCTTATTGATCTAAAACAATCCAATCTTTATTAATTTAGCGATTGAGACTTTGAATATTTTTCATAGGCTTATATTTAAACATTTTTCTTAGTAAATATTTAGAAATTAGATTACTTACAATTAATTAACAAGTTTTTTGTAATTTTCATGTTAAATGCAAATTTTATTAGTAAGTTTTGTATTTTTCTTAATGTTAAACATCAAGTTATAATTGAAAGGAAAGCCGACAACAATTTTTATTTTTAAATACTTTATTAATTTAAGCTAAGGGAATTTCTTTCTAAAATTTATGAATCTATTAATTGTATTATGTCTATATTATTGTATTGATATACTTCTTTCTACTATTTAGGTGATTTACAAAAATGTCAGAAAAAAGAAAGAAACAAGCTACTCTTGGGGAAATGTATAAATGGACTAAACCTAAAAAAATACAACGAATGAAGAGACTCATACTATTCAAAGGAAACAAGTATTCCAAGAAAATTTTGGGTCAGAATCAGATGATTCTTTAGATGAAAGAAATGAATTTGAAGAAGGGGGCAACAATCAAGGGAAAGAAAAGTTTTCATCAAAAATAAAATTTCGCATGAAATGGCTAGATAAGTTTGTCTGGTTAAATTATTTCAAGCGTGATGGTAAGAAAATCATGAAATATAACTATTGTGAAAATTACAAAATGTTTGGTCCATGGGGTACAGGGGATGGATGTGTCAATTTATAACATGATGCTCTTGTGACCCATGAAAAATCGGTGTTTCATAAGCATGCTCAAGCAAGATGGATCAATTGTTTAGAGAAAAAAATGAAGCCTATTCCCGAGATCACATTTTTCAAATGGAAGATATTAATATGGAAACAGTGATCACCACAATTAAAACAACTTATTTTTTATGTCGAGAAGATTTATCTTTAGCCAAGTATGAGAAAATTTGTAAGTTTCTCTTCGACATGAAAACTCCACATGTGCTAAAGTCACAAGAATATGGTTCATACAAAAATCGCAAGGCTACAAACGACTCCCTTTACTGCATATCAAAATATTTTGAAGAATTTCAAAAAGAAAAAATGTTGAAAAGTCCATTCTTCTCATTAATGGTTGATGAAAGCAGTGATCGCAGGTTGGAGCAACACTTGGTTGTTTACACAACATTTTTAACTTCAAAGGGTTTTGGGCCACCTACTTCTAAATTTATGAATATTATGAATGTTTCAGATGGAAAAGGGACAACAATATATGATACAGTAAAATAGTTAATGAATGATAGATGTCTTTTAATTAAGAATTTGGTAGTTGTTTCAACACATGGAGATTCAACAATGATTGGGCATGAAAATGGTTTTGTTTCATTCTTGAAAAGAGATGTTCCAGATCTTATTTCAGTGAATTTTGTAGCCCACCACGAGTCACTACCTGTACGAGATGTTTCTAAAAAGATACCCGAGCTATTGTATGTAGAAAAAATTGCAAATAAAGTGTATTCATGGATTCAAAACTCGCCAAAGAGAAAAAAATGAACTCGATGATTTACTCAAATTTCTACAAACCCATGCAATCAGATGGCTATCAAGACGTGAGGTAATTATGAGTGTAGTGCCCAGCATTTAAAAAAAAGAATAAAAAAGAATAAATTTAAAATAAAATCAGATAAAGGTTGTAATGCATTTGGTGAGATTTGACAAGCTAGTGGGTGAGTGGAAGGAGTCAGCCTTGTCGGTGGAGCAGGTGGCCTGCAACCTGTCATTGTCCTTGCCTGATAATTAAATACTTTATTTGGGATTCAAGGCCCTAAACCACGCCGAAACTCATGCTAACATTGAAATTTTGGCAGTAATTGGATAGTTACAGCAAGGGTGGTTGAGTGTGCTAGTTGGAAAGAATGGGTTCCCTCACACACATTCAATCCAACCAACAAAAAGGCAGTCAACACGCCTTTTAACCTTCTAATCGACCCATACTAGTAAGCTCCCAGTCTGTCCAAGTGGAGACTTCGTAGAGGCTTTAGAAACATTTGCAAATGTAGCCAACATGTACTACCTGATCCATTACCTCTACATACTTGTGCCATGGCCTCATGGAATGCGTTGAGTGGATAATATACACAAAATGGTGTTTTATAGGTTGCGAGTAGTCTTTCAAGAGAAGTCTGTGGGCTCATGGGTGCCATAGTTGCATGGAGGTAAAATAAGCGGACATATTGTTTTTAGCCATCCTAAAATAAGTACCAGTGTGGGTTGAATCATTTCTGTGCACAAAGGTATAACCTTTGGCTAAAACTCTGCATAAAAAATGGGGTGGCCATTGTTTTTCAAGCTCCGTATTATGGTAGTTATTATCTTGTTTTGTATCAACTGGTTTAGATGGATTTTAGGGATTTTATGCCCAACGTTCTGTTTAGAGTGCCCTTACCCGAGCCATGGATTTGTTCCTTTGTTGGTCCTTTGATGTGAGCCTTTGGAATAAATATTTGATAGTTCAGGTTGTGGAGCTTGGAAAATATGAGATTGATACATGATTCTACTCTCAATATCCTGAGGAATACATGTATATACACAGGCTTAACATATGTGAATTCTTCTTGAAGTATATGAAGAAGAGAATTACATATATGCGTCGCATGAGGAAATGTGACTACAGATACCAGGCTGATATTTTCCATGCCTACCAAGTGCTGAGAATAGGAGGTTTGAAAGAAGAGAACATTGTGGTGTCTTTGTATGATGACATATCATAAAATGGAGAAAACCCCAGGCGGGGTACTATCATCAATCATTCTCAAGGAGATGATACCTATGCAGGTGTTCCAAATGACTTTACAGGTGAGAATGTCACTGTGGAAATTTTTTTTTGTTGTTATTCTTGGTAATAAAATTTTAGTAAAAGGGTGGAAGTGGAAAGGTTATCGATAGGGGTTCTAATGATCATATTTTCATTTATTAATCTGATCATGGAGGGGCTGGAGTTCTTGGGATGCCTCTCCCACCTTATCTTTATGCACATGATTTTGTGCAAATATTGAAAAAGAAACACAATGCCGACACCTATAAAGAATTGGTAATCTATATTGAAGCGTGTGAAAGTTAAAGAATTTTTGAAGGTTTGCTGCAAAAGACCTCAATATATATGCTTCACTACAAGAAAATGTTGAGGAGAATAGTTGGGGGGCGGACTGTCTTGGAATGGAGCCTTATCCTCCTCCAGAATATGATACCTGTCTTGGAGATCTTTATAGTGCTGCATGGATGGAAGATAGTGAGATGCACAACTTAAATGAAGAAACCTTGAAGAAACAATATAACCTTAAGATATACGATATGGGCTAGGTGAAAATGGCTTTGAAACCTCTCTAGCATCTATAATCGGCTTATATATTGCCAAAACCGCTTATCTTCTATCATTTATCCATTTTGGTGGAGGCCTACAAGCACCTCATTCTTTCCTTGTAGTTGTGTATGCAAAGTGTGGGAGCGTTGATACCGCTCATGTAGTGCCCATCTCATCAAATGAAGTAAACATTAAACTTAAATCAAATTAAATTGGAGAAATGGTAGTAGACGTGAAATTACTGAGGTTGGTTAATAAGTAAAAATGGTGGTTGAGAATTTAGAAATGAGGCATGTTGGAGGAGACACAGGGGAGAACGAATAATTCTAAGAGTTCAACAGATGTTGTAATAACATTATAGAGTTGTAGGTGTATAAGACACCCTGTCAGACCCTTTCCCCCTGGCACGCATCCTCCCCAACCATGTCAAGTTAAGAGATTTAGTGAAAAATTAGACTTGTTGGTGATGTCGTGGGAACTACAATCTGATACCTGTTGATGTATTGTTTGTTGTAGAAAAAAAAATAAGAAAAAGAACAAATTAAGGATTCATAGACGTTCACTCAGGTGTTATGTAATGTTGTATTGTATTTGCCTCTTTTGCTTTTAGCAAATGTGTTACCTGCAATGTAGCCTCTGTAAAATCTTGTTACAATATTTGATGGTTACACTTTGCTATTCTTGCTCTTTAGCTTTGATTTCGAGTATTTTTTTTGGTACAAATTAAGACATTAAAAGTGTCATTTTTTTTGCTATCCCACTTATGTCTTACAAGATTTGTCTCTTTCACTCTTCCTCTACGCGGAACCATTTGAATTTCCATTCTTTGTATCGCATAGAGGCTCCATTTGGGGGCGCTACACAACTCACCTCTACACAGAGCCTACATGTTTAGCTTTAACAATAGGGTAATAATATCCAACAAATCCTAAAAGATACAAGAATTTAATCAGATCTAGTATTGCTAGTGCTCTCGGTAGATTTGTACGCAATCATGTCATCAGATTGAATCAAAAGTAAGCACCCTTGATTTTTCTCTTACTTGTGATAACAATATTTTTAGAGGAAATAGACCAGTCTAGGGCTCATCTATTAGATGCCTCATCAGGTGAGGAGGGTGGAGAGAGGATGCATTCAACTAATTAGTTAATACATCCCATGTCAAACCTCCTCAATGAGTTCAATGACCACAGAAGGGAAGTGGATGGTCCTAGTAGGATATTTTTGCATATGGTTATTTTTAGAGAAAACCAAATGGGTAGCGAACAATAATAATTGCAGCGAGCATGGGATTTAAATTTGATGTTTGGTCAGGGGTAGGGATCAAGGGATTGATTGCTAACTTTGGGGATTATTTTGTGGGGCCTAATTTGGATCCTCTCATTGAGAAATTGATTTAGAATGAAAGGTGTGGACCTACCCCCTCCCTTCAAAGTGATGTGGATACCATGCCCTCAAATAGATTTACAATAGACCATATTCAATCAAATTCCAACTGCTCATGTTCTGCACCGAGCTCTTTGAGCTCCGTCAGAAATGCTAGAGAGATTCACTTGCAAGTGTATTTATCATTGGGATTGCAATGTTCTCTAGTCTGAATCAACATATTTCCTGTCTGATTTTTCATCATGCCTTGCCAAGTAAATGTGGTGCTAGTAGTGGACAATATGATCCTATATCAAGCACCAAAGGTGCTACATTAGATGGAAAAATACCTTCATCTATTGTGCCCACAAGACAAGGTGGGAGGGATTGCTAATGCAAATAGTAATTGTAATATTAACTCAACAAGAAATAACATAGCTCATCAGGGTAGTAGTGGACTAAATCAAGGCAGGTGTGGTTTCTTCAATCTTAATTGGTGGGCTTTCCGATCCTCAAATCAAAACAAACAAGGTGGTTTGACTGAATAAAAAATAATTGCTGGAGCACATGCTTTTATCTACACAACGGAAATGTCCTCAGTGTTTTTTATCTTGTGAAAAGGGTACGTGGTGCAGTAGTGATTAAGGATGGATAATATTTCTGAAGATGTGCAAACATTTAATGAAATGCCCAAGTGAGATACTAAACTGAATCTCGTGGTTTCAAATGGCTTCTTTCCTTTAGGCATGGTTCATCTCTCCCCATCTTTCATAATTTTTGTTCTTTAGCCTTTAGCTTTCCATTTGTAGCGAAATAAAAGTTTAAAATGTAGCATTATCTTAGAATTGATAGTTTTAAATAAAGTTGTTTTCAAAACAAAAAGATGTCATACCGTAGCTTGCACAATTAAAATATTCCTTGAAAGAAAAGCATAAACTCAAACCCTCATTTTGAGATGATCTAACAAACTTCTTGAGGAAACTAGATTGCTTCAGTTCCCATTTCTTTATTGACAAGTTGAAGTCTGAGTCCCATGTATAAATATATTGACCACTCCCTTGTTAAAACAGATAAATCACATTTTTTGGAGACTTGTAAAATAACCTTCGTAACTCCAGAAAGAAGATGTTAAGTTTCCTATGTGTACCTTGTTATGTGAGGAGTCACTTCAATCCTTGAATTGACCTTGAATGATCATTTGTGATTTTTTGACGCCCTTCTAGGAGCCCTGTTACACCATTTTGCAGCTGTAGGAAGCTGCTAAATTTGAAAAGTTGGGTTTCGTATCAGCTCACCCTTTGAATCTTGGATAACAAAATGTTTATCCGCCTTCACAAACCTCTAGTATTTTTACTAGACAATTTCCTAGTACCTTCAGTTTGAGGAAAAACACTTTTCTTGATAGTTTGGCAAAGTCATTTTGTAGGCCTCTGGAAAATTGGTGGCTCTAGAAAACCTGTCGTCGTTTGAAAACCGTTTGTTAGTTCTCAGTCCCATCAACTATGGTGAATTCTCCATATATAGGGGAACTTGTAGGAAGTTTCTCGTTGGTCGTTCATCCATCAAACTTCTATTTTGGACGTGGTTTTCTAAGCCCTCAAGATAACTTGTGATCGTTTGCAACTAGGCTAATTACGACCCTTGGCCTCAGAAAACTAGCCGCCAATCGTAAACCGTTCGCCAGTTCTGAATTCCATCAGTTCACGTGAATTCTTGGTGTATAGGAGGACATGCATGAACTTACCCATGGTGTGTTTTCTCATTAGCTTGACAACGTTTGAAAGTGGTTTCTTAGCCTATGAGCGTTAATTGAAAGTTTTTACAGCTAACAGGGAAACGTAAGAAAAAAGTTGTAGGACCCATGTCTGGTTTCCCAAACCACTATGGAAAGTTGTTGACACTTGTAAATAATTGTTCGAAAATCTATCATGTGACTTTTTGTGTGAAATTGAACTTTTGACAACATAGTGTTTCTCTCTCTTCCCTATCTCTTTCTCTCTCCTTGGTTTTGAAATAAGGTGAAATGAAATGACATAAATATGTCTCTAACCCCCCCTTTTTGAATGCAAAATATTAATATTATGTAAATGGAAAAACTGAAACATTAATTATGCTAGATCTAGGTGGATGCCATGCCAGCAATTTATTACTGATTTCACGCTCACTTGGTTTTGCAGGATGCAAGAAAGATGGCGTGGTGTAATTCATTGTTTATTATTGTACTTTATATAGGTCATTGTAGAATTTATATATGTATAATGTATTTCCATGTTACAAAAAAGTTTATATTTGAAATTTTGTAATATGTATGAGATGCTAGTTTTAGGGATACCTTGGGAAGTGTGTACATTTAATTATATGTGCAATCCTTTGATCCATAATTTACATATGCTAGAAAGGTTTGATATGGATATATAGGTATATAGTGATATATATATATAGGATATATAAAATAAATTTGAATTTACATTTCTTCAAGAGTGCATTTCTGAAGTGTGCAATAGATGTTTAAATGAAGTTGTGTGTAACATTATTTACCTTGAAGATGCTAGTAAAGAAACCTAACCACAATTGACAACCTTCAGTCTAAATATGGGTGCTTATTTGACCCCCCCTTCTCGCATGATCTTAGTATTAGCATATAAGAATTTGTAACTATTATGTAAACGAAATCAAACTTAATAGCTCGATAGTGAAATTACTAGTGTGCAATTGATGATTATATAAGATCGGTAGTTTGTCTTTAACTTCACTAGTGAAAATGTTAATAAAGAAATCGTATCAAACCTGATGGTTAGGAACTGACATAGTACAAACTATTTTTGGTGTAAGCATATCTAACACTTCCTTTGTGAATCCTAGTGGTAACATACAAAACTAAAACGCATTAGGATCTAGAAATTAACTATTCATGACTCAAATGAGTTCCTTGTGGGATCCAGACGACACAAATGAAGCTTAAGTGAAATGAGATGTGCTATGACTTGAGTTCTTGTCATAAGAATCTCTATAGTGCTTAGTGGCAAAATTGTGTTACCTTGCTTACTGACAACAGGACACCTTGATCTAGTCATGACAGGTCATTTAGCAACCTAATATGTGTCCTCTCACAATAATCATCAAATATAGCTGGGGCATACATCCTTAGGTGGTACCATTTGCAATTAAACCAAACCTTGAATTTATTAAGGGGTTAGCTTGACATAAATGGAAATTGTTTATAACAAGTAGGAAATGCAATTGTATATAAATTTACTTCGACTTAGGGGAAGGATCAAAATTACTTAGCAATCAGGGGGGGTGTCTCCTTAGATCACTAAAATGTGATCCCAGGCATGTCCTTTGTGTCTGAAAAGAAAGTTGCAGCACACTATAGTATGACTAAAAAATTTATTAATAAGGTAACTTTCCTTTGATTGATCTCGTAAAAGGACTGCATCTGACACAAGTGGATGTCTTGGGTTCACAAAATTGAGTTAACACTACACTTGTCATAGGGAGCACTAATAAGTCAGATGTCAACATGCTTGGTTACACTCTGGGTCAAAAGTGAATAATTGGAATCAACAACGAATGGGTTTTTTGTTACACAACTTGTTATCAAACAATGCTAACCTAATGAGAACATAGGTATGGACATCCAAAAGTAAAGCATAATAAGATATAGAAATTTTATCAGATTTGAGGTTAGGAATAATGTCACTCTGGTGGAGTCCTGTGTGCAACTCAATGTGGACATTTTCATGTGCTTAGAAAGAATATGAACTGTATTGGTGTGATCTAAACTTCGTGAAAATGTTTTTTTCATGGATGGAAATGATATCAAGCATGTATAAAATGGGTTTGTTAAAAAGGTCGTGGAACCTTTCATAGATATATATCATATATCTAGGATATCACAGCCTATATGCGAGCATCCTCCTTCTTGTACTTGAAATGGAGGACGTTAAAATAGGGAATCGACAATCCATCGAACTATCATTAACTGAAGGTAGGTACATAAAGATACCGTGATCCAAGATTGTTGTATGTTGTAACTGGTATCTGGTATCTAAATGTATGCTTAAATGTGGCAAAGGATTTCTTTCTTGACATCACGTTAGATTCTCTATGAATAATCGAGGGTAAATATATTTTTTAAAATTGCAAACATAGCACCAACACGTCTTCGCTTTCTCCTAATAATTAACATATGGAACGAAGAGAATACTCCCAACTTTGTATGCAATCTGTGATGGAGGCCAAGGATCAGTATGTAGAATTATGGAGATTGTCAGAAGAGATATAGGAGCCAACATGAGGAATGGTCTCGCAACTAAAAGTTGTATGTGCCATGCCACATTTAAGAGTTCTATAGCTGGAAAGATGATACAACATTATCCTTTCACAATAATGTTCTTGGAATGTTAATCGTAACTAATATCATTGGACATTTAAACAAATGATGTGTTGTGGGTTCACTGTCAATCCTTGAAGTCCATGTTTCTTGTGGTTGGGTCATTACGAGTGATTCGTTCAGTGGGGAAAGTGTGGCATCAACATGCCTATGGTGTTTACAAAGAATGTGTTCTATGTGAGTCGATGAATTATGTGAGTGTCAATGTCTAGTTGAGTTTATGTACATAGAATCTGATGCCCTATGGTATGTGCTGTAGTGAGCAATGTAAGTCAAAAAAAAGAATTATCCTGGTATTTTTACTGTTGTATCTTCTGTGTGTAAAATTGTCGGTGTTACAACTTCAACGAATATTTATACCTTCAAAATGTATCTCAATAACTATAATTTCAATATATGCCTCTCCCAACTATTGATGGGTCTCAGTGAAAGGGAAGATCCTTTAGTTTCGACCAATCGACTTTGATCCATTCAAGACATATGGTTCATCTCTCACCTTGAAGGATCCCTTCATAAATTAATCCTTGTTCTTTAGTTTATTCATTTTCTTAGCGAAATAAATTTTTCTCAAATCTTCGGTTTATCATACCAATTGAATAGTTCCTATATAAACTTGTTTTCAAAACCAAGGTGTAAAATAAAAAGTCATAGAGACAGGTAAATATTGTGCAAGTAATCAAAATATAACTTGGTAGGAAAAGGCCATGAACTTAAACCATCCTTAAGTTCATGATCTGAAAAAGTTCGTCACCATATTAGATAGATTGAATGACAATATTTTAACATGACATGATGAAGTTGAGTTCCCTTGTAAAACCCATGTTGAATGAGGAAGAGGTAAGAACCTAGTGAAGGAGAAGAAGAGGAGGATAGATGATTACAAAGCTAAAGCTTCTAAATACTAGGAAAATAGGTGGTTCAAGAGATAAATTCTAGTCAAAATACCATCCTCCTCTGTTATGAGGAGACCTTTCTCTTAATGTTCTTCTAAGTTCAACCTCTTGGTCATCCTCAGGATCTGGCGTTTATACTCTTCCTATTGTCACTACCTCCAGTGATCTCATGTCACATCTGTTCAGCTGCATGATTGAAGAAGAGGTTAAGGCATCTTCTCAAAGTTGTTGGTTTCGTATTGATGCCCGTGGTTTCTCTCTTGGATAATGAAATGATTACTCCTCCTTTGTAAGGCCTATACTACTTCCCATTTACATAGAAAATTATAAAGGAACAACAGTTTTTGGAGAAAAACCAACTCTTCTTGATAAGTTTGAAAAGGCATATTACGTTTTGCATACTAATGGAGTTGAAGTAGGATCACCACCTGGACAAATCTACTCCTAATCGGAAAGCTCTAGTAAACTTCTCAGTTGTTTGAAACTGTATACTAAAGTAATTTAAAGAGTCATGCCGATACTCTAGAAAGCAAAGACTATAGCATGTTTCTCGTTGGAAGTTCATCAATCAAGTCAATATTTATTCTGTAGGAAGTTTCTCGTAGCATCCTTCCTCATTGATCAAATGTCTATTTTGAACCTACTGTGGTTTTCTTCATCTACCTCGAGCTAACCATTTGATCATAAACAACTAGATGTCAAATAGGATCGAAGAGCCTTCAAAAACATGATTCATATGGTAGCCAATGATAAATCGTTGATGCAAGGATTACTAATATTTTGGTTCCATTTTCTATGAATAATTCGGTGTAAGGAGCAGTCATTTCATCAAACAAGGAAGTAAATGGACCCATGGGATATATGTTATGTTCATCGGAAGACATTACGGGATGATAACTAGTTTAATTAGCCTCCTTAAGTCTAGATTTGGGTTAGTACAAAGATAATCTTGGAAAGTATAGTAAAACTAGAGATCAAGGATGTAGGACCCTCGATCAGAAATAACAAACAATAAGAAATGGAAAAAACTTTCTGTGGACAGAGATGATCTAACTCCAAACCTTTTGACAATTCTATCAGTTGGACCTTATCCCCTTAAGTCAGCTGTGAAGTTAAGGATGAACTTGGTCTGAAGAAAATAGTATTTGAGGACTACTCTGTTAAAACTGGTTATAATACTTTCTTTGACAATAGTCAAACTGAGTTTAATTGGAGTAGAATTTGGATGACTAAGATCACACCTAAAATTAAATTTTTCTTTTGGATTTCTCTCAGGGGTATAATTCTTGCCACTGAAAACCTAATAAGAAAAGGTTTCATAATGCCTAATAGATGTCATCTGTGTAAAAAATGCTTCGAGGATATCAGTCATTTGTTTATCCATTGTGATTATGCTACCAAAATTTGGAGTTTTTCCCTCTCTAATTTTACAGCTTCCTGGGTGGTGCCGAAGGACTTCAGTCAGCTCTGGACCCAATGGAGCCCACCCTATAAACATTATGTTGTGAGAAGGCTTTGGAATTTGGTAATGCCTCATGTTATTTGGAGGATATGGAAAGATAGAAATGATATCATCTTTAGAAATAGTAAACAAAATTATAAGCTCAGTATTAGTAAAATTTCTAATGCTATTAAAGAGAATATTGCTAGATTTACACCTCCCAAGAACAAGAGTTATCTAGAAAATGAAGAGCATATCTTATCCCAATGGAAGATTGGAGCTGACAATATCTGAAATAATACTAGTAATAATATTGATAGATCTTTGATACATTGGCACCCTCCTGATCTCAATTGGTATAAGTTGAACTTTGATGGGGCCTCTAACGGTAATCCTAGGATTGTAGCTATGGGAGGAGTGATCTGGGATCATAGGGATAGTTTGATAGCTACTTATGTTGGTAAAATGGGAATACAAACTAATCATTGTGCTGAAGCATTAGCCACTTTATGAGGCCTTATAATTGCTCAGACTCATAATATCCAAAATTTCATTTTGGAAGGAGACTCGCTTAATATCATTAATAATCTTAATCAATGATCGCCTCTAAGTTGGAACATCAAGGACTTCATCTTGGAATCCATAAGTATTTTCCAAACCTTCAACAATATTCAGATCAAGCATACTTACCAGGAGGGTAACAAGGTGGCAGATGCATTGGCTAACTACGACATAAATGTTAATCACATTATTTGGGATAATGGTGATCACATTCCTGAGCAGATTCAAAACAACATTCAAGCGGATACTTATCGGCATGTAAATATGGGGTAAGATAAATGAGCATTTGGAGTGGGTCTTTAAGAATAGGACTTACACACGTATTGATAAGTTTAAAACAACACTCAAGTAGATCTTGGTGGGAAATCAAGGATATAGAAAGCATAATGATGACTTACAGTGGATTTATGTGAAGATTAAATTCACACATGCAGGAAATCTTTTACCTATAACAGCTTTTAAACAGATTATTGTGAACTTTCAAGTCCATAGTAAGGATGATGATGACTTGGAGTGGGTTTATAAGGGAGTTGAAGTTCACACATGCGGGATTTCCCAGGTACTTAGAAACATTTACACAGAAATTCGTGGAAACTTACATATCAACAATGGCTACACTAATCCTCATTCCCATCATGTGAGATATCTTTCGAAAAACAGAGAAAGGTGGATTAGAAATTGTGTTTATTATAGAATTCCTCATAGGGATTTTTAAGATTTCAAACACTTAAGCAAGGTGAAAATAGGAGGAGCCCCTTGTCAGATCGAGCCTAGCGAGGACCCAGAGTGGAAGAATAATGAAGAGCTTTGGAATCTTCTCAACTAGGGAGGCATCACAAATTTTATTGAGAAGATACAGGGTCACGACCAAAGCATTTCCGTGTAATTTGTGAAGGATTGGAAGGATCGCAAAGTTGAATATGGTGGGTAGAAAATATCGATTAATGAAGAGTTAATAGCTGAAGCAACAGGTCTTTGGATGGATAGGTACCCGCTTTTTTAATAAAAGTATAGACAGAGAAGCTGAGGGGAGGAAATTTTTTGAGGGCAATGAGAAACTTTTCTTTGTCATGGTGGGTCTGCAGGTCTGCTCTATCCCTCTGCCTTTTGACAAGGTCACCCGTATGATGGTTCGATACATCTCCTTGGAGGGGAGATACGTCAAAGTACCCAGTAAGCATCTTGTATTCCTCAATCACTTCCGCAGAAGTTTCACGGTATGTTTCCCTCACTATATTTTTAATTCTCTTGAGTGCTCCATTTTGGAGTTCCAGAAACATACTCATGCAGTCCCTCTACATCAAGGCCTTGTCTTCTTGCTGCATAAACTCTGTATCCTTAAGTTTCCCAGCCTTCCTTCTTCCCCCATCTTTGTTCCATCTATTCCCTTCACCGCTGCCACTACTCCCATCTCTTCTCCTTCTATCCCCATCTCTGCTACCGCTACCCCTCTTCCTTCCTTCTCAGCTCCCACTATCATCCCCTCCACCTCTGCTCCCACCCCCTTCACCTCCACTTTGACCAGACCTGTTAGCTTGTTGATACTTGTAAATAACTTGAAATTGCCCACAACCTCTTGCATATCAGCAGTGCTAGTTCTCAGGATGCACATATGGAGAGCTCTGCAAAAAGGCTAGAAGCCTTAGAAGCTGACATGAAGTTGTTGAAGGAGGAGGTTGAAAACTTGGCAAAAAAGAAAGGCAAGAGGAAGGAGGAGGAGGGGGCTATGGATAACAGCCAGATGGAAGATATTTACAAGAAACTGAACTCTTTAGACTCCTGTTTAGGGAAGGCCAAAACTTGCCATGACTATAGTATGGCCATTTTTAGTGCAATTGAAGAGTTCATTGAACAACATGTCTGCAGTGTTTCCAATCTCAACGGGGTTCCGGCATCGCTTTGGGGCACTGATAAGGAAAAAAAAGGACCATTGATCAACTGGATATAACTGACTCTGCCCACATGACGACTTTGGGGATGTTCAAATCTTGGAAGAATATCAAATCCAGCATTGACAAAGCTGCCAAGAAGTAATTGTGGGTGCTTCTGCTGCTTTTCTTTGTAAAACCTTCTCCTTTCGAATGCAAATTATTAATGTTATTATGTAAATGAAAAAATTATTTGCCAATAATATTAAAAAAACCTTCTCCTTTCGAATGCAAATTATTAATGTTATTATGTAAATGAGAAACTAAAAATGTTAATTATTCTAGATTTGGGTGGATGTCATGCCAGGGATTTATCGTTGATTTCATGTTCACATGGTTTTGCAAGATGGAAGTGAGATGGCAAAAGGGCATGGTGTAATCCATTGTTTATTATTATAAATTATATAAGTTATTGAAAAATGTATATATGTGTAATGTATTACCATCTTACAGAAATTTATATTAGAAATTTGGTAATATGTATAAACATGCTTACACTTAGCATTTCATCCAATTCAACCAATTAACGACACTTAGTTAATTCCTTATTCTTCGCTCCATTCTCGGATGCCCATTTATGACACCTTCTCAGTCATATTCCTCCTATAATCAACTTATTTGGCTAATATGTCTCTTATTAGCTAAACATTCCTCCTTTCGACCATTCAGAACCTCCCTAGTTCTCTCTAGACCACTTCTATTGGCTTCGTAGGCTATCTATCAGTCACAATTGGTTATCCAAACCCCTCCCAACTCTCAATGAGTCTCTAATCACTTGCTAATCAAAGTTTAACTAGCCTAAACCCTAGTTAACTAGCCTAAACCAAGCTTAACTAAGCCTAAAGCATGTTTATCCTAATCTAATCTAAAAGTGATTTTTGAGCTTTAGTCCCACATGCACCCAAATTCCAAACTCTTCCAAACCAAAAACTATAAATAGAAGGGTCACCCCTCCCTTTCAAACTTACAACTTCACTCACAAGTCCTTCTCTCTCAAGCACTTTGGAAAGGCATTAGAAATCATTTGTGATAGCTTTAAGCTATAGAACATTTGGATCTTGGCCATACTCCATTGTTGAGAGCTCCCCCATCTTGCATCCATCCACTCCATAATCCAAGTTTTGAGTAATATGGAGAGAACCATTGGCCTTGAAGCCATTAATGGTGAGACTCCATTCTTGAAAGCTTGAGTTTCATATCAAACATCACAACTTTGATTGCTAAGTTGATCTTTTTAGGTTCAATTTCTTAAATTAAGTAATCTAAAGAGTAGAGAGTAGTATATCATGTTAGTTTTTTATGTTTTTGTCAAAGTTATAATGCTTTCATGTTAGTTTCCCTTGTTTAGCTCTTATCTCATGGTGCATGGATGAGTTAGCAAAGCTTTGAGGTTCTTTAGCCTCATTCCATAGCTTTTGCAACTTTCCATTGCATACATTTGGCACGCCCGGTGGGACATGAAGTCCATCCTCCATTAATGGAGTCTTTTCAAGCTATTTATTTTCAGTTTTCTAACCACTTTCATGTTTTTTAGGATAAATAGCTTGTTATTTACATGATTTCAGTTTTTAAGTAGGCTAAATCATCATTGATCATGTATATTTTGTGGGTTTGAGCTAAAAATAGGCTTCTTTGACTAACCTTTAACCTGTTTGCTTTTGAAAATTTTCAAATTCCGTGATTTTTGCAGATTTTACAGGGGGTGCACGTAGGTGTCATTCTGGGCGTGTCTATGTTGAAATAGGCACGCACATGTCAGTACTGGGGCGCGTCTGTGTCGAACTGCATTCACCACCAATCTTCTGGAGGCCATAACTTTTGCTCCCGAGCTCGAAACGACTCCGTTTTTGTTGCGTTGGAAAGGTATTGAAGAGAACTACACAATGGAATCATAAAATTAGGATTTTGACTTACAGAAAATTTATGGTTTACATTATTAGGTAAATAGTCATTTTTTAACGTGTCTTAAAGTCTGAAAACTTGTTTTCTTGGCCATTCTAACACTTTGAAAGGTTTTGTGACACTAATAGTTGATTTGCAGGTTGTTTTTGGTCTTATTTTTGTGCTAACTTAGTTAAGTGTTCTTTTCATAGTTGATAGAGGTTTTTTGAAGTGTATGCTCTTCCCTCACACCTTCTAGGTGATCTTGGGAACCAAAAACACTTTCAAAAACCTCTTATTTTTTTCAAAAACACTTAATTTAAGCTTCCTAATGGATGAAATTTCAAAATTGGTTAAAAAGAGTTTCCTTTTGCAAAAACTTAAGGTATTTTCCATAAATTGTTTTAGTTGAGTTTTCGCGTTGTGTATGCTCTTCCTTCGCGCCCTTTTTGGTGATCTTAGGAATCAAAAGCAACACACAAACTCTCTTTTGATATCATGATCTTTTGTGGAAAAATACTAACTCCTTGGTATGTAGGACCTAAATCGCATGTCAAAGAAAGGGGAGTCAAAACAAACAACACAACTTCTAATACACGTGTTCTTGCAGGTTGCCAAATGGTGTGCCACTTAAAACCACATTTAAGTTAAAAAGATAAAAAAACACACCATATTCAAAACATTGTATTGCAGGTTTAGAAAAAGGGTACGTCCCTCTCCGCTTAACTGGAACATAACCCCTTTGGCATAACGCCTTAAGCTATAACAATGGGGGTGGTACCAGGAACCCTAAAGTAGTCCACCACTGTGTAACCTCGTGGATGAAATAGGAAGCACTCCGCTTACCCACTTGACTAGTTTTCCTTGTGAGTTAGAATTACAAAGTTGTCTGTATTGAGACCCTGGCAAGAGTACATGATGAATGCAATTAGTGCCCACTGTACTTGAAGGGGGAAAAGCCAAGATACTCCCAAATTAGTCAAGGTGACTATTTGGGTAAATCGCACCCCGCTCTTAGACAACTTTGTAACACCTAGTTGAGAGAACTTATTAAGGAGGCCATTTTGTCTTGAGCCCACTTTACTAGTCCTTTTCGTGTCTTGGCCATCACAAAGTGATAACTTGTTTGGATTCAGAAGCTTGTTTTTCAAACAAGGTAAAGAATCCACTTAAGTTGGATCTAAGTGCCTTTCATCACGAAAGTAAATGACATCTCACTTAGCTTGGCTTCTTTCTCACCTTCGGACGAGGTGAAACTCTGCCCAAGTGGCGCTTAGTTTATTTTCATATTTTGATCTACACCTTTGCATTCTTGTTTCCCATTTGGGACAAGAGAAGGCATCTTTCGAGAGTGTTGTCATAGATAGTGTTCACCACTTTTTTGTCTGTTTACGCTCATCCATGTTTGCGGCTGAGTTGTTAAACATCTAAAGTGTGTGGATGCGTCCTCATATCTTTGATGGCCACTTGATCTTGATTTCAAGATCATCATCATAGTTAGGATTGATTCATCATTTGATCTCCCTTTGACGTGTTACCTTGTTCGCATTGTCTCGACACAATTAAGATACTTATGTCATGTTTTTCGTAAACGTGATCTAAGTATCCGCATTGTGGCATTACGTTGCACACATTTTAACACATCCTTAGTATACCTTGACTTGGTTTTACTTCAAACATTGTCCAAAATATTGAAGAGTGTCGCTTACTTTGTTTGTGTCATTTCGATACCACTTTGGCACTAATATCTCACTTCTCCGCGAAGCTTGATAGACGTGTCCAATTGGTGTGGTTACGTGGCTTACATTTGTAAACCTCGTCCTTTAACATTTTGGCCTTGTTGGTTGTTGAACTTATCGTTGTATCCTTTGATTGGGAGTCACATCTACCCTTTGTTAATATTTACGCCTTGTTCATTTCGAGCTTGACGTAAATATTGACATTGTGTTGATCATCTTTGCATCGAACTATCACTTTGCACACGCATTTGCATAGGGTGTATTTCCTTGTTGATTGGCTTTGTGTTTCACACTTGCATGATTGTTCCTTGTGATTATTCATCTGGAAAAAAAATTTCTAGGACAATCCTTTTTGATCTCATCGAGATTGCGTCATTGTGATGTCTATTTTCCTTAGACCTTCTTTAGAAAATCACACACGCATCTCCATACTTACGAAATGTCTAGTTGGTTGTCATTATGCTACCCAAATCGACATGTCACTTCCTTCCCTTTGAAGGAGTTCCATCACACTATCTAGGTCTAGGCATTTGCACCTAAACGACACCAACAATGACTGACTATCGCGTGGTTTCTCACATTTACAACAATACGGAACCTAGGTTTAGCAATTCAAATCAAAAGATTCCCATTACAACTAAACCTCGTTTGGTTCTTCGTGTTAGAGGGCCCATACGGGTACCCTGTTCCCCACCTTCAGCTCATAGTCGGTGGTATGGTTTGGATGCTTCTGATCCAAATTATTATTCAGGTTCCCCCCACTCTTCTTCTTCTGATTCAGATCCAAACTACCATTCGGACTCCCACTCTTCTTCTGAAGATTCAAATCCCAACTATTGTTTGGATACCCCTAGATCAAATCTTGAATCACAGTCCTCCCTTCCTTCACAGGACCTTTATTCCAAATCACCTCAACGATGTCTTCCTCCTTTGAAGACTCATGTGACTCCACATTCCATCGATCGAACATCTAATTTGGTTCTTGAGTCACGGTCCTCCCTTTCTTCGCAGGACCTCCTTCATCAGTCGTCTCAACGACCTCTTCCTCCGTCGAAGAGTTCCACGACTCGGATTCCCTCTAGTCAATCATCTAACTCGACTCCTACATCACAACTTAACGGATGGCTATGTGATCCTATTTTCTCTCCTACATTGCATCGTCTTCTAGAAAAACAATCTAGGTCCAGATCCAAATCGTCCATTCATGAGACGCCTACCACCAATCCTACTTCCTCTCTTGAGTCATTTTCTTCTGTCAATCAATCTTCCCCGCTTATCGGACCTGTTTCTTCTATTCAACCTTCTATGGCCAAAGAACAACAACCTCTACTAATTGATTTCTCTCATAATGAAGGAACAATTAGACTACACGATGATATCCCTTTAGAGGATTGCAAACAAGGATTCTTTCTAGAACTCGATACACTTGCGTATTGGGGAAAAGAAGTTGATTCCTTTTATCAGAACATAGGGGAAGAGCCTAAGGTCATGGAACTTGATTCTTCTTCTATTCCATCTTCACCTTCTTCTGAGCATGATGAGATGTCGGGGTCTAGCATTGAGCCATGGCCTATCTTCTCATTACCAAATCATTCATTATCTATCACCATTCCTCAATCAAAATCTCTCCTTGGGTCACCATTGAGTAGCCCATCATCTTCTTCTATCCTGGGCCACATCCTAGTAGCTCTCCATTTTCTACTTGTGGGTCACCTCTTGGTAGCCCATTCCCTTCTATTCTTGGGCCACATCCTAGTAGCCCTTCATCCTCTTCTATCTATGGGATACCTCTGAGTAGTCCCTCCTCATCTATACTGGGGCCACATCCTAGTAGCCCTCCATCTTCTAGCCATGGCTCACCTCCAAGTAGCCCAATTTCTTCCATCTTAGGGCCATATTCTAGTAGCCCTTCGTCATCTTCTATTAGTGGCTCACCTCCTCGTAGCCCATCCTCTTCAATTCTTGGACCGTATCCTTTTCATCCATCACATCTTTCTTCTATCAATGGTTGTGGCAAGCCCGCAGTCATTTCTCACATCAGTTCTAAATGTCAACGTTCTCTTTCTTCTCCTTCTCGGGGTCAGAAAAGTCACACGTCAGCTTATAAGAAACCCAAACAGGTTCATTATCAAGCTCAGTTCAAAACTTCCAAGAGCTCCAAAGCTCCTAACAACTCAATGATCTTAAGGTTAAAATCAAACACAATTCAAGAACGAACACCAACACAACCATAAAGTATGGTGCAAAGTGCATAAACCTATGGATAGGGAACTCAAGATCCCGCATACGAAATCCATGTTTCAGGATAAATCACAGTCATTTGTTGAGTATGAGCTCACCTCGATCATTGAGATCAGGGATAACATAACTCTTGATAAACAAATGCACCTAGTCTCCCTTATCAAGGAAGTCGCAAACATCGTTGTTGGATCCTATCACATGGAGTGACATTTTTGGTCCCAACTTTCCAAAAACTATCAAAAAGCTAAAAATTAAAAAACAATTCAAAAATACAAAAACATTGAGAAAACACAAGAAAAATCAAAGGTACAAAGATCAAACATTGCAATCAGGTATTGCGTACACATGGATGTTTCTTTCTTCCCTTTCTTACTCTTATTCCTCTGCAAGTCTTCCTACCATTTTCATCCCTTCGGTGATATTTTGGTTATCCTATTCACACACATTTTGTGACATTTATCTCTATGGTATCCGTTTGACCCTGGTCTTTTATCACCTTGGTAAATTAAAGAACGACTGACCTCTTAGAGATCCTATCACATTCAACATCTAATAAACTTGTTGCGAAGAACTTTTGGACATATTTGTTGACACTAGCCAATGTCATCATCACAATCACTTCCACCTCCTTCCATCAAGCCATCAGTGGTTCTTAACCCCTTGTCAAACAAGAGAGCTGAAATAAGTTTTCAGAAAGAAAAAAGAAACAAAATCAATCAATCAAAAGCTAAAAGCTAAAAGCAAAAGAAAATTGATATATAACTCTCTCTTGGGGTATTTCCAATAATCTCTATCGGGGCTATGGACACCTGACTGGTAGTAGAGCAATGTTGTGATTAGAATCAAATGCATCTCCGTCGGGGCTATGGACGCCTGGCTGGCAGTGGAGCAATGTACGGCTATCCTTCCACCATCCATTCACAAAATCACCTTTCAAAATCAATCATTCCTACACATTGGCTAGGGTGTCTTCACTTGTTGTCTATTAAATCTTCCCTTCAAGAGGTAATTAAATTCCACGTGCACACACTGGATCTCTATGAGTAAACAGGATTAGTATGTTACCAAGTGTCTTTTTTTTGGACCTTGTTCAGACTCTTACTCTAGTCCATATCTCATCTCACAATTTGTGCCTTTGGCTAATCACTTCTTCATCGCGAGGCTTCTAAGCTACATTCATATCATTCACATCATTCTTCTACTTCGTTCAGAACATCCATGTGTATAAGATTACTTTTTTTCCATGTTTTCGGACACCTTTGTCCCCTTTCACAAAAACAATCTTCTCCTTCCTTTCTATCATGTGCTTTTAGGCCAACTTACGCTGGGGGCATCCTTGCTTCTTCCCAACACTTCATTGGTTTACGTTCATCATCATGTTGAACCTATCCATAATGGCCTTGGGTCCCACTTCTACCTGTGAAGAGTTTGCCTTTGAATACTCCCACCTAATCGCTGGGGCATTTTTACATCTTCACCTTTCTCGTACGCACGTGGCCTTATGCCCTTGTACATCCCATCTATCGCTAGGGGCATCCACGCTTCCTCGTCTTCCTGTACATAGTTTCAGAAAACTTTCAAAATCATCAAAAACATTCAAATATGTTAGAAAAATAAAAAACATTCAAATATGTTAGAAAAATCAAAAAACATTCAAATATGTTTAAGAAAACTTCTAAAAATAAAAAAATCATCCTACAAAACGTCGTTCTTTGGTTCTTTCTTATTCTCGTCATAAACGACCTGCGGATCATCTTGATCTACCTCCATCAACAAAATCTATGCTGCTTACTTCGTCTGTACTCTGGGGCACAACGAGTTATCTGGTACTGTTTCGTAGTGCACATTACTTTTTCATCAGACCCAAGTGTCCTCCATTATTCCCCTTGCATGTATCCTTGCTTGGGGAACCATCATAACCCTTGTCGTTAATTCACACAGGTCAGAACTGAAGCTCGATAACAAAAACATTGTACTTGTTTCTCTGTTAGGTTAGCTTGTTTACTTTCTCGTATTGCATTGCATTATGTATGTTGCATGGAGTTAGGCATCTTTTACTTTCTCGTATTGCATTGCATTTTGTATGTTGCATGGAGTTGGTGTTTTTAGCAATGGACATTTGTTCGTATATGGCTTTTCATGTCATACTACACTTTTGTTCATTCTTTTTAATAAGGACCGATGATGAAGATCTTTAGCAATATGATGAAAAATAAAGTTGTTTAAAAGGCATTGGATGGATGTTAGCTCATTCCCTCTTCCTCATACTCTTTTTTCTTCTAAATCCCTTTCTCGTTCCTTCTTCTTCACACTATTCTTTCTTCTGGTTCTCTTTCTGTCATCTTTTCGATCGTCAATCGAGTTCTTCTATCACCCCATCGACAATCGAGGGGGCATCCTCCATTCTACTCATTTTTTTCTTCTATCCCTTCAAAATTTTCTACTTGTTTATGCTTGTCTACTTTCTTTGAAGTGACGTCACTTACGCCACCTCAAAGAGGGGCAAATGTAGACACCTGAAATATGCTTACACTTAGCATTTCATCCAATTCAACCAATTAACGACACTTCGTTAATTCCCCCTTCTTCGCTCCATTCTCAGATGCCCATTTACGACACCTTCTCGGTCGTATTCCTCCTATAATCAACTTGTTTGGCTAATATCTCTCTTATTAGCTAAACATTCCTCCTTTCGACCATTCAGAACCTCCCTAGTTCTCTCTAGACCACTTCTATTGGCTTCGTAGGCTATCTATCAGTCACAATTGGTTATCCAGACCCCTCCCAACTCTCAATGAGTCTCTAATCACTTGCTAATCAAATTTAACTAGCCTAAACCCTAGTTAACTAGCCTAAACCAAGCTTAACTAAGCCTAAAGCATGTTTATCCTAATCTAATCTAAAAGTGATTTTTAAGCTTTAGTCCCACATGCACCCAAATTCCAAACTCTTCCAAACCAAAAAACTATAAATAGAAGGGTCACCCCTCCCTTTAAAATTTACAACTTCACTCACAATGTCCTTTTCTCTCAAGCACTTTGGAAAGGCATTAGAAATCATTTGTGATAGCTTTAAGCTATAGAACATTTGGATCTTGTCCATACTCCATTGTTGAGAGCTCCCCCATCTTGCATTCATCCACTCCATAATCCAAGTTTTGAGTAATATGGAGAGAACCATTGGCCTTGAAGCCATTAATGGTGAGACTCCATTCTTGAAAGCTTGAGTTTCATATCAAACATCACACCTTTGATTGCTAAGTTGATCTTTTTAGGTTCAATTTCTTAAATTAAGTAATCTAAAGAGTAGAGAGTAGCTATATCATGTTAGTTTTTGATGTTTTTGTCAAAGTTATAATGCTTATATGTTAGTTTCCCTTGTTTAGCTCTTATCTCATGGTGCATGGATGAGTTAGCAAAGCTTTGAGGTTCTTTAGCCTCATTCCATAGCTTTTGCAACTTTCCATTGCATAAGATGTTAGACAAGTACTTTCGTAACTCTTTTGTTATACAGTGATGCCAATAAAGAGACCATAGTGCAATGTTAGAGTAAAGCATATAAGAGTAAAACGAGATTCAAGATTAGGAATAATGTCACTCTTAGAGTCCTTGTAACTCAATTAGTCTTTTTCTTGTGTTAAAAAGAATATGAATTGCCTTGGTGACATCAAACTTCGAGAAAACAAAGGATATATATATATATATATAACCTAACTAAAATCTCTTGACTTGGAAATTTGTTGAATGGTTTCAACAAGTAATCGAACTATATTAACTATGGTAGGGAAATAAAGATAATTTGATCAAAGAATGTTTATGGAAAAGGTACCTTGAATCTAAATCTCCCTTGAATCCTAAGATTTCTTCTTGACATCACATCATATTCACTTTTGTAGTAAGGGTAAAATTTAAACATTGAATAAACGTTGAGAAACATAAGCTCGAGTGAGTTAAGAACTTTGTAGGAAGTTTGAAATATGCCAAATAATTATATAAGTTATGGAGATTGTCGTTAGATATCAAGAGCCAACTTAAATAGTTGAACTGTAAATTTAATGTGAAATGAAATTAAGAATCTGTCGGTGGAAAAAGGATAAAAGTGCCCTTGCACAATAATTTTCTTGGAATGTTAATCGTAACTAAGATGTAATAATGGTAATGATGTGTTGTGGGTTTGCCAATCCTTGAGTCCCTTTTCTTTTTGGTTGGGTCATTGCTAGCATTCGTGCATTGGGGAAAGTGTGGCATCAACATTTTAATGGTGTTGTTTTGTGTCTATGTGAGTCGATGGATTATGTAAGTGTCTTATGAATTATGGAGTTTCTCTACTTGGAACCCATGTGGTGTTGTGTAGTGAGCAATGTAAGTCAAAAACAAATTATCCTGGTATTTTACTGTTGTATTTGTGTGTGACAAATGTGGGCTTTACATTTGGTATCAGAATGGAGGTTAATGATCTCAGCCCTTTGAGATAGATTGGAGTTGTGACGATGTTGCATGATGGTGGTGGATATTGGAAGAGTAATGTGATATATGTTGTAATGTGAACAATGTTGTGATTGTGATATTGTGAATGCACATGTTGTGCATGTCACTTAGTGCATATTTGTTATCATGTTGATGTGTTTGTGATGAGATTATTCTCCTTTTTTTGGATTCAATGAGGAATTCATGTGTGATGTATTGCCTTGTTGTGTGTGAAATGAATGTTATTGTGGATTGTGGAGTGTTGAATCATTTTAGCATTATGTGATATGAAGGTATATTGATGTATTGAATGACAAAATTGTGTAAAGTGAATTGGATTGTATCGTGAGGTCGTCACCGTGTTGTGATGAATCGTGTGTGTCACTATGGTGTAATTTCAAATGACTATATGTTGTAATGTTATACATTGTGTTCCTCATATGTATAATTCGTATAATATGTGATGGTTCATGTCATGATTTAGGGGCATATGGTGAGAATATGATCCCTATTGTACAGTGATTGCACTTTGGGTGTAGTATGTGGTAATGTGATGTATCATAACCCGTGAAAGTAATGATTATGTTATACCCTATATATATACCATGCGTAAGACACTATGGTTCATTTGCGTGAATCACCATTGTGTTAGTGACGTAGTTGTGTGTTATGTTGTGAACCCTACACTAACCGAACCTAAATGAAATCGACAAAAAGTGTATGTTTGGAGTGAGGAAATGGGTACCATTGACCAGTCCCTCGAGACGAGTATGAGATAGGAAGTGGAGTCTTACATAGGCTGAAAACCCACTTTTGTTCTTTTGGTATGTATGACACTTGATCAATGGGTTTCATGCATATTGTGTTTCACGGACACCTTAGGCTCAATAGATGATGACTTGTACTTATTTCTCTCACCCTATATGGTTATCATATGGATTCAATCTAAGTGTAGTTACGACTATGTTGAGCCTTGTGGAAGTGGCGGAGGGATGATTCAAACAGAGATGATGACATTTGTATTAATTGATATGTTATTTTATGAGCTGAGGCTCGATGTACGAGTGTCAGCAACTCGTTGAGTACCCCTTTGGTGGCCGTATAAGGCCACATAGTTATTGTGATGTGCTATTTCGCTACACATATTTTATTCATAAATTGAACACTTTCCCTTTTCTTGCTAGAATCAACAATTTTCTTGATTGATATGTTCTTATATTTTTAGAATTTTATTTGGTTGTTGCACTAACATGCATATTTTTGGACTGACTATGGTTATTTGGCCATTTGTTTTACTTAGATTTAAATATTATTTTTACGTTTAAAAATTTTATAGCCTAGCCCAAGGCTTGGGATTGTTGCCACTTGGCATTTGCAATGGATTGTTATGTTGGTGCTAATGTCGTAATGTGTTAGCATAGGTTCATGGGATTCACCATGGAGTGGTGGAACCTATGGACGCACTTTGTTGTATAGGGGTACGCCACAAGGAGTTACATATAACTAGCGTGTTGTTGAACCACGAGTTATTATGTCACTCTGGTTGGTGGTGTTTGGACCTTATGTGCCCATGGCCATAGGGTGACCGACCTATTTTGGGGAGCGAAAAGGAAAATTTATCTTTATTTTATTGCTTGAGGGAGGCAAAAGAGACTTGAGGGAGGCATAAGATATTTGTGTGGGTGTGATTGATGCTTTGGGAGGTATATGGAGTTATTCTGTGATTCTTGGGAGGTATATGTATTTGTTGTGTGATGCTTTGGGAGGTATATGGAGTTGTTTTGTGATGTTCTGGGAGGTGTATGGTATTGGTATTATGGTTTATGTGTACTCTTGTGAGTTTGGTTTATGTTTTGTGATGTTGTTTCCATCTTGAACCTATATAGCTAAAGTTATGGTTTTGAGTTGCGTGAAACTATTGTATATGTACATGCTAGGAATTCTTGTCTTTTGTAGTCTACTTATGTTATGAGTACCTTTGTGTCAGAAGCATGTATGAAAAGTACCATGGTGTAAGGGCTATATATGTTTTTTTCTATGGTTCAGTTGAGTTCTTGTGATGTAATACAATAGTGCAAGTATGTAGCAAGCAGTCTCATGTATCGTTTGTGTTGTGTTGAGTTTTGTGGGACATCTTGATGTCGGTTATTTTTGGGCACCCACGAACATAAGATAATTGAAAATTTAAAAAAAAATATTAAGAGTTTGAGATTAATAAATATTGTTAAAGGAAAATTGTAATCAAGTAATAATGTAAACTGAAATTTACCAATCTTCATAGAACACTAAGAAATTATCAAAACTTTACCTCTTCCCTGTGGTCACACTTTTGCAACAAGTATCCTTCCACTAGTGACATGATTCGTTAGTTGTTTCTCCGTGCTCATCAGTACCCTTTCTAACCTTGGCATTGTGTTGCATCTAGGATGATGCTCTTATAAGGGGAGGGAAATGTAGTGCCCAACATTTTAAAAAAAAAGAAAAAAAATAATACATTTAAAATAAAATCAAATAAAGGTTGTAATGCATTTGGTGAGATTTGAAACACTAGTGGGTGAGTGGAAGGAGTCAGTCTTATCGGCGGAGTAGGTGGCCTGCAACCTATAACTGCCCTTGCCCAATAATTAAATACTTTATTTGGGATCCAAGGCCCTAAACCTCGTCGAAACTCATGTTAACATTGAGATTTTGACAGTAATTGAATAGTTACAGCAAGGGTGGTTGAGTGTGCTTGTTGGAAATAATGGGTGCCCTCACATGCATTCAATCTAACCACCAAAAAGGCAGTCAACATGCCTTCTAACCTACAAGTCGACCCATACTAGTAAGTTCCCAGTCTGTGTAAGTGGAGACTTTGTAGAGGCTTTAGAAACACTTACAAATGTAGATAACAGGTACCTACTTGATCCATTACCTCTACATACTTGCACCATGGCCTCATGGAATGCATTGAGTGGATAATATAAACAAAATGGTGTTTTAGAGGTTGTGAGTAGTCTTTTCAGGAGAATTCTGTAGGTTCATGGGTGTCATGGTTGCAGGGAAGTAAAATAAGCAGATATATTATTTATAGCCATCCTAAAATAAGTACCAGTGTGGGTTGAATCATTTATGTGCACAGAGATATACTTATAATTCTCTTATCTCCTCATATTACTATATAAAAATAGATCTATCTGAATTTATTTTTGTACCTGAAGTGGGTTTTATTATTTGTGAAAGGGAAGAATTTTTTTTTTGCTTCTATTATGTTTAATGTATAAAGAAGAGAAGAAGGAGATGGAAGTTAGGAGGCACCTCAATTTGGTATAACCTTTAGCTGAAACTCTGCATAAAAAATGGGGTGGCCATTATTTTTCAAGCTCCCTATTATGGTAGTTATTATCTTGTTTTGTATCATCTGGTTTAGATGGATTTTGGGGATTTGATGCCTCACATTATGTTTAGAGTGTGCTTACTCGAGCGATGGATTTTTTCCTTCATTGGTCCTTTGATGTGAGCCTTTGGAATAAATATTTGATAATTTAGGTTGTGGACATTGGAAAATATGATATTGATACATGATTCTACTCTCAATATCATGAGGAATACATGTATATACACATGATTTACATATGTGAATTCTTCTTGAAGTATACGAAGAAGAGAATGACATATATGCATCACATGAGGAAATGTGATTATAGATACCAGGATTATATTTTCCTCGCCTACCAAGTGTTGAGCAAAGGAGGTTTGAAAGAAGAGAACATTGTGGTGTTTATGTATGATGACATAGTAGAAAATGGAGAAAACCCCAAGTGGGGTACTATCATCAATCATCCTCAAGGAGCTGATACCTATGCAAGTGTTCCAAAGGACTTTACAGGCGAGAATATCACTATGGAAAATTTGTTTGTTGTTATTCTTGGTAATAAAATTTCAGTAAAAGGGTGGACGTGGAAAGGTTATTGATAGGGGTCCTAATGATCATATTTTCATTTGTTAATATGATCGTGGAGGGGCTAGAGTTCTTGGGATGCCTCTCCCACCTTATTTTTATGCACATGATTTTGTGTAAATATTGAAAAAGAAACACAATGCCGACACCTACAAAGAAATGGTAATCTATATTGAAGCGTGTGAAAGTGGAAGAATTTTTGAAGGTTTGCTGCAAAAATACCTCAATATATATGCTTCAATACAAGAAAATGTTGAGGAGAATAGTTGGGGGGCATGCTATCTTGGAATGGAGCCTTATCCTCCTCCAGAATATGATACCTGTCTTGGAGATATTTATAGTGTTGCATGGATGGAAGATTGTGAGATACACAACTTAAAGGAAGAAACCTTGAAGAAACAATATAACCTTAAGATATACGATATGGGCTAGGTGAAAATGGCTTTGAAACCTCTCTAGCATCTATAACCGGATCATATATTGCCAAAACTGCTTATCTTATATCGTCTATCAATTTTGGTGGAGGCCTGCAAGCACCTCATTCTTCCCTTGTAGCTATGTATGCAAAGTGTGGGAGCATTGAGACCGCTCACAATATATTTGTCAAAATGTGAAAAGAACTGTGATTTCACGAAATGCTTAATTATGATGCAGAACCAAATCCCTTAGTTTTAGTCGAATTCGCTCCATAGGCATGATTCATCTCTCCCTATCTTTCAATTTTTTTCATTCTTTAGTTGTTCATTTGCAGCGAAATAAAATTTTTTAAATGTAACATTGTCATAAAATTGATAGTTTTAATTATTTTTTTTTCAAAACAAAAAGACGTCATACCGTAGCTTGCGCAATTAAAGTATTACTTGGTGGAAAACCATGAACTCAAACCCTCATTTATGATGATATAGAAAAATTCCTGGCTAAACGAGATTGCTACAATACCCCTTTTAATTGACAGGATGAAGTTGAGTTCCTTGTAAATATGTTGACCGCTTCCTTATTAAACAGAAAAGTCACGATTTTTGGAAACTTGCAAATCAACCTTCGTAAATCTGGAAAAGAGATGTTAAGTTTCTTCCATGTTCATTATTATGTAAGGATTCACTTAAAAACTTTATTTGACCTTGATTGATCATCTGTGATCTTTTTGACGCTCCCCTAGAAGCCCTGTTACCTTGTTTTGCAATTTTATGAAGTGGCTGTACGTACCCAACATTGTAAGGTACTGTACTGCCGGACCGGCTGTAACAAGTGCCCCAATGATGATACAGGTCTCCTCGCAAGGTGTTCGGGATCCAGAAAAGCTCTCGAAGTATGCGTTAACATCCCGCATGACCCGCCTAGCCCCCGTGTCTTTTGTTTTTCCTTTTTCCCTTATTTTCTTGGCCTTTTGCTCTTCAGTGACGAAACCACCGCCCTGCATAGGCGGCGGTCTCGTGACCGCCGCCCTGATCAGGGCGGCGGTCCTGTAACCGCCGCCCTGCTCAGAGCCGCGGTCCTGCACGTGTTTTCCAGAAATCACTTTGACGCGAATCACGTAAAATATCAACGTTTCACCAGCTTTTCCTTGCTGACTTGGGCATGCATTTATGTTTTTGGTCCCCTGGAATAGTGTTTGGCCATTGTTTATTGTTTAAGAGTTCAGTTTGGTTTTGATCTTTGGATGGATGGAGAGCTATAAATAAGTGGTTTGTGCTCAAACAAATGGCCCAGAAGTTTGCCTCTGAATTTCTCTTTGCCATAGATTTATCTTTCATTTTGCTTAGGGTGCTTGGTTTAGTTTATTATATGTCTAAGTTAGCATTGTTTTGCAGTTGGTAAGCCACATATCCATCTTGTGCAAATGCAAACAAAGGGGTCTGATCTTTTGCTCTCATCTCCTCATTTTCAATAGTTCAGTTTGTTATCTTGTTTAGAAGCCATAGTTTCAATTCATTTGCATGCTTAGTTAGTATTATTCAGCTGTTGGTAAGCCACATATCCAGCTTGTGCAAACGGTGTTGTTGTTCTATCCAATCCATTGGAGTAGAATAGCTTAGGAAGCCATTAAAGTTACAGGTTTTTCTCTTCAAACAGGATAGTTTCAGGTTCTGGTCGCTTTATGTTGCATGACTCGCAGTAAAATCCCGCTAGGAATCGCATAAGCCAAGCTCTTTACTCTTGTGCTATCCCTCTCCTACTCGCATTTTCGGTCTGCATTCTGAGCTATCCTTGTCCCAATATCTACTCCTGTCGATGCTAGCATTACATGCTTTTTTAGATCCATGTGAACACGAAAGAACGAGGAGATCACACTGAGGGGACAAGATCGCACACACCAACGGATTCGCCACTGTACTGTGGAATCCAGGTTTCAAATTTCAAAGTTCTAGTTAGAATCATATAAAATAGAGTAGATAATTGCTTCATTTCAGTAAATTCTATTCTCAATATTGCTAGGGAAGCTGTGAGGATTGATAGTTTCTGAGAAACTATGATTCACTCCTCACTTCTGAGGTAGGATCGAGAATCTTGCAGATAGATTAGATGAGCTATTTTATTTGTTTAGGATAAATCTACAAATTGCACAGGCTGATAACTACACTCGGTTATTTTTTCTGTTTTAAATTATTATTTAGTTGTTATTCCTAGATACATTTAAATAGCTTGCTTTCATTAAATTCTTAAAAAGTTTCTCAAAAAAATAGAGGTTATATATGTTTTAGATTTATTCCACGTAGTTAGAATTTACTTTGTTACAGTTAGATTTACATTTTATTTTGTATGACAATCACGGGACCTCAGGAGCCCAGGGAATACATATTTGAGCCAATCGTGCCTCAACAAAACCTCATCATAGCAATAGTTGACATAGACCAAAACCTCAGAATACAAGTATTCCAAACAACAACAGATTTACAACTGATCAGTTCTCAGTTGAGAGGGTTAAACATAGAAGACGACCAAACACACACGTTTTGGTCAAACCAACCAAACTACATATTACCCTAGGAAAACATTCACATGACTGTAGAAGGGTTCGAAAGAGAACAAACCTTTGGTTGTGATCCTTTGATCCCACAGCCAGGTGCAGGAGACACTCTCACAGACATAGATACCAGTTTAAGGATCCAAGTTGCACGAACGCCTGTGAGATATTCTGAGAAAATCACACAGTTGTTGGTCCTAAACATAGAAGCTGAGAAAGCGTACGATTACTAGATACTAGGGATTAGGACTTGATTTCGCGTATGACCATAACAAGACCGCAACAACCAAGAGTCCATGGTTGTGATCCACAGATCTCACAGCCCAACGAATCCACAAGTCAATTAGATATAGACGCTGGCCTACGCACACTAGTATTCCAATCCACTCCACTTCCACCCATCATCATCGAACAATTGCCCTTACTAGATATAGCGGCTAACAAAGCTAGAGAATTCTGGACTAGGCCAGAGAATCGTCCGTAAAGTCAATTGTTTTCACCATCGACCATATGACCTTATTTGGAGACGTACACGAAACTATCCCAGGTCATTTTCCACGTATTCCACAACCCATAAATCGAATCACACCAGAGCTCGATATTGATTGGAGCCTTCGAGCAGTCATCCTTGCCGATCGATCTATCACACCAGTCCAAGTTAGAAGGGCCTTCTTTGCCTTAGATTCACAAATTCCACTAGTGCGTATTGAAGACATTAGATTACCTGACTAGTTTGTCTACATCCCATGCACATTCCATCCCCACCGGCTGTCTCGGCACGACCTCGGGAGGTCGGGTACGTGGAAGAGTTACCTGTAGATTCCCACGCTCGCCTGTCGCTTTTCCGGCGTACAGTGGCCAAACTGAAAAGTTAGCTTTCGTTTTGAACCACCATTTAAATCCTGGAAAACAAAATGCTTATCCGCCTTAGCAAACCTCTAGAATTTTTACTAGACAATTTCCAAGAACCTTCAATTTCAGAAAAAAAAATCTTCTTGATAGTTTGTAAAAGGCATTTTATAGGCCTCCAGTCGTAGTTTGGCTAGGTCAAAACTTGACCAATTATGACCAATGGCTCCAGAAAACCTGTCCCCATTCTCGGTCCCTTTGACTCTGGTGAATTCTCCATTAATAGGGGAAATCGTGGGAAGTTTATCGTTGCACATTTGTCCATCAAACATCATTTTGGACGTGGGTTCCTGAGCCCTCGAACTAAATTTTGATTATTTTCAACTAGATCAATTACGACCGATGGCCTCGAAAAACTGACCTCCAATCGTAAATCATTTGCCAGTTCTAAATCCTGTCAGTTCCTGTAATTTCTTGGTGTATATGAGGAAATGCAGAAACTCACTCATGTTGTGTTTTCTCATCAGAGGACAACCTTTGAAAGCGGTTTCTTCACCTCCAAGCCTAAATTGAACGTTTTTGCAACTAGTAGGAAAATGTAAAAAAAAGTTGTAGGACCCTATTAGATTACCAAAACATCGTGGAAACTTGTTGACACTTGTAAATAACTACTTGAAACTCTATTGTGGGACTGTCATGTGAATTTTAACTTTTGGAAAAATAGTTTTTCTCTCTCTTCCCTATTTCTTTCTCTCTCCTTGGTTAAGAAATGAAGTGAACTAAAATGAAATAAATATGTGTCTCCAACCTTCTCTTTTCAAATACAAATTATTAATGTTATTATGTAAATGAGAAACTAAAAATGTTAATTATGCTAGATTTGGGTGGATGCCATGCCAACGATTTATCATTGATTTCATGCTCACATGGTTTTGTAGGATGGAAGTGAGATGGAAAAAAGGCGTGGTGTAATCCATTGTTTATTATTATATTTATATAAGTTATTGAAAAATGTATATATGTGTAATGTATTACCATGTTACAGAAATTTATATTTGAAATTTGGTAATCTGTATGAGATGCTAGTCTTAGGAATGCCTTGGGAATTGTGTATTTAATCATGGGTACCTTTTTTATTTAGATTTTCATATGGCAAAAGTGGGATATGTTAAATGAATTTGAATGTAATATCTTGTAGTGCATTTCTAGTTTTCTATAGCCGATTAATTAATTGGTGTGTTGTGTTCTTTACCTTGAAAATTAAATAAAGAAACCTAAGTGAATTAGCCAACCCTAGTACAAAATTTGTGTATAACTAAACCTCAGTTGAATAGGAGGTTAGCTTGTGGGTAGAAAATGGTAAATAACTCCTTGCAAGCGAAAATGATTTGAAAGATGTTGACTTTAGAGAACCTAGGAAACCGGAATCTTGGTCCCATAACCCCTTGTTATGTCCTTTTATGACATTAAGAATAAAAGAAATTTCACATGCAGAGTCGTGAAATTTTGAAACACGGGATCTTACCTTGAACACAAATCACTTGTGGTTCATGTGTAGTTTATAATGCTTCCAATATTGTACTTCTTCAAGATGTTAGACAATTACTTTCGTAACTCTTTTGTTATAAAGTGATGCTAATAATGAGACCATGGTGCAATGTTAGAGTAAAGCATATAAGAGTAAAACGAAATTCAAGATTAGGAATAATGTCACTCTTGGAGTCCTTGTAACTCAATTAGAATTTTACTTGTGTTAAAGAGAATATCAATTTCCTTGGTGACATCAAACTTCGAGAAAACAATATATATATAACCTAAATAAAATTTCTTGACTTGGAAATTTGTTGAATGGTTTCAACAAGTTATCGAACTATATTAACTATGGTATGGAAATAAAGATACCGTGATCGACTTGAATGTTTATGGAAAAGGTACCTTGAATCTAAATCTCCCTTGAATCCTAAGATTTCTTCTTGACATCACGTCAGATTCCATTTTTTAGTGAGGGTAAAATTTAAACATTGAATAAAAGTTGAGAAACATAAGCTTAACATAAGATCGAACGAATTAAAAACTTTGTAGGCAATTTAAAAAATATGCCAAATAATTATGTAAGTTATGGAGAATTTCGTTAGAGATCAAAAGCCAATTTAAATAGTTGAACTGTAAGTTTAATGTGAAATGAAATTAAGAATCTATAGGTGGAAAAAGGATAAAAGTGCCCTTTCATAATAATATTCTTGGAATGTTAATCGTAACTAAGATGTAATCATGGTAATGATGTGTTGTGGGTTTGCAAATCCTTGAGTCCCTTTTCTTTTTGGTTGGGTCATTGCTAGCATTTTTTCATTGGGGAAAGTGTGGCATCGACATTTTTATGGTGATTTCTTGTGTCTATGTGATTCGATGGCTTATGTAAGTGTCTTATGAATTGTGGAGTTTCTCTACTTTGAGCCCATGTGGTGTTGTGTAGTGATCAATGTAAGTCAAAAAAAATTATCCTGGTATTTTACTGTTGTATTTGTGTGTGAAAAATGTGGGTGTTACAATAAGGCTTGTCAAGTTTATGCCTGTTATTTTAAGTGTATGGAAAAAAGATAATAAATTCTCATTGTGGTATGACAAGGAAAGAAGTTACTCTACTCAATATTGTTTGCATATGCTTGTTGATGTCTTGGGTGAGCTCAATAATTTGAACAAGACATTTGAGGAAGAAAATGTGGACATAAAAGTGATTGGGTTGGCTCTTGATGAAACAATAAATAATTTATAAATATGGTTTTTGCAAAAAGAAAAATTTATGGAGGGTACAACATATCTATCCAAATTTCTAGTTGATTCTCAATATGGATATATTGAAATCAAAGATGAAGAAATAGTCATAGACAGACATGAATTACAATATGTACAAATTCCAAATGAGGATTTTTACTGTAGTGATATAAGGAAGAAAAACATGAAACCTCTTATCGAAGGCACACGAGAGAGTTGTCAACAACTGACAGAAGGTTACATTCAACCTCTCATAGACAATTTGAATGAAATATTTCCAAACCTTCCACTTTTTAATGCAACAAATCTCTTTAGCCCTTCCTATTATCCATTTGATCTTCAAGTCGAGATAATATTACAAAACGTTGGCTTGAGAGGCTTCTTCAACATTTACAACATACAAATATTGATGCAAATATTGACTTTGTACTTATATTTAATGTTGTTGGTTGTAGAAGGGAGTTGCATTCTTTTGTTGATTCATTACATTTGGCTTGTGAGAGTTTTGGGATGAAAGATGCATGGAAGGTATTTTGTAACACAAAACATTGGCACAAAATTTATCCTCATCTAATGAAGTTGTGCAAGTTGTACTTGTCATTCCTGCCAGCATATTAGATTGTGAAAGGGGTTTTTCTAAACAAAACATGAACAAATACATAAGAAAATCAAAATTGGGGTTGGATACATTAGATGCACTAATGCAAGTATCTCTCAATGGACCAAAAGCAAATGATGTAGATTGGAATGAAATCTTTAAGATTTGGAAATATTTAAATTCAAGAAGAATTCTTGATCTTTGATATTTGTATTTTTGTGATGAAAAAACCAATATATATTTACTTAAACAATTTTCAGATTTTTTATATTCTCTATATTATCTTTTTTCAAAATATAAATGTATAAATTAGCCATTTGTGTAGTGCATAAATGTGTCTTATAATTCTATTTTTGTGATGAAAAAACCAATATATATTTACTTCAAATATTTTGAGATATTTGATATTCTCTATATTATCTTTTGTGGAAATATAATTGTATAAATTAGCCATTTTTGTAGTACATAAATGTGACTTATAATTCTATTTTTGTGATGAAAAAACCAATATATATTTACTTAAAAGATTTTTAGATCTTTTATGTTCTCTATATTATCTTTTGTCGAAAGATAAATGTATAAATTAGCCATTTTTGTAGTACATAAATGTGACTTATAATTCTATATTTATGATGAAAAAACTAATATATATTTACTTAAAAGATTTTGAGATCTTTGATATACTCTATATTATCTTTTGTCGAAAGATAAATATATAAATTAGCCATTTTTGTAATACATAAATGTGACTTATAATTATATTTTTGTGATGAAAAAACCGATATATATTTACTTACAAGATTTTCAGATTTTTGATATTCTCTCTATTATCTTTATTTGAAAGATAAATGTATACATTAGTCATTTTTGTAGTACCTAAATGTGACTTATAATTTTATTTTTGAAAATGACTTACTCTTATAAATAGCATAATTCATAATTGAGGACATGCTTATCTTAATTTGACTTTTAATTTTATTTTAAACGCAATATGACAGGCGGTAATAAACTATAACCGTAAAAAAAATTGAGCTAATAGGCATGAGGAATTTGAAATTCTAGGCCTGGTGGGGAATCAAACCGCTCACCCCACAAATTATATTTTGTCCTCACAACCGTTAAGCTATCAAGGATATGGCATATATCTGTTAGTTTCGACCTTGTATCACTATAAAAGGCAAACTATTATATACATGGAGTAAGCTTTGCTTTCTAAGCTTGTGGGTAATATTTTGCAGACCAAAAGTTGTCCAAGTAGAGGGATATATGTTCCAAACCAAAAATTGTCTTACTGATGTAAAATCTATATAGAAAAATGTATTTATATCTATAACAAAGTTGTTCGAGTATTTTTTGAAATCAAAGATGTAGCCCAACAAGGGCGAACTCTGTTATCAACCTAGTTTTTATTGGTCTCTATTCTCATTACTTTCTCATCATTTTAAATTCAGTTTTTAATGCTATTGATAATCAATTTATAAATTTTTTTAATCGCATGCTAATATTTTATGTAAAATATGGAAAGTTAAGAATAAGCCAATATTTATACAATTACGAGAAATATTTGAGAAATTTGGTAAGTATTTAGAAATGGAGAAACTGAGTCACTCGAATTGATTGCCCATTTTTTGGATCACAGATTCCCCTAGGAGATTAGTGTAAGTAATTAATAATGATCATATCAACATGTGTGTGTCCTGCATCAAGATTAATATGTTATTTATCAAACTAGTGTGATAAATAACATGTATAAAGTAACAAGATAGCCAAGTAAACCATAAATAGATCCTAATTTAATATTTTTGCACATATTTTCATTTTTGTATTATGTGATTATTTGAATTTTTTAATTATTTAATAAATAACTATGTACAAGAAAGGGGGTGCCACTAGAAGCTAGTAGTCATTGAGAATATGATTGGCTTCAAGATCAAATTCAATGACATATAATGGAGTAAGGCCATTGAGAGGAGTAATAATTTTTTCATCAACCACAATTGGTGGATCAAGTATTGAGTATTTCTTATGAACACTAGGTATGTCCATAGTATAATGAAGACGTGGTTGTTTGTTAGAGGTGGATATGTCAATTGAATATGAACATTTCAGCTGTGAGGGTACTTATAAAAGTGTGTTAAAAACACCATTAGCCTTTAACATAGAAATGGTAGAAATGAGGGTTATTTAATGATTAGTATCTTTTCCGTATATGCAACGATAGTCACAAAAGTGGTGAATCAATTTTCATGATAGCTTCTTATTAGGGTGATATCATACATATGGTAAAGTAAGAAAATAAATCTTCCATGAAACCTGCAGATGTATACCCCATCTATATACTATAAGAGGTCATTTCCTCTGAGATATACTACAAAGAGCATATATATTTATAGATATCGGGGGACTAAAATGGCCCAACTCTTTTGAGGTATCAATATGTATGGAAAAGTAATATATCACACAATGGGTAGAGGATCTAGTGTATTAATAGCATATTGTAAAGCATCTGAGCTATTGTGAGTATATGTGTTAAGATAAGCTAGTGTAGCAAGGACAATGATAGATACAACAAATTAGAGTTGATAATGCTAGTTGGCCAATATAAATTATAAGAGATTGGATCACATAATTATCTTCATCAATGGGGTTTAAATTCAACTTACGTAACTTGAACTACACTCTATATTGATTCTCAAACCACTAATTACACCCATACTACTTATGCTCGAATCCTGGTGGAACTTGACACCGATAAAAATCTTCCTGCAACCATAGACCTTAGAGTGTAAAACAGAACTTGGTCACAACCTCTTGATTATGAAGGTCTTCCTTTTCATTGTAGAAGATGTTTTTGCTTAGGGCACACCTCTACTGAGTGTGGGATGGAAAAACGTCAACATGAGAAGCATAGTTGGTGGAGAGATGCACTTCCGAAACACCTGATTTTTGATGCAAAAAAGGGACTAGATTCAAATGTAGATACAAATATTGAATCCATTTCAGCCCCGGAAATCGAATCTCAAATTGTGAGCAGCATGAAAAATGCACAAGCTATTGAGGGAAGCATGGAAAATGATAAATATCTCTCTCAAGTTAACAACGTGGCTGTCCCAAAAGGGACAAATGTGACTAAGGAAAATACTCGTCCTTTGTCTTCTTCTCCAACCGCGAAGGCTCCATCGGGATGGGTTACGGTCAACAAAAAGAAAAAATCTACCACTCTGATGGGTAACACTTCGCCTTGATGATTATTTTCTCTTTTATTGGTTGGTTGGTTACATGGGTCTCATTTTTCTTGGCCGAATAACAGTTTGCTTCCAATGGTGTGGTTATGCCATTGCTGTTTGATTGTTGTACTTCAGTTTCTTTTTTGTTGTTTCTTTGTCAGTTGTTTGCTGACAATCTTCTATAGTCGGGCTCTATTGTTCTATTTGGATTTTGATCCATCTCTTGTGCTTTAACTTTCAATTCTGGCTTCTGAGCCTTGGTGTACAAGGGTATAGTCCCTTTCAAAAAACTATTTGCCAATAATAAAAAAAAAATCAACTTACGTAACTTGTCATTAATAAGTAAAATAGTGTTGACATCACATTTTGATGAATAGTCTTCAACATTGTTGTGTTGTATATACTGAAATAACAAATTAGGAGTAGAAGATGGAGCATTATTAGTAGAGCAAGTAGTAGTTATTAAATTTTTGGGTGGTTTCAATGATGGTGGTGGAAAAATTATAGGATTAGAGCTATGAATAAACTCACCAACCACATATGTGGGAAACTTATCGCATAGATGGGTTGCTCTGTGGAACGATAATGGGTGCTTAAAAAGAGGAGGTGTCACCCTTGCAATATTTGAAGGGATCAATATCAGAAGCCATAGTACACTCATGTCCATCATGTATGAGCTTGAGACAATGATGTATTTTTGATGGGATAGATTGCATAACATGAATCCAGGGATGACCCAAAAGGAAATTGTAATGGAGATCTTTATAGTCGGAAGCATCTTAGGACCAAAAATCAGATTAAGAGTAATAGTACCCAATGTAGAGTGGGTCGTATTATGAAAACATATTATGGTATTGGTAGTATTATTAATTTTATTTATAGGGATACCAATTTAGTGAAGGAAATACATAGGGTAGATATTGAGGTCACCATTGTTAATTAAGACATGCTTGATGAGGAAACCTTGAATTTGTGCAGTAATAATAAGGGGGCACATGGATCATCACTAAGTGGTAGGGTTATATTGGTTGAAATGAAAGTGGTGGCCTTATCCATGGCTTTGAATGTGTCCATAATAGATATAAAAGTGGCTAAAATATGAGTAATAGCAAATAAGGTAAAAGATCATAAAGACTCAAATAATATGTCCTTATAGATAGGTGCCTTTTGTAATAATTTAAGAAGAGAGATCTTAGAATGTGTATCATTTAATTATTTTAATATATCAAATCCTTTAAATAGAACATTGGGATTAGTAAAAGGAGTAATATGTTTTGGAGGCAAGGATGAGTTGCCACTGATAGGTTTCTTAGTTCAACTCGTTTTGACAATATTAACATCTATCACAAAGTGAGGTGGATGTTGTCGTTTATGATGAATATATTCATCTTATGTATCAATGTAGGTAGGAGCCTCGTCAGACACAAAACAAGAATGTATACATATCATATAGACCCACTCTGCTAGATGAGATATAGGTATGAACCTGGTGAGAGGGATAATAACCCATACTAGAATGAGGGAGCATCCCTTTTAGTTTGAAACTATGATCATATAATATTGAAGGAAGATGCATGATGATGGAAAATATATTTATATCAGAACAATAAACCTTGGGGCCACTAAGTTTTTAGCAATATATTTAATTCAAGAGTTAGGTTTACCAAACGTTTACACCCTAATTATTTTCTAATATGTCGTTATGGAAATGCATAATAAAAAAATATGGATGTAAGGGTTTGCAACAGGTAGACTATTCTTATCTAAATAAATTATAACATTAATCATTCAAAATCATAATAATGCATTCATACGTGTAAAAAATGATAGATAATAAGTACTTTCTCAAATAAATGAGAGGAGAGATAAACTTATGGGTATGGGAAAAAGGGATGATTTGGATGTGCGAGATAGTGGAATAGAATGATCAGAGACTATAAGTGCTTTGATGAAATGTTTAGAGTTTTAAACTCAATAGGGATTGGACTATACAATCCAAATCTGATTTATACAGTCCTAACCTGGAACTTTATAGTTTTAGACCTTTCAAAAGTTTGGATTTGAAACTTCTTGTGTGCTTCTCTTTTCTAGCAATGGTCTTCATTGTATGTTGATATTTCTCACACAACTTTGGGATGACCTATAATCACTTATAACAAATTGGAAAGTCTAGAAACCAGTTAAACCCTTCATCAAAGCATTATAAAACCAAAAGGAGTAAACATGTGAGTGTAGTTTATGTTGGATTACCTTTGGTGGTCAAACTCTTATTTTTTGAACCAATCAAATTTCTACACTACATGCCCTCATTTTGAGATCAAGCCTCATCTAGTTTTCCTAGGTGCTTGTGAAAGTTTTAATAGCTAACCAACCCCCTAGGAGTGCCCTTGTGTCTCTTAACACCAAGATAGTGGGATAATTTTGTATTATAAAAAAGTACTTGACATGGTAGTTGTGATATGTGGTGTGCCTCAGCTATGTGACATAACCCTTTATTTCTTAAAACCATTGAACAATGCTTTGAATTATCTTTCTCATGTTAAGAGATGGCTTCATGACGTTTGCATGCTTGGAAATAAAGGAAGATCTAATCTTTGAACTAGTTGAGTGCTTCAAACCTATAGTAGGGACTACTCTAAATGATGTGTAGCTGATTTGGGAAGATTTAGGAACTCTTTGAGTGCTTTTCGAATGATATTTGCAATAGGATATTGTAAGAGTGTTAGGTGATTTATAAAGTGATAATGAACTACTTATATAGTCTTATACAGTTGAAATATTCTAATAAGGATAAATATAGGAAGATGAAATGACCCAAAGAATATATTGAAATTAAAATCACAATCAGTGAATGTGAATCAACAGGATTGTATGGTTCATCCAAGACTAGACCTTACATCTCAACCCTTCCCTACATTTTCAAACTGGAGAGATGAAAAACTAAACAAAAATTTATGTTGTGAATAATAAAGGGTTTATACTTCTTTGAGAAAATAATATTTTTATACTTGATGAAAAAATAGAGTGTAAAGATAAACAATTTGTAAAAGAGCTAGAGATACGAGGTGATTGTATTATAAATGCAAGCATTTTTCTTAGAAAGGGAACATGATAAAAATTTAAATTACATAAGGGAAATTTACCAAATTTGTGTGTCTATAGGTTTCATATGTGTCAATTTGTATTTATGTATGGGGTTTATAACTTAGGTCAAGGTCAATATCTACATTATAAAGGCCAATATAAAGATGTCTCGGTCTAATGATTTGTAACAAAAATCAATTCAAGTGTATAGAAACAAATCCAAGTTCAGGGGATGCCAAGATTAACTCACCTAAGATTCAAGGACATGTTGAGTCTTGTGTAGGAAGCTCTTTAAGTTAAAAATTAACTTAGATATAATATATAAGTAATGTAAGGATGTTGAGTTGCATAGAAAGAGCTCATGAAGAGCTCATGGGGATTGATTAGCTCATTTAGGAGCTTTTCAAAGAAGACAAGGATCTCACCAATAAGTTTTGCACAAGAAAATTTCTACAACTCTAATATTCCTCACGAAAATATTTTCAAAACCAATTCTTAATATAATTATTGTACAACACTAAAATTTCTACTATATAGATTCAGAACACCTATATAAACATGAAAAACACTAGGTTTGATTGTAAAAAAAAAATAGTGTATTTACAATCAATCTTAATGGTTTTAATTTTTTCTGGAGTCATAGGTAAGATCTAATATAATATAAAACAAACTATTATAAGAAAATAGAAACTAATATATGGACAAATGAATGACAATCAAAGTCACATGTGGCCTATACTATTAATCCAATGTCATAAGCATGACAAAGATAAAAACAAATGGAGTATTGGAGAATGATGGGGTTCGCATATGCTTCATTCGACAACCTTTGTTTACCTCCTTATTACAGATAGGTCCCTCATGGAACATGATATGATATCAAAAGTTAATTTTTTTCAAGATAAAATCTCAAATTTGGTGTAAAATAAACTTGATTTCTTGTAATAGAACACTTACAAATATATGGGCATTATTAACTCCTATATCTAATGAGTATGTCTCAACAAAATAATCCTTAAATCTCTACACCAATTTTTATCTATGTGAGTTGTTCTAACAAATCAATCACATAAATATCTAATATGTTTTCTCACCCACTAACATATAACTAGCTCATAACAATAATATTCACTTACATACATATTTATACTTGTGTTGTTAATAAAAACTCATTACAAAATTTTATTCACGTTTATATACAAACATATTTTACTCACTAACTCACTTCCATGTGAGTACTAACAATATTTTCCTAACATATTCTTAGTCAATTGATACTCCTATACCCTAGGTCACACTTTTTACTCATCATGGACCATTCAAAAGTCTACGTTTTTAATATATACCACATATTTATACATCTAACCACCATATCCAACTAATAAAATGCAATTTTCACCACACTAGGATGAATTCACTCAAGGAAAACAAATTTGTTTAGTTAAATTTGTTGTTAGATTTGTTTAATTTCTAATTAGGATTGAAATTTGGAAAATATGTACATTCATATAATAAATAAATATTTACACACAACTATGAAAGTACACTAAATTATTGAAAAGTTAAATTTAATTAGTCCAGATATTAAATACATAAAATGACAAGGATGAGTGCACTTAGTTTTCAATGGGTTTTTGGATTTATATGTGTGTGGAAAGGGAGAAATATGATGGAAATTCTCTATATCTTATTTATCTTCAAAACTACTATTCAATTATACCCCTAGAAAAAATTAACTAAGAGGACAAAATCACCCCACAAAACCTGTCCACAGTTTCATAGATTTTTCACTTTCATCTATGTTTGATTTTCCCTTGTTTAATTTTTATCACTCAACATACACATGAATATTCATGTAATATTTTTTCTTCTCTTGAAATCTTAGCTTCCCTATACTACTTGTACAAAGGATTAAAAAATTTGTGTTATGCTTCCTACGTAGCACTGCGCCTAAGAGGCATAAAACCCACATAGTTATTTACCTATCAAAAATGAAATTGTGAGTATGTAACAATGTGCATGAAACTAGGATTTATCTCTTAATACTTAATAATGTTTTCTTTTACTTTTCTTACGATGTTCTTGAATTCTCTTGGAATGCTCTTGTTTGGATTTTGAGTTCTTAATACCTATATAGGAGCTACTCCTAATGTAATATCTTGAAATAAAGAAGATTAGGAAAACATTTATTGAGATTTTAAGAGATGGATCAAGTGTATCCTTATAAATTCCAAGTGATAACCAAGTGAGTTCCAAGTAATTAACTGAGTAGGTTTTATTTAAATTCATACAAACCCAAGGGTAATATTTTGCACTAAATCCAACATAGAATAGGTAATAAATATATACATTAAGAAAAATTATTGTTAGAGGGCCCTGAATGTGATTTACCAGAAGGATAGGATTGATGAGTGGATCATATTCATACTATATGGTTCTATCCAGTGAGGTAAAAAATCATTATAAAGTCCTGGAAATGTTTTTTGGTACGAGATGAAGTATAATTTTTACTAATATATGGTCTTATAGGTTTCTAGTAGTGGAATGAGGGATATTCAAGCCTTGGGATAACATAGGATAACACATTTGAGATTTTTGTGTGCACAATTCATTTGTAAGGAATGCATGCCAAAATCAACATCATCACGTGCCAAAATACCAAATTCTTGTTTCTACATTTATCCTCCTTTAATCTAGTAAATGATTTTTTTTAGGTTAAATAAAATGTGTACTTGAGTGTGTAGACACACGTTGTATTTTCTTGAATACTTGAGTTATTGAGTCCTTGAATGATTCCCAAAGTGAAAGCTACAAAACCAGAGTGTAGTAAATGTCCATATTATGAAAAATGAAATGTTAACTCTAAAAACTTGAAAATTGAAATTGACAAAAGGAGTACACATGCATGTGTAGAAACAATTATTTCACTATGAATATTGATTCTTTACGTTTAAATATTTGGAGTATATTGTTCCCCCAGTTGAATAACCTAGAGGAGGAGATTCCTGTTAAACACGATTGAGAATTAGGGGTGAAAAAAATCCTAATTTATACAAATAAATGTTATTCAACGAGGTTGGAGGCATAATAGATCCTGACAATAATTATTTTAAGAGTAGTGCACTACTCAAATGTGGGACCATAAGGGATTCGTTATGAACGATGTTAAGATCAATGGGTGTCACTAGACCCAATGTACATCACTAGTTCTAATTGAACCACACTATTGTAGATGGATCTAGGTTATAATTTTATGTGATTGAAGTGAATGAAAAACATTGGTGCCCCCACCATACTCATAATAATTGATAAGTCTTTAATAAGAACCAAATATATTGATGCCTTCGTATTTGAAAATAATGAATATTTGAAATAGAAACATGTCATAGAATATTTACAAGATATATTTGTATATTGAAATCAAACCATTAGATTTCTATAATTCCCTCGCAATTTATGCAAACTGAAGTGTATTGTATTGAATTCTATAACACTTCTCCTTATACACTATCTAAACCCTTCTTAAATATTTTTTTTTTTGATAATTCTAAAATTGATTGTCCAAATTGCACTTGGATAGAATTGGCCAACAAAGGACAGGACCAACCATTCGATCTTATCTAACATAAATGTTTTGTTTATCACTAAAAAATTCTATTAAATATAATCTATATTATATAACTTGTACTTTGTATTCTATAACATGTATATTGCAATGTATAACTTGTACCATGTAATCTATAGCTTGTATCAATAATAAGCTCAATGAATTTCCCTCTTCTAAGGTGAGTGAGACTAATAAATCTCTCATCGCAAAATAAAATATTACTCATATCATGTTATGTAGAAGGTGATAGCAGTGTGTAATATCATACATGCATATGGAGAGTAATTATCTGTTTGTCAATATGGTATATATATATAATTTTTTGTTTAAGGAGAAAATGGTATCAATCATGGAGGTAAGGTATATGAGGTGCATGATGTGAATCATGGAACTAAGTGTAAAAAAACATAACCAACACAAACTATCAATCATGTTAACGTCACATACAATGTCATATAAAAGGAAAAGAAGTTGCACATAAGGGACACAAATGTGTGGCATAAACAAGAAACGGTCAATGGATGCACAAAAGAAAGGATATTAAGGCCACAAAAAGGGACAATCATGTGTCAAATAAAAAATAAGGTCTGATTTCCATGCACAAAAGACAAAGAAGAACACATATATTATGCAAAAAAGAAAACAAGGTGTATAGATTACGAGAAACTAGTCCATACAAGCCATATGTATTAGTATCAAAATTTGATAGTGGTATAGCACAATGTAATTCAAAAATACGAGAAAGATACGTTTTATGAATAAATCTCTATAAAATATAATATAAATGTATATATTCATATCGTGTGCTCTATATAGAAATATGCCTCCTAGTAAAGCAAGTCCACATTGAAAAAGGTAAAGGCAACATCTAAAAACTATGTGTTATCCTATATGTCCTTCATCGTGCTCACATACCACATGAAATGCATGCATTTATAGAAAAAATAAATTATTACATCTAATAAATTATGTGATAAAAAACATATGTAAAGAGAAACTATTAACATGAACCATGCTCAGGTGATAATTTTCTAGTTAATAATTTTTGAAAAAATAAAAATTACAAAATTAATATTGTTGAAGATTCTCTAACCGATTATTAGATCAAGGGTGTGGGGAGATCAAGGAGGTGTTCCCATGTGTATACATTTAAGGGTAACCCTACTTGGGTGGATAGTGCTAGATGTATATAGGTTTGAAATAGAAATAAAATCAAATGTTATAGTGTATTGATGTCTTAGCATAGGAGGGTTGAATATATAACATATTAGGATTATTATGCCTTGAGGAGGATTGTTAATTGTAATATTATATTGTAGGACATGCCTATTTTCTCAATAAGTTACCATAAAGGTCTTTAAAATAAAATTAGGTGTGTTATGTCACACTTGTTTTTGTGGAGGTGGTAACGTAAAGGTATCCATCACTTGATGATGTGTCATTTGAAGAGATAGATTTTCCATAGGTTATATGACCTTGTCGGTGAAAGGATTATTAAAAGAATGAGTAGTAAATACCATAGGTTGAATAAGGTATTCATAAGAGATGATTGAAACCTTAATAACTTGATTATAATAGGTGTTCTTGAGGCATCAATATACAGTAGAAGTCACTTCGTAGTTTTTTGAAGTCAAGGGAGTCCTAAAAACTTGTCACGCATCTTAAAACTTAGAATTACCAAAAATGGTGTGGAAAAATTAGTTGATCCCACAATAAGGGGTAACATAATTTTTTATAATTTATCTTATGTATGTACTTCATACCCCTTAATAACTTGTGAGGTCTGGTGTATGTGTTTCTCAATATACCCCAAAGTAGTAGGCAATGTCATAGTGCATAAATTACCACTTCAACCATTATCGGCCATGATATTGTGGATTGGATGTTGATTGGTAAAGTTCAAATAAAGAGTGCATGTATATCTAAGTCATTATCTAATATATCACTATCATCAAATGTGATTGAATGGGTTGTAGAGGTGGGGTGATAGTAATTATTCTATTAATAGAATTGACATGGTGGCCGCATTTTATGTACCTTAGGATATGATATTATAATGTATATGGGTTGATGAAGAAATTGTCGACATGTAGCACACATCCCCTTAATTATTTATTTGTTTATAGTATATGGGATCACATAGGAATTAGTTATATTGGATAATGATTTGGACTACATTGGGATTAAGTGTTGCCCCTCCATTAATATTAATTTATGCTTATATAAAGGATACAAGTATCATTATGAGATATTTCATGTATGATTTGAGTCTTCTCCTTGGCATAGGTATATTGGAGGTGTCCCCCTTGAAGTGGAATTCCTATATTGAGAGATTGTGGAGTTACTCCTTCCCCAAGGGGAATTATATGGTGTTATCATGCTATAAGGGTGTAATTCTGGATATATTGAATATTTGGACATCATGAACCACCAATATCTATTGGTTTATATTATCTTCTACATATTATTCAACTTATTCATTTATTATATGCAAAAATCTTATCAAGTGCTATCAGAACATTGATCTGGGTAATTTGTAGGATGAAAACCTAATTTTGGTGATTTACCTATATCTTGAGATTGACTGTGAATTTTTCATAATTTTTTGGTAAGTGGAGAAATCATTCAAGGAATCTATCCTCAAAATTTCATATTTTTTAGAGTTGTTTTGAGAAATATATTTCAATCTTAGGGTTAACACTCTAATTTTAAATCTAATTTGAATTGTGATGAATTTTTTGGTGAATTTTTTTGGTATGGTTTTTTCAGGGATAAACCCTAAAATTTCCAAAATTATTTATATATTTTGTTATAGTTATTGCACTTTTATAATTTTTCAAAAATATACTCCATAGGCCAAAATATTTGGATTTTTTTTATTTTTTTTACATTTTCTTAAATCTATCAAAAATATAATTAGGGTATGTGCTCTATATTTTTTTTTATCTAAGGCTCATAGCTGGTGATGCCTATCCTAGCTCAAAAACTCGCTAATCATCATACCATCATGCTATAGTTTAGTTTGAATACCCATAGTCTAACTTATCTGCAGTCTTGGTCATTATATCAAAGATCATATAGAAGTCACATTCATGCTTCAAAGTCTCAAGGATTTTAGAGTAATTGGTTTGCATCTAAGATTACCCTTCATCATGTATTCATGCAATGTTTTTCCCATGGATAAGACCAAGGACATATACATATGAGAAGTATTGCCACTTACTATGTGCATACAATGCAAACCTTTAGCTTTCTGGTCATGATATGGAAGGTGTTGCCACTTCTCTTGTCAAGAAGTTACACTCCTAGATATTGATTCATCTTAGGATTGTAGAAATTCCCTCCTTTGTGTATACCTAACCCTGTACCTTCATTCAATCATCTCTTCAAAACATTATTTCTTACATTCCTTCGTCATTCAACTATCTCACTGTACATATAAGAACCAATATGTATCATCAAGATTGTTATATCCTTGATTGCTCCATTAAGCTCAGTCATAACCTTTGAGAATGCACTCAAACTTGGGAAAAGGGAGTACTTTCATGTTTTCTTCCTGTAGATGATGAATTCCTCACATTCAAACTATGAGAGAACCATTCTATTAACTATTTCTTCATGTTCCATGTTTTAGGAGCCTTCTTGTCTAACAAGTATTAGATTTGATTCTTAGTTCTTGACCTTTACCTTAAAATATAATAATTGAATCTCAACCTTTAGGACAAAGACCTATTGTTCCTTAAAGAATGCATGAAATTACATCTATGAATTATTTAATGGAAATTTGGACAAAACACATTGTATGATAGTTCATAGAGGTCGGTCTAGAGTAGCGTTGTTAGATAACAATTTGTTCAAATAGAGTTCTCACTCCTAGAAAAACATCATCAACACCTTCTTATGGTCCCAAATTATCATTCTAGAAAATGTGGAATCTTGAAGCATGAAGAATCATTGAATTTACACTACTTACCTTAGATCCTTTGTTCATTGTCATGCTTTCATGAACTTGGGATATTTCTATCATCTATAACTCAAAAATTATTCATTTTCAACACAAACCGTTACAAATACACCTCATGAAATGCCTCAAAACCTTTCCTGCAAAATTTCAGATCATTTAGATTTATTTTGTAGATGCCTTCTGATATGACATAGATTTCACCAAAACAACCTCTGTCATGAACCTAGAGAATTCTATCATGAATTTATCAAGCCAAACTTATTGGATTAAGTTGAAATTTTGTGCGCTTAGGAGTTTGGATGGGATAGAGATTACTTGAAATTTTCAGCTTGATTGTCTCGATAAATATCTCAAAATTAGATGCCCTAGTTATTGGCTGAAATCACACATTTGCTTATAAAATACTCAAAACGTGGAGTCAAGAGCTAAAGTAAATTTCCTTGGATTTGTGTTTGAATTTTCCTACTCTTTGTGATGATAGTAAGATCTATAAGAGTTTACAAGAAATATAGTTAGCAATCTTTATTCAAAAATTTCTTTAACACATGGACTTGTGACATTCACACACATAGATAGTATAATTTTACATTACAAATGATCTCTTCATTCTTATTAAATCTTAACCCAATATTTCTCAACATAAAAATTACACTCTTTTCATACTATACCTACCAGAGGCTTATTCAAACAACTAACACACCAATTCTCTACTTTGTCCAACTTCCTCTATCCTCTTCTCATAAAATATTGTCTTCTTTTTTCAAGAATAGACGAGTTCTTTTGGATTAGACTAACTTGATCATAGTCAAGAGATGTTTCAACAACTTCCTATATTATCTCAATAGCCCATGACTTGATAAATATTCTTATTTGGCATATAGTGAGGAAATATCCTCCATATGCTATGATTCATATGATCTTCTTCCAATGTAGCTTGAACATGAACAACTCACATTTACTTAGGATGAATAACATATGACCTTTACTCTCATGGTAAAGAGTATTTACAATCATGACTTCAAATATTCATACCACATACTTTGGAGGGAAACAATACAACATCTAACACATGCTTAGAATGCCTTTCAAGCTTATTTAGATTTGTTTTCTCTTCACCAAGAATCAAGAAGATTCTCCTACATCATAATCTTTGGGTATAAAATATTTTTACTCGTGTTCAAATGTCTCATGCTTCCCTCTTCAATCTCACTTTTATTGTTTTTTCTGGATCCCATGGTCTTCCTTGTAATGTATGTTCTTGGATCTTCTTGATGTCTTTGTCCTTCATCTTATTGTTGTGTCTTTCTCTCTTCTTGTACATGCTCTTTCTCATCTCTTTCTCATTTGTAGTAATCCATGTTTCTTCTTCAATCTCATACATATCTTCAATATCCTCTTTTTTTAAGAGCTCTCTCATGGAGTTAGGTACTTTTTTTTATCTCCTCAACTTCTAAACATGCATTCACAACATCAAAAGCAACATTATAAGTAAAATTTTGAGTCCATGAAGCCTCTTGATTGTCTTCACATTGTTGTCCTTCCTTTTCATCTTTTGTTTCTTCATTTACCTTCTTCCAATCTACCTTCACAAGCTTGTTTTGATCTTGCCTTGACTCCTTTTCCAGCAGATGATTTATGTTTTCACTCTTATTTAAACTTGTATCTAACTCAGAAGGATTTAGAAGATCCTCAATCATTATTAACTCTTCTTTCAAGGTTTCATCATCAATGGCATCATCATTTTCACCCAATCTTGGCTCTAACTCATTGTTTTCTTCTTCCATGTCCCGTTTTATATCAACATATGGATTTATCATTTCTTCTTGTCTCAAGAAGTTATCATTTGATTCCTCTTGGCTTAATACAATTTCATCCTCTTCCATCACCTGATCATGATATTGATATTTGCTTGCCAAGATAAATCCTTCACCCTGCTGCATGTTAGTCATTATAGGCATGATCTTCAACATTTCATCTTCACTCAAACTAAATTGAGATGTAATTTCATCATTATTTGTATTCTTGATCACCCATACTTGATTCTTCACTCAAAGATTTGTCTTCTCAAACCATTTAGGGACCATGTAGCCATGCTTATGAACCAATTTTGAGATGTCAACCTTCTCTTTCCTTTCACCATGTGACACACCTACATATGCATTATAATTATGAGTAAAATAAGACTTTGAAACAAAATTTTCATTCTTGTGAACCTGCTTCTTTGATGCATGCTTCTCCATGGCTTGTGTTCTTGCATTTTCCTTCTTGATTGCATGACTGAAACTATTTTCTATATTATCTTCCATTATTCTCATAGGCTGACCTTTGGTGACATTCTCCCTCAAGTCCTCATTGTTCACCAAATTCTCATCTTGATACATTTTCTTGGTCTCTTCTAAATCATGTTCTGAAGCATCATAGAAGTCTAATCCTTCTTCCATCTCTTCACTTGCATACTATTGTATTATACCAGCTTCTCCTTTAGGTGGGTTAGAATGCACTTATTCTTATTGAACTATCACAAGTTCTTTCACTCCTCCATCTCTCTTCTCAAACACTTGGTTTGATCCACTTCTTGTTATCATCAAGATCTTGTTCTAGATCTTCTTTAGGTCATTCTTCATCCCTATATATACAAACTGAATTAAAGAGTTAGAAATCAAAAATATATACTAAAAAATATTCATGAGTGCCTCCATCATGGAAACTCTCTTCTTCTTCATGCTTTCATTGTCAAATGCCTCTTTAAACACCCCTTTGTTCTTGTTCTCTTCAATGAGAATCCTCTTTGATTCACAAGGTACTTCACTCTTCAGTCTTCCATGAGTACTTTTCTTCTTTTCTCTCTCTAAGGAAATCATATTTTGCCTCTTCTTCTTTTCTATCAATAGCTTGACTGGCCATTTCACCCTCTTTTTCATCCTTCATCTAACTCCTTGGATGTCTTCATCCACCATGGTTTCCACCATAGACTCTAACTCTTCAATTTTCTCTCTTATCAATCTCTCCTTCTCCTCTGGTATCTCTCTTTTCCTAAGCCCTTCACTCTTCTTATTTTCTCCATTTTCTAGATCTTCACCCAACTCTTTTTCACCTTGGCCTATATATCATTAAGTCCCCGCCTAGGTCTCTTTCACCCTAGTCTATTGGCTTGTCTCACCCAAGTCTGTTTCACCTTGGTTTGTTGACTCTTCTTGAACTTCACCTACTCTTGGGATTCACCTTTGCCACACTTCTTTCTTACACCTTTGACTACTTATAGTCCTTTTTTCTTAGTCACCTGTAATCTCTCTGCATATCATCATTCAATCAAGCAAAACATATGAAATCAAAAACTTCTCCTCAACCCTAAATCACATATCCATATTAGCAAAAACATGAAAGTATAAAAAGTATCCCGCTCTAATACCAAAAATTGATACCTATCTTAGCTCAGTAACTCACTGATCATCATACCATCATGCTATAGTTTAGTTTGAATACCCACAGTCTAACTTATCTGCAGTCTTGGTCATTGTATCAAAGATCATATAGAAGTCACATGCATGCTTCAAAGTCTCAAGGATTTTAGAGTCACTGGTTTGCATCTGAGATTACCCTTCATCATGTATTCATGCAATGTTTTTCCCATGGATAAGACCAAGGACATATACATATGAGAAGTATTGCCACTTACTATGTGCATACAATGCAAACCTTTAGCTTTCTGGTCATGATATGGAAGGTGTTGCCACTTCTCTTGTCAAGAAGTTACACTCCTATATATTGATTCATCTTAGGATTGTAGAAATTCCCTCCTTTCTGTATACCTAACCCTGTACCTGCATTCAATCATCTCTTCAAAACATTATTTCTTACATTCCTTCGTCATTCAACTATCTCACTGTACATGTAAGAGCTAATATGTATCATCAAGATTGTTATATCCTTGATTTCTCCTTTATTATCTGTCATAGCCTTTGATAATGGAATATAAAACTTTAGCACAAAGACCTCATAGTGTGCCTTAGAGAATGCACGAAATTGCATCTATGACTTCTTTAATGGATATTTGGGCAAAACACACTGTATGATAGTTCATGGAGGTCTAGAGGAGGGCTGTTAGATAACGATTTGTTCAAATAGAGTTTTCACTCATAGAAAAACCTCATCAACACCTTCTTATGGCCCCAAATTATAATTATAGCAAATTTGGAATCTTGAAGCATGAAGAATCATCGAATTTACACTACTTACCTTAGATCCTCTGTTCATTGTCATGCTCTCACGAAATTGGGATATTTCTGTCACCTATAACTCAAAAAGTATTCATTTTCAACACAACCCGTTAAAAACCCACCTCATGAAATTCCTCACGACCTTACCTACAAAATTTCAGATCATTTAGATTTATTTTGCAGAAGTTATGCCTTCTGATACGGCCCAGATTCCACCAAAACAAACTCTGTCACGAACATGGAGAATTTTGTCATGAATATCTCGAGCTAAAATTATTGGATTAAGCTGAAATTTTTTGAGCTTAGGATTTTGGATGGGACAAATATTCACTAAAATTTTCAGCTCGATAGGCTGGATAAATCATTCAAAATTCGATGCCCTAGTTCATGGCCGAAATCACACATTGCTTACTCAAAACGTGGGGTCAAACGCTGAAGTAAATTTCCTTGGATTTGTGTTCGATTTTTCCTCCTCTTTGTGATGACATTAAGGTCTATAAGAGTTTCCAAGAAATATAGTTAGCAATCTTTATTCAAAATTTCTTCAACACATGGACTTGCGTCATTCACACATAGATATAGTAGAATTTTACACTATAAATGATCTCTTTTTCATTATTATTACATCTTAATCCAATCTTTCTCAACATAAAAAATTACAGTCATTTCATACTACGCCTACATAGGCTTATCCAAACAATTAACACACCCATTCTCTACTCTCTCTAGCTTCCTCTATCCTCCTCTCATAAAATCTTGTCTTCTTTTTTCAAGAATAGGCAAGTTCTTTTGGATTAGACTAACTTGATCCAACTAAGGAGTTGTTTCAACAACTTCTTATATTCTCTCAATATCCCTTGACTTGATAAATCTTTTTACTTGGCATATAGTTAGGGAATCTCCTCCATATCTTATGATTCTCTTGATCTTCTTCCTTCCAATGTGGCTTGACCATGAACAACTCACATTTACTTAGGATGACTAACATATAACCTTTACTCTCATCGTGAAGAGTATTTACAATCATGACTTCAAATATTCAAAGCACATACTTTGGAGGGAAACAATACAACATCTAACACATGCTTAGAATGCCTTTCAAGGCTTATTTAGACTTGTTTGTTTTTAACCAAGCATCAAGAAGATGCTCTTACATTAGCTGGCTAAAAAGGGTAGGCCAAATATTGATCAAAGGGATGTGTTCTTGAAACCCTCATTTTTTCAAATCATGGAGATGAATTGTTTTTATGAAGAGGGTGAAATTGATGTATTGGCTAGATTTTATGCATAGCTAAAACCTATGCAGTCATGAGATAAATCTCTCTCATTTACCGGTGAGGTTCCTGTGTAAGATTTTTGTCAATTATGTATTCTAATAACTATATGTGGGTTTTACTTTAACTGCGAAGATCATGAACCATAGCTAAACAATTGTCCAGCAAACAAGCAGCTATAAAGAATTATTTGCAGAAGGGGGGATAATTAAATATGGAAAGAAGGAGAAGAAGATGAAGATGTGTAATCCAACCAATAGTTTACAAAGTTGGTCTCATACACATAGATAAAACAAATAGATCTCACAATACAAAATCAAAGGAAATGAAAGCTTCTAATCTAAATCTTAGACAATGCAAAGTTTATCTAAATATCTACACAGAAGTAAGAAGTAAATGCACTATTGACACAAAGTTCTCTAGAAATCTACCTCTGTTTAAATCCTCAGCTTTCAGAAAAGATATCAAGGGTTTCAGCAAAAATAAGAGAAATGGCTTACAACATTTTCTAGGAAGTTAAACAGTAACAAAGGAGTTAATGGCTGTAAGATTTTCCATGTCCTATTTCATCTATCATAATGAGATTCTTGCAATGGTCAAAGTCTAGGATACCACACAGAGAATTCTGGTTGGGAAATGTCGTACTTGCAGGGCAAGCTCTACAAACTCATGGGAAAGATAGTGTCTATCAATATAAGCCTTCTCCAGAGCACAGTTTTACAAATCATATCATAGCCAAGAATAAATTATTAGGAAAAAAAGGCACCATTAATTTGCAAGGAAATTAGTGGGCAAGTTGAATTTTTCTTATAGCAAATTGGAGCCTCGTATCAGTGCGTAACATAGCTACGTGGGTATGTGTGTCCCCCAAAATCCTGAAGTCCGGGACGTCCCAGACGTTTTGGGGATGCTGGGACGGGGGAAAATTTTCCCCCACGTTTCCCATAGGGTAAGGAACAAAGGAAACATCCCAGAGACTAGGAGAAATGTCCCGGGGATGTATGAGATGTTTGGGGGACGGTTGGATGTCCCCGAAACGTTTCGGGGACTTATGTTTTCTTTAAATTAATTTGTTTATTATTTTCTCTTTATAAATGTTTACCCGTTAATGATAACCCTATTGTATTGTATCACAAAGACATATTAAGAAACAAGAGTGATATATGAATACATAATTTTTTTAGCACAAATACACATGGACTGTAATAACATGGTATGAAAACCAGCAGCATACATATTGATATTAAAAATTATATGGACATATAACAGTAGTATAGCTATATGAATGCTGCGAATTTTTAATATGGACGTCTGAATGTGTATTGTATGCACATGGTAGACTTATATATAAATATGAATTGTTATTCATAATTTTTAAAAAAACTTATCTGTATACTTTTTAATATTTATAATTTTATTTATTATTTTAATAATTGTCTCCTGCCGTCCCAGAAACTCCATCCCCACGTCCCGCCATCTCGCGGAGTCTTAGGTAACCATGTTGTTCAAGGATGGGCTATTGATATTGAAGTGAATTGGTGGTTATCGAATTTCTTTATTTAAATCAACTTGAAATTGGGGTGCTTTTGCATCTTCAGCAGCCCCCCTTTCATTTGGAAACTTGTACCATATTCATTGTAAGGCCTTATGGACGTGGATGGATTAGTAGAAAATCTCCCATTCTGATTAGCTTCTTATTTAGCTCGTCATTACTTTATGCATTCTTGTTTGCTGGTTGATTGCTTGGATTGTTGTCTCTAATAAAACAGGGGAATGCATTGTTGTAAAAGTAATTTTACCATCTCTTGAACTAGAAGTGCTAACAAAATGTAATATTTTACACAGTTAGTCTAATCTAGGTGATGGGAAAGCTAATACCTTGTATTGTTTATTTTCTTATGCTTGAGAGCTGAATTCATTCACGACGTTTGCTTGCTGTGACTGGTTTATTTGTCCGCCAACATGCATCAGTCCCACATATTTTTTTGTGTAGTTCTGTACTTGGCGAGCTGCAAAATTATTTAATGATAATAATCCAGAATTTCCTTAAATGTTTTAAAACTTATTTGTATTTTGAATGTCTTGTGTCTTACAGCAAAATAATTAATTGTTGTGGTGTATTAAGATTTGCCACTACAAGTAGATGCAATTATCTTATTTTGTAGCTTGTATTTTTTCGTTTAACTTTCCTGCTGAAGAATGTTGGTAATAACTAAAGCATGCTTAATGCAGTTGTCAAAAAAGTATTGATTATTGTATTGTTCTCTCACGTCATGATAGGACCTTATACAAACTTATAACCTTTTTTTCAACATAAAGGAAGTGTAAATAATCTTTATTTTTCTTCAATCAATGTATAGGCAGAACTACAAATGAAAACTGCCACTGTAAATAATCTTTATTTTTCTTCAATCAATGTATAGGCACAACTACAAATGAAAACTGCCACTAGTATTGTCATGGGTTTGGAAAAATTTGTGGTTTGTTTGATTTTAGGGATAATGTGTATTAGCTCATTGACATTGAGCAACTATAGTCCTTCACATTGCAGTTTGCAGTCTGTTGAATGTATGTACTACCTCACAGGTTTTCATTCTATATTTGGATGTCACTTTGTTATTTTACAGATAATATATGTATTTTCATTTTCAAATGTGAATTAAGTGGATTAAACGTGAAGTCATTTCCAGATATATGCTTCAAGAATTAAAATCTGTGGAAATAATTTCAAAAACTATATCCATTAGGACCGTCTATTCTTTCAAAGCATTTGTTCTTCTTCTAGTTTTTTCCTGTTACTAAACTGGTAATTTCTGTGCTTCATTAAGTTTTTGACTTTGATCATCTTTTGGTTGCGCTACCTGAAAATTTATGGCTCTCTTTAAATTTACAAGATTGTATTATTTAATAAATGGCTGAAACTTACATTTTTAAACAAATTGCATTCTTTAATTTCCAATTCATTATCTTTGTAATGCACTATTTTTGTTCAATGCTTGCAGAATAGGTTGTCTCTTTCTTTTTTCCTTTTTTGGATGAAATAGTCTATATTACTTTATAAAATATTACAGCTTATCCACAAAAAATATGGGTGGTAAAGGGCACACCCCACGAACAAACTAGCCATGACGGCTAGGAGACTAAAGTATCAAGCCCAAGGGGCAACAACAAACTTAACAACAATGCCAGAAAACCAAAAGTAAGAACTAGGCCGGTGCAGCAAACATAGTGGCAGGGGGTGGTGGAGGCCCCTTATCCTCCAAGTTACTACCAGGAAGATTATTGCCATCCGGAAGGGGCGGTCAACCTGAAGCAACTTCTTCATCTTTGTCTTCATGCTGGTTAGGAGAAATAGCAAGAGCCAACCTGGGAACTTTGCCAGATTCCCGCCCATCCCTCTGCATAGGAGGCATGGAGTGGTGATGGGAACCCCAGCCATTGTGCTGCGCAGAACGGTGAAGGGGACCCCCAACCACCGTGATTGACAGGGCTATGCCGTTGCTCGGACTGCCACCTGGGAGAGCGATGACGATGAGCTTGGTCGACCGACCGGCCATAGCCACGACGCCCTCTTGAACGAACACTCCCAGAAGGGGAGGTAGGGGGTTCCCGCACCACAGTGCAAGGAGCATTGACCCAATGATCCAGAAGGGTCTGAAGGTGTCGCACCTCCAGCTCCACCTTGTGGGCCTGGTCCTGGATCTGGAAGAACGCATTCGAGATAAGCATGGCCTTATCATAATGTGAAAGAATACAAGAAACTGCGGAATTAGCAAAAACAATAGAATTGCGTTCTTTCCATATAAAAAAGGATCTCCACTCTGAAATTATGCCACACTTGCGCAAAAGCATGGGGAATGGAAATAGAATCCCCCAGCAAAGCATGTTGCCAATGAAATTGTGCAGGTCTAAACGGCTAAAAGAAATCGTGGATCCAAGCCCAAATAGCTTGAGCTTTTGGGCAGTACCAGAACAGATGTATGAGTGTCTCAATGTGCCCACAAAAAGGGCATAGCCGAGAAGCTATCCCACAATGAGCTAATCTGCGCCAAGAGGGAGGCCTTGATAAAGCAGACACCAAGCAAAATAAGCTAACTTGGGCTGAATGATGGCTTTCCAAACGATATGAAATCTAGCTTCCTAGGATGACCATCCAGAATTGATGGACCATCTGGAGTTAAGCAAGGCCACCATTGGCAGCTTGGGAGTGAGCAGAGCATAATCTTTCCCTGGGGAGTAATTTAAAAAAGGGGTATCTGGAAACCATTTCCAATCCTTCCACCAAGGCCTGAGAGAGATGACACCAACTTTGTGAAGCATCTCGGTAGGAATGGAATCAAGAACTTCCTGATAAGACTCTCTGTCAGTATAAGCAAGCTGAAAATTAGCTTTAGCTTGACACCAAGTGAGAAGTAATCTGGTCTACTTGCAAAAGACGTCTTTAAGAGTGCGCAAGCCTCGACGATACAACTTAAGAGCATGAACCCAGGGCACTTGGGCAAACAGCACATCATGAAAATTGATGAGAGGAGACCACCAAATGTTGTGGTCATTAATGGACAGCCCATTTCTGAATCCATCCCCTTCCCAGATTAAAAAGGGTTTGAGTAACTCCCAAGCTTTCCATATGCTTTTGACAACAAAGGTGCCCACAACCTTAACCGGGGCTTTGATAATGAGTAGACTATGAAAATCCAGCCCTTGCCAAGTTTTACGCCCATGTGGGGAGCCTTGACAAATACAATTGCGAATCAACACTTTCCAGGCTTCGTTGTCTCTTTTTGAAAAGTATTTGTTCTATATTGTGTGGTAGGTGTCTTCTGTAGACATTCTCAAGTTTCCTCCAATTGGTACATCAAGTTTGTTCTTTGGATGGATATTTCGTGGTGGGTGTCTCAGGGGACATTTTCAAATTTCCTTCAACTTCACAGGTCACAAGATCATTTTTTTGTGAGGTAGTAGTAAGAAAAATAAACTTTTCTTACTACAATAAATCTATGAGGATCTTGTCAAACTCTTTGCTTTCAAGTCAAACACTCTTATGCTATATAGCACTTGTAATTCATTTTCATGTCAAAAGCCATCACTTCATATGTCACATTACTTGAGAAAAATTACAAAATATGTGTATGATGCATGTACTTATTAGAAATGGAATAATTTTAGGGCTCATACCATTCTATGTAATTAACTTTCATGTCATAAGCCATCACTTCATATTTAACAATGCTTAAGAGAAATTACAAAACATGTGTATGATGTATGTACTCAATTTTTAGGGCTCATACCATTGTATAAGTACACCTCGTATCTTTAGATAGTAACATTGAAGCAATTTAGAGGTTTAGGATGAAAAAATTGTCTAGAATTGTATTAAATAAGTTATCCTTTTTAGTCCTTACAACATTTTTATATTAAAGAAATTGTTTTCAAACATATGAGATGGTAATAGGAAAGTAAGTGCAATTTATTTGTATTATTTTGTATGTATTGGATCACTAAAATGACCTGATAAGCCTTGCATCAAGTTGTCAATCCTCAAATTATGTAGGGTTGTGCATATCTTACAATCATCCTAGCCCAAAATAATAACTCAAATAATTGTCATCTATGTTTTCAAATCAAACAAATATCTACTCGTGTGCGCACTCAGAAAATTGGAAACCCTAACTTGTGCATATGCTATAATCATCCTAGTCCATAAGCTCATATTTTTGGGAGGTAAACTAGATATGTATTAGGGAATTGACATAAATAGTGACAGAACTAAGCAAGTTATGGTTCATCTTTAATTATATCAAAACTAGCAATTACATATGGAAGGGATGTCAATGTAAAGTTACTTTGTTTTTTTATTTTTTATGTGATAATTGTGTGATAAATTTGTAAATGCAATATATCAATGCGCTTAATAATATATAGAATACTTTCATGTCCACTCAAAATTGGTTTTTAAGTGCTTTGGTGTAGAAATGGGCCTAGAATGACAACGGTGATAATTTATATATTGTCAAGTATAAATCATATCATAACATCTAAAAATTATTTGAGTTCTAAACTTGCAAATTTTAGAAGCAAATATTGCAAGGAAAATGTAGGAGTTTATGTTTTTTTTAACTACAAGCAACCTCACAATGAGAAAAGCCAAATCGTTGCAAGCAAATTTGTCACATTTGGAAGGTTCTTCTTGCCAAAAAAACCTTTCTTAGTGCACAAATCTTGTCTTTTTGGGCCATCAACAAATGGAATTATGCAATGATAGCTCTCTCAAATTCAACACCTCATCCACTATTAATTGTTGTGGAAATAAATGATTTCTATATAATTCTTTCAGTGAAATTACACACTCATCAAAATAAAAGAATGTTCAAACTAGCAACAAGCAAAGGTCGAATTTTGGTCTATTTCTTCCCATGTAATTCTTTCGAAGAAATAAACTAGGCAAACAAAACCTAGACTAATACATCCAAACATATCACAAATGTACCAACAAAAAAGAGTTGGACAAGAATAAGGATGGAATTTCAAGCATCAAGGTCCTTGATGTCACCACACATTCTTAAGATCACACATGCAATTGCTTTGTCGATTGTGATGAGGACACCAAGTAGATTTTGGGCCAATTCCTACCAACAAGAAGAAGCTTACATTACCACCAGATCACATTATTTGAACAAAGCATTTTCATAACCAACAACAACTTATTTTACAACCAATCTATTGCAATTGAAGGCTGGATATTCCATTTGGAGAGTAGGAAAAGATTCAAAATTTAATTCACCATTAATAAATTATTTGTTCCAAAATCTTGCAATGAAAAATACCCACACTTACATGAGTGCACAATCTTGTCAAACATTATTATCCACCTCAATTATCTTTCAAACTACCAAAGGTGCAACAATAGACCTAGTGTAATAATAAGGGTAAAACCAATTTCCATGATAGTTCCATGATTGGAGCCCAAAATTACATGTATCCAATAGAATGGATATGCACCTATAGCTAAATGTACATGCCATACAAAGACAACCAATTGCATACTAGAAATATGAAAATGGTGATTACACTTCAAAGAACCTTCTCCATAAAGGGAGCATTTCTTTGTGTTGTATTAACTTTAGGAAAAATAGAAAGAAATGGCCTCACAAGGTGTTGTAGCCTAAATCCACCACTCACATTTTTTTCATGGAAGGGATGGCGAAAACATTAATAAACTATAGAGATGCAAAACAATGTAAGCATGCAATATCATATTTCTTATCAACAATTCATAGAATGCTAGGCTAAATGGACCATTTCAAATAATTTAGAATTACACCCCCCAAAATAGATTAGAGAGAATAATATTTTCAACATGCTTTCTATTACAAAATCGGACTAGTAATAAGTATAAATTATTTGAAATGGTCCCTCTAACTAAAAAAAAACATAAAAAGGAATGAAAGATAACAATTTTTTTAAATGATTATAGTTCAAAAACTATAATCTACAACATCAAACCGAACAAAATTTTTAACCAAAATCTATGTTTACTTATTTATAGACCGATGTTCAAAATTTGGACAACCAAAGAAACACACTGAAAATCTCTAAGAAACCAAATAAAGTTTATTGTATTCAAGAATTAACATTCGAGAGCATATACGATCAACAATTTGTCTAGAGGTGGTCTAAAATACCCAAGGCAAGATGAGCACTCCACTTGGTCAAGAAAAGTAGTCTTCAACAAACTATCTTGCTAAACAAATTCTCCCAAACCTTCTTCCGCAGTCCTAAGTAATCTTGTATTTACATAGATTCATATCCCTCCATGTATACACAATATAACAATAAAATAAGATGAGAACCAATATATGAATATTCCAACTAAATTAAAGATGAGAAACATATTATTTTGGCAAAGACTTCTTCACTGGTATATAAAAGACGAAGTAATTTGTTGAGTAAGGTAAAATTACTATATTAAGATAAGACAATATTTTAATAGATATACTATTCCTAGAACCTACACTCAACTATATGCCCAAGAAACATAGACTAAAGTTGAAAAATCCAGAAAAGAAATCAATGGGAATTCCTTGAATTGGTGGAAAGCTAACTAACTTTTAATGAATAGCTACAAATTGTGAGAGATTTCAACAATTTTTATCCATAGAAGACATTGAGGAGCTATAATTAGTTCTCCACTTGAACACACAAGAAATTACTCCTAATGCTTCAATTGCTTTACATGTTAGAATAACCCTAAGATCATCTTTGATTTCTCAGGGCTTATCAACCCTAACAAACACAAGGTGTCAAATAATGTTAACCCCCTCAACAACTTCTCTAAATGTTAATAGCAATATAGCACACCATGTGTTTAACTTTGGAAGTGATGTATGTAAGGTGAAATTTCAAGTACAACCAACACGATCATTTAGAACATATAAATCATCACCCAAAAATATCTTTAAGAAAAAAATCCATAAATAATTTCTCCTTAGGTGTAATAAAAATTACAAAAATACATCGCCTAAAATAGAGTAGTTTATATATTACTTTCAATATTAACTTCCTAAACAAAAAATAATCCATTGTCTCGCTTTCATCCTCTATCCCGATCTCTATCACAACAAAAAATATTACCAAAGACTACAAGTCACTCAAGGTTTAAAATATCGAGTGTAAAAAGGAGCGAATGAGGTCTCATATCAAAATCAAAATGAAAACCCTAGCATGAACTCTATTCCACATAAAATAAAGACAAACTAAACAAGGATGATCAAGAGCTAAATTACTTGGTCAAAGGAAAGGACATCCTAAGAGATGATACTTTTTCCTCATGCTAGAGAAAATGAAAATATGATGTTAACAAGGAAAGGTGTAAACAAAACTTTTTTAGAATAGGTCAAGATCAAAAAGTCATTTATCTTGCTATTGGGAAAAATAAGGATTTGTTCGATTTGCACGAAAGTTATCATAACCATATCTATTCGTCAATTACTTAGAGATTAAATATTACATGCTTAATTTCCCGATTCTAATAAAAATCAACAAATCTATCCCAATAAGCATATGAGACCATTATATATGCCCATGCAACCAATGCCATACAAACCAAATATAAGAATTATTGCATTGAGCTATATAACTGAAGAAACAAGGATTGGAATCAAAATGATAAATAGTTTTCATGGATTACAATTACGTCCAAACTCAAGCTCCAAGATTGGGATTAGCCAAATTTTCCTTGCCATTTTCAATAAAAGTCTCCTAGACCCTTGAACCAAGTTTTTCAAAGTAGTAGGGTTTAGGTACATCTTCATCTTTGTTATATCACTTATAGAAAATAATATTGAAGATGAAATTGAGCAATCCACCAAATTTGGAGGATTATGATCAAATTAATATAGTTTTAATGGAATACAATCATGTCCAGATTCAAGTTCCAAAGCTTTGATAGGCCCAACCATTTCATTTTCAATAAATGCACACATAGCCTCAAACCAAGATTTACAAGGGAATAGGGTTTAGGTAAAACTACATATTTGGAGAACCAAAACCCTAATCATTATTCACTAGAAGCTTTACGAAAACTGTACAATCCCCCAAAATTTGTGGTCTGAGATCAATAACTATTTTTTACCGGACACAATGCTTATGGTTGGGATTGGCCAAGCCGATCATGAGATTTAGAACTAGAAGACAAGATTTATTATTGAAGAGAAACCAAGGTTTAAGGAAAACTGACCTTAACTTAGCGTCAAAACCATAAAACTATGACAAACAGGCATCATGGCTCCAGTAAAGGACCTTTGACAACATAGTGGTTTCCACAATGGCTTTGGATTCTTCATCCTCATCCTTTGTAACTTTACTATTTGGCATTTATCTTTCTTACTATCCTCCTCCCCCCCTTTCTTTTTCCTATTACTTATGAGACCTAGGGCATGTTCCTTATCTCTTTCTCTACCCTCATGAGACATCTTATCCCTTTATACACCATCCATTTCCTTGTCTCTCTATGAGATTGATGATCTTTGTGGTGTTCGATCCATTTCATTTAGAGGGATGAGGATATTTACATTGATCCTAGTAAGTCTCCTCCTCATTTATAATATCTCTCCCTCTACCCTCATTACAAACTCTCCCATTTTCCACAATGATGACAATGATGTTGGTGGTGTTATCTCCAATTATACCCTCCCTGAATCCGCTGATAAAACTCCATAAATGCGGTCCTATGCATATATGTTGGTTAAACCAACACGATCTTATTTTCAAAATATCTGACAAATTTTTACCAAAAAAATCTATCGATAAATCAGCCTTTTGGTCACCCATGTGCCCCCAAGAGTTGTTTTAAAGAGCTTTCAAGCCCTTCTCTCATCCTCAACGGAAAATCATGCTACAACACATGGCTCAATAGGGATGGGGTGCATTTTTTTCACCAAGTGCACCAATAACTTAGTGTAAGTGGTGTAAAAAAGTGTGACCCATTCCAAAACTCAAAAACATGTAAGTTTTTCTAGCTATCAAACTACTAGTAGTTGTTTCCATTCTTCCTGCACGTACGCACATGTCTTCTCCAACTGTCGGAATCTCTTCCTCTCCTCCATTCCTACTGCTTCCACAAAATTTCCACCACCTCCAACATAATTTTTCAACTATTCCACACTGCTGTAATGTGAGGAATGAATATTTTAAAGAAAAGTCCTAAATCAAGAGCTGTTAGAAACCCTAGGGCATAAAACCAAAAATTGTTCATATCTCTCAAATCGTGCATCGGATTCCTATGAAATTTTGAGAAAATATCCCTTATCTAAACTCCTTGGAGAATCTCAAAATATAAATATCTGATATGGTCTAGATTTTTTACATAAACCATTCAAAAAATTCTATCCTAGAACACTTTATCTTTGTTTGCCATCAAACTGTGAAGCGAATTGAGCCAAAAAATTGAATAGAGCATCTGAATAAAAAAACCTAGAAATACTCCATTGATTTTTCAATGATCTGACACTCCGAATATTAGCTTATAAAAATAGTAAGTACCACTGGTTTGCACTTTCCTTTTTTAGTAAGTTTCCAAAAACGACAAACTCCTCTAGAAGAACAGATACTGAAAATCATATAGATCGAAAACCAGGGCACGTGGTTCAAAAAAAAAAAAAGCAAAAAACAACTTTCCAAAAATGGAAAGTGCTTCAAATTGACCCCAAAACATATTTGGCAAACCCAGAACGTGAAGGGAACACTTCAGTGAAAGAAACAAGACCGAAAACGTGACACTGCGTAAAATAGCAACCCCTGAGACCAACTTTCTAAAAATAGTAGTTTTCAGTTCTAATTGTAAAAAGTTACTACCATCTCTGTAGTAGATTATATCACTACTTTTTTCATCCTTTTGGGATTGTAAGATGATTCCAAGGCTCAAAAATAGCATTTATAACTTCATATTGGTCTTGGAAGCATCGTCATGAATTCAAGTGTGCTCAGAAGTAATGCAAGACATCACAAGACACCACAAATGAATTCATCTTAATCACTTAGAGAGTTGGGTGATTCAACATGAGTTTGTAAGAGAGTTCAATGAATTGTAGTGGCTCATCAGTCAGGTATTGAGGAGGATCATCGTGAGCAGTGCTTGTATCCGTCTTGAGCTCACATTGAGAAGTCCTAAAACAATGTTTCTCAACACTCATTTCGTGACCTGAGATGTCTGAGAATCATGCGAAAGGAGGAATTATGATAAAAAAGTGTTCAAAAATTATTTCATCAAAGTTTTCCAGTGAGTACAATAGCGGATATGTAGAAAAATTCATCATAGATTGGTTTCAATCCTCAAACTTCTTTAAAGTGGACCTCGGTGAGTAACGTCTATAGACACCAAGGTGATAATTCAACAATGTTTCTAAACACTCAATTTGAGGTGTCTAGGAATCATTAAAAGGAGATTTCTCAAGGTGTGAATATTTTGAGGATTCAAAGTTCACTACATTGGAGCATCTCACTGATTCACCAACGAGGTTGATCTACACCAGAGGCAGAGTGTTCCTCATCCACGCTTCAGAGCGCCTTCTTCTCTCTCCTTCTCCCTTTCTCCATATTATTTATCTCCCCATTCTAAGTCTTCATTGGGAATTATCATTGTATTTTGTCTCATTCACTTAAGTGGCTTTATGAAGTAACATTGTAAAATTTCCTTTAATTTATAAAAAAGGAACTTTTTTCTCACTTCCTAGGAAGGTGAAAAGTCATGAGTGGAATGAAACAACGAAGAGCCATGTGGGGGGTAAGTGAAGAACCAATCCAGATTGCTAGAAATTGGGATGGCCTCTCCATTCCAATGGATTATAGATTTTGAATACTTCTACTTTGTGGCAATATTGGATGGTGTTTCTTGGACTTTGTGTGATAAATATACATGAAATAAAGCTATAATTTCTTCCACTTTCTCCTTTCCCCTTGCTTTGTACAACTTGTGTAAATTTCAATCAAGGAATAGATTTTCTACTTTCCAAGATGTATGAATATGTGTAGTTTTGTATATGTGGTTTCCTCTCGTCATTGACACGATAAACATGGTTGTTACAGACATCTCATGGCTATTCTATTTCCCTCATTTATACACTTTGTAAGCATAGTGACGTAAGAGCTTTATATCTTTGATAGATGAATTTGAGAAATTGGTGTCTCAATTTTCCCATCTCACTAGATAGCTTCATTTTGTTTTCTCTATATTGAATGATGAACTACTCCATTCACTAGGTATGAGACTCTGATTTCCTACTCACAACAATAATCTTCCTTTCATAATTTCTCTCCTTTCCCCTCATCGCTGCAATTTCCTCCCTTGCACCCCATACAAGCTCTTTGTGACAAGTTTAGTGAAGTTTCCCTATGTGATCCCCGACCAATTTATCCACCCATGAAATTTTGATAGGATTAGGATTAGTTACATTCAATAATGGGAGTTGTACCATTCAATGCAGAGAGACATAGCCCTGTGAATGTTGGTGGAGACACCTAATTTGGCCACCCAAATTTTTTTCTCACCAACAGTATCTTATTTCCCTTTATCTTGATGCATCCATATTGGTCAGCTTCTTCCCCAAATCCTTTAGATATAGAAGATGAATTGGATTCTTGGTAACCATATTTTCTTTCCTAAAAATACAACTGACTAAAGTTTTCTTTCAACTCAAGAAAGAAAATCAAGTGTTGGTCATCATTGAACACCTGCCAATTATCTGCATTATCTAGGACGTTGGGTTTGAAAATCATCTCCACTAAAAATTTATCTTGGGAAAAATCCGGATGAGGAATGAGCAAGGACCCAGAAAATTCTAGAGCATCTACTCTAGATTTACTTTCTCTTGGCACAACATTAATTGAAAATGCATCTAATAACTCAACAAAATCCCATACCAAATTTCTACAGTGTTTCAGCATTTGGTTCTTTACCTGAAAATCTCCTTGAACTTGTTTAACAATAAGTTATACATCCCCTTGAGCACATAGGTTATTTATTCCCATTTCCATCGCTATTGCTAGGCCAAGAAGAAGGGCCTCATACTCAACAATATTATTAGTATTAGAAAATTGGAGGTTATAAGAGAAAGGGTGAAGTTTACTATCTAAAAAAACCAATACAACTCCAACTCTAGAACCAACTATGGACCAAATTCTGTCAAACTTGGGAATTCAAATACCAAAAGGATTATCCTAAACCACCTTGGGAACTTTGGCCCCAGTGTCATACATTATCATGTAATTTCCATGTCCAATATCTTCATAAAGAATATGATCCTTAGGGTTATCTATCTTTTGAACAATATATTCATCATGTCTCTCCAGTAACAATAACTTCATTTGTCCATTGAATAAAATAAGAGCATGAGACCAATCCATATGTATCTCTCCTCCAACTTCCCTGCAAGAGTTTTTACTTAATAGCATACCATATGACAGAGGAATATTTGCAACCAAGATAGTGGACTTGACTCTTTTCTTCGGGAATGCAACAAAAGCTACCTGATCATATTTTATTCTCTCGACTAGGGGCACCTCCTTATTTTCCATGGAATAACATGAGCCAAAGGTTTGGGTTAAGTTGAGGCCAAGGGGCATGGGCAAAAATTTGCTGGCATTACATTATCTAATGCTCTGGAGTCGATGACACAATTACTGAGCTTGTGGCCAGCTATTAATAGTGTAATATAGAAGGGTTAAATCTTCTCTAAAGTAGAGGGTGTAGAGGCCATCAAATTTTGTGGGAAAGGAGAGATGGGGGTAAGAAAAAGGCCTTTGGAAGTTGTAGGGGATTGACCAGGCTTAGATTTGACAAATTTCATCACTTGAACAAAGGCTTCTGGGTGAGTTTGGTAAAATTCATATTCCAAAATCTGAATTTTGGTCTTCTTGACGTGATCAATTATATTAAAAAGATCATGAGGTAGACGGGGGTTTCTTGACTAGAAGCAACAAAAGATTTAGTTTTATCATCTTTTAAGGCTGAAGGTGCTTTTCACATAGGAGTAAAAGGTTGTAATTGTTTTCAGTACAAAAGAGGAAGTAGTTGGAGCTATTATATGAAGAAGAGGTGCTTAATTTCTTAGTAGTAGTAGTAGGAATGGGTGCTCCTCTATTTGTAAATATTTTAATAGTGACTAGAACTTCCTTAGAATTATCCTTATTTGCAGGTTTCACAACATCCTTCTTCTTGTTCAATTATTCTCTATTCACGACATCATAGGATTCATTGTTTATGTCTACAACCACTTCAGCATAATCATCATCTTCATCATCTTACTCCCTCAATAGTAAGAAAGTTGATTTGGGAGTCATATCCATCCTCCTAAATCTCTTTAGATTCTTCTTCATGTTCTTCCATTTATTTTACTTCTTCCTTATCATCAGGGTCCTGGTCTTCACAGAGCTACATTCACTGGGACTTTAACAGGGAGGATATTTTATTGCCAGCTTTGGTTTGAGCAAGAGGGAGACGATTCTTTGGCTTAAAATTCCTTCATGGGATATCATTATATGGCATGTTATGAACAAGTTGTTTCTTGATTGTGAGCATATCATTCACCAGCTATTGGACCGAATGCTCAAAATGGGATGTACTTGAAGTAGAGGCTTTAGCCTTGGGTGGTTCCTTTCTTAACTTTCATGACAAATTATCAGGTCATCTTCTATGCTTATGGCTAAAGGTTGATCATCATCCAGAGTAGCAAGACCAGCTCTTCTTAATGCATAAATCACCTCTGGAAATTGAACGTTAAGAAAGAAACATTTCAAAATTTGATCACCAGGGGTGAGTAGCACATGAAATTTTACAAACCAATTTATTAAATTTAGAGACAAATTTATGCATAAGTTCATAAGGCTCCATTTTAATCTGAGTAAAACTTGTGCTGAAGAGAGCATGAACATCTTCATCAAGTTTGAATCTATTCTCAAACTGAGTCTTTATTGTATTCTAGCTAGTAATGGTACCAGGTGGGAGATGGTAGAACTAATCTGGCAACATTATCTTGCAAAGTCTTACAAAAAGTCTGATAGAAACATCCTCCTGCTCAACTCCAAGAACTACACAGGAAATAATAAAGGAGGCAATGTTTTCATTTGGATGGACTTTACCAATTACCTCTGAACTTAGGGAAATTCTTTCTTGTTCCCCTGAGGGCAGGTCAAAGAAAATGTTGTGGAAGGGCTAAAGTTCCAACTCGCGGACCCCAAGACAAAGGTGCAACCATTGTAGGAAAAATAGTTTGCAAAAGGAATGAAAAAACTTACTAACACTAAAGCCTAAGCACTAGGACATACTTGCGGCTTGATTGCCAGTGTCAACTTGAGAGGATGGACCAGATCTTTCTTTTGTAGGAGTTCTCAAAGACCTGTTACTTCTACCTCTTCTTTCTAGAGTTGATTGAAAACCTTGTTGTTTCAGCAACTAAAAATCAAGATCTTCAAAACCTTGGGCTCTTTATCCTTATGTGTATCTTCTTTAAGCCAGTGTGTTGCGATTGCTGATTTTATTTTAAATATTTTCCAGTGGGGAATCACAACATGTGCCCCATGGTGGGCGCCAAAAAAATTGTTGGTTGGAAATTTTGTATCTGAGTATAACAACAGTTTAGGGGGACAACAATCCCTCCTCTTTATGGGAGGAGGTTACCCGTATTCACTAAAACTTGGGAATCTACTTATTTTACAAATGTACAACTAACTATCATTAAATGAGGATTTTGGCGTACAGAATGTCTCAATATTCTATTAATCTCAATATAGAAGTTGAAAGTAGAGAAGGATTTTAGAGGAGGAAAACAATAGCTTATATTAGTAAGACGAATGAAAAACAGACACCAAGTTCAAGCTAATATACCAGTTAAGAATACCAATATTCTCCTTGGTCGTACAAGATTACTCACTATTGTAAGAAAAGAAGGTGAGTAAGGCAACACTTTCAGATATAGAGATTACATAATAAAAATCCTACCGATGCAATGCATGGAACTTTAAAAGCATATGAATTAGTGTATTTGAAAATCTACAAAACATAGATGTACTAGACACAAAGTTCTCCACACTACACAAATAGATTGAACACATAGTTTCAATATTCAAATATATTATATTCACATTTACAATGTCAAGAAGATAGCAATAGAAATAACACAGGGGAGTAGGAGAGAAAATATTCTTTTGTATTGATTTCAAAAGCTATGTATCATTACATTCTTGTGGCACCAAAATCCCAATCCCTTTACAATGAAAAAAAAACTTTATATAACCTGAGGGGCAGTTGTAACCAGCTTTATTAACCAATTGTCATTTAATTAAGTGATAAAACTTAATTAAATGAGTTACATTTAGCTAGATTTATTTACAATTTCATAAATTCCAAAATGATAAAGTTAACTTCAAAGTATAACATCTAGAAAGGGAGTCTCAAGAAACTAGAACAAGGAACACTTGTGAGAGATGCAAATAACGAGTCTTCACTTTGAGTATATGATACCTGAATTTTGCCAATGTGCACCAACAATATCCATGCCCTTTAGAATGATAGTATTGGATGTGGAATTCAACAAACTACCCTAAAGAGTATTCCATTTCCTTTATAATGCCTACATTTTGTAACAATCCCTTGGTGGCCTCTATGACAATGTTGTGCAGCTCTGGCAATCTCCTCCATCTTTTCCTTGGTAACATTTTCAGCCTTGAATAGGTCCTCCTTGATCAATGTAGTGAAATTTGATTTTACCTCATCCACTGAGTGTCATATCTATAGAATTGTCCCTTGTATACCTGACATCTAAAATCTTGTAAATCAACTAATATATCATACTTGAAGGCTTCTCCTTTTTGTACCATGATTTTGAGTTCAATGACTGCCTCTTCAAGTACTTTGATCTTCCCATTCAATACTGAACACCCATTTTCTGGAAAAATTACTCTTAGAATCATCTAATATTTTATGAGAAAGGAGGAATTTTATCATCTAGTGGTCCTCACGATTCTTAAATCCTAAATACATTCTAGCCATAGAATTGATTTTTTTTCAGATCATGTGATCACTGTAACAAATTGACTCTGGGCTAAGGAAATCTTGTCATATAATTTTTAGGCCTTGTCTATGAAATTCAAACTAGAGATCAACATTCCTTCCACCAATGGCTCAACAACTCTCCCATATGTAACCTATTTATGAATCTCTTTAATATATTTGACATCTTCTTCAGATTAAACAGTGGGAGGAGGCATTAAAGAGAGAAGAGTTGGATCAAGAATTTTATCACTAGAGAGAAAAGATTTGATGAAACTAGAGAGAACTTGGAAATGTTCTTCTAGTTGCTCCTGTGTTTGTTTATGTTTTTCTACTCTCTCAATTACTTTTAAAATTGTCTCCTTCAAGTTTTTGAACCTCTCCTTCAGGAGTAGATTCATCAAGTGGAATCCTAGCCAGTTCCAGGTCTGCAATAGTTTATATATTTTTCATGCTTTTCTCCTCTTGGGCTTTACAATTTCTAGAAATTTTTGGCCCTTTGAATCAGAGACTAACATTGAAGTTGTCTTGGCTCTTTTGGGTGGAGGAGTTAGAGTTATACTAAGAAAAATAATCTACAACATCAAAACTTAGAGCCACTATTTTTGGAGTAAACTTTCTCTTTTTGTTATGCAATCATGGGTTTAACCCATGTGAAAGAGTCACTTGAAGATGGAGGGGGGTGGTGCCAATGCCAAACTAGGAGAACCAAGAGACTAGATAAAGATAACATCAAGAGAAATTACCTCAATGGTAGAAGAAGATATTTCTTTGATTGGTGATTTGGGTTTTAGAATACTCACTTTCCCAGTGTCTAGTTCTATGATTTTCACCTCATCTTCTTATTTTTCACTATCTTCGCCACTTTCTTCCTCACCAATTTTCTCTTGATCATCTTCCTGATGTTATGTGTTGATGTTTTATGTATCATTCTTCTCTTCTTCAAATTTTCTCATCTCCTCTTCGTGGTTGTGTCACTTGTTCAGGAGTAGAAGTAACTTATCTTGTTAAACTTTGAACATTTTCTCCCTCTACCTCCTTCTCAGGATTATTTTCAAATTATTCTATCTCCTTAGCATTATCATTCTTTCAATATACGCTTAGGTTTGGTTGAGTCCAAAAGTGAGGAGGAAGGAGTTACTTAAGCCTGTGTCTCTGGAGGAGAAATGGGAGCCCCTTTCTATGATGAAGAATCCTCCTGAAAGGAAGATTGTTCCAGCTTTGGATTGTATGCTTTTATCTTTTTGTTTAACCAAACTTTAGTCATTACCAAAATAAAGTTAATTATCTTAGAGAGATCATCTCTCTCCTTCTATGACCAATCAATAGTAAGAAGGGGGTATGTGTTGGATAGTATTAATATATTCAATAGTATAGATCTTCATTATCATCTTGCAAGTCCTCTGGAACTTTATATACTTTGAAATCTTTGACCTATTGTAAAGATATTCTTCCAAAATAACTTCTCCTTACCTCATATTCATCTGAGAAATCTTCCGAGTGATCTTCAAGAGCAGGCACATGCTAAAAATACATTATTAGATGATTAGAGATGAAACCATTTACATCAAAATAATATCTTTTATGAAATTAATAAAATTTGAAGTCAACAATGGTTCTTTCCACATTTTGAGCATCCAAGGAAATCTTGCATGTATAATCCCCCAGTGAGATAGGGAATTAGTATGCCTATGATTTTTCTTATCTCCGCATGTTCTATGTAACATGTCTAATCATCTACAAACATCCACCAAAACCAACTTGTCATTGCAGTACCTAGGTAGCTTGTTTGATGAGCCTTCGAATCTAGCTAACCTAATACAAGAGAATATTCTAAATTGGATAAAAAGGATTCCATATGTTGATATCAACGGTTTTTCCTCTGCAGAAACACTGTTAGTTGTATTTCCCTCCAATAGCCTTGTTATGCACATGATGAAAAAATTATTCACCATTCTGAAATGTGATTTTCTATTTTCAAAGATGAGCTGGGAATAATACTCATAAACTAGTCAATTTTTCTCATCCTCTTGAGGAGACAATCCTACCCATACCCTGTAGGATGCTATTTTATACATGAGGTAGGAAGTCATGTAGACTATCATACTTTATTACACATTGACCAATTGTTTGGTGATATTTTCACAAATTATCTCTCCCCAATTTAAAGCTTTTTTCCCCCATAGATGATATTGATATAAACACACATCCAAAACTGAAATTCATTAGTGGGAAGGGAGGCCCATTAACCTAACGAGTAGAGTGATCATGTCAGATATCTCTTCTTTGAAATATGACCTGTATAAGACTTTGGGCAGTTTGGAAGCTCCCCTTTTCTGATACTTAAACCATGATTTGGCTAGCATTTCCTTATATTTATCCTTATCATGCTCAAACATATGTTGGGCTTGAACCAAGGTCAAGGTGTTTGAATCTTCAAATACATGGATCCTTAGCGCCGCATTTATGCAATTGACATCCAATTTGGAAATAACTTGGCCTTGAGGATCTTTGATTTCTTATGACACATGATCAAAACAAGAAGCACAAGCTAATATAGTGTCAGTACAATGGAATGAGAGAGGGAATCCAATAACATGAGCAAGTCCACTTTCCCTTAATACATTTGAGTTATGGGAGTGGGAGCGACTTCAGAGATACCGGTGCCCAAAAATCATCAAGATTGATATGTTTGAATATCACTGTCCCCAATGTTTGGCATAGAGATTTGCAAGGAAGAGATGTGCTCATACCCACCATAATGGAATTTCATGGTGGAAAGATGGAGAGATAGGCTTGGGAGAAATTGGGTTTAACAATGGCTTTCATAGAGAACAAAATAGTAGGGCCCAAAACTCAATTTGACACTAAATAAAAATAGGAGGCTCTATAATCACTCACCTTAGTTGCACGAAGAATGGAACTCTTCCTAGAATGCCAATTCAATTCAAAATTTTGAAAATGGATAGAAAATGAGCAAGTTAGGGCTAAAAAAGTACTTGAGGGCACACGAACGGAAGCACAATACACAATTGAATTTCTTTGACTTAGAATGGTTAAGATGAATTACTTTACTTCTTTTTATACCTTTTTTGTTTGAAAAATGACTGGGTAAATGATCAATTAAAAGTTTACAGTGTATTGCGGGGAATGGAGAGGTTCGTGGAACAATTTACTCATTTTCTCCTTATATTGTAGATATGATGGAGATGTGGGGAAATGAAGGGCCGAGGGATCACGGGGCATTAGGGACTCAAAATTATGAGGTACTTGCAATACATATAAAAATTTTATGTACGGAAAATGTGGGTTTTTGGGGAACAGGCTTCCGAAAGGAACAAGGGATGGGGGTACCTCAAACATTCGAAAACTATGCAACACAAACAAACCAAAGGGAATGAAGGATAAATCAAGCTTGTGGGGAACACACGGTTCAAAGGAAAAGGGGCCACAATATCATGAAATATTTGCATCTCCACAATACAAAGAAACCCAACGTGAAGTTAAAACAAAGGTTTTACAGATCGGTAATGAGTTCGGCAGAACAAGGGGATGTGGGGAACAAAGGCCAGGGTAGAACAAGGGTCACGAGTTACTTAAATGTCTAAAGTATTTGCAATTGCAAAGGATCACAACTAGTGCAGGTAGAGCGGGGTATTCAGAGAACATAAGGCCTGAGGGAACAAAGGGATTTGAGTTCTCAAAACTCTCGACAATACCACACTACAAACTTCTTAGGAAAACAAATGGCTTTTAAAATTAGTTCCCTGAGACATTATAAATTCCGCACAATGTAGAATGAGAGTATTATGGGTAAAGTAGGGATGCGAGAGAACCAGAGACCCGGAGTAGGAACAAGTGGAACTTGTTCCTTGAACACCTAAAATTACGGCAATACAAAGGATCACGACCCAAAAAACTTCAAAATGACTAACTATTTTAAATGTTTTCACTCCTTAGGACTTCACAAAGGAATTTTTTTGGACAAAGGGGTCACTTGACCAAATTTTTTTTTTTTTTGAAAAATTACACATTTTCCTAGGTAAGTGACAACATATTTCCTCACCCATTAGAGTTTTTCCCAACTTGGGTTTCTCTAAGAGAAATATCATGTTCATGTGTACTTGTGCATTTCTTACTTCTCATGTGCATGTTTAATATTTGGAACATTCATTTCTAGCTCTTCATAGCTTTGTTTTTGTTGGCTAGATTTTATGCATAGCTAAAAACCTAGGCAGTCATGGGATAAATCTTCCTCATTTAACGATGAGGCTCCCGTGTAAGATTTTTCAATAAAATATGCTAATATCTATTTAGGGATTTTACTTTAACCATGCAGCTCATGAACCATAGTTGTATAGTTTTGTAGCAAGTAAGCAACTATTAAAGAAAAGAAATATCTAAAAGAAGAAGGAAATAATAAAACACAGGGAAGAAATAGGGAGGATGTGCAACCCAATTAATAGATTACAGAGTTGATTGCATGCACATAGACAGGACTAATATATATTAACACACAAAATTATAAGCAAAGGTAGCTTTCAGATCTAGATCTAAAATAACCCAAAGTTTATAAGTAGATCTGAGATAAAAAGTTAGAAACAAAATGCACCGTGACACAAAGTTCCCCAGAAATCTGCTCCTTTCTATTCCTTTACTTCAAATAGCTATCAGGGATTTCAGCACAAAGTCTAGAATACAAGAATGTTGCTTACAAATTCTTATCCTTAACCCGAAGGTTCTTCCTCTACTTATAGAATGTAGAAGGGAAAATACAAATGGGAAACTCAACTGAACTAGAACATAAACAAGAAATAAAGATAACATCTGGAAATCATCCTCCTCTAATTCCTCTTCAAGTGAAATGCATCCGGATCCATACTCAAACTTATACACATCTGTCACTTAACTTCTAGAATCATTACACATAACTTAAAGTAATGGTTTCGAAACCAATAACTTTAAAGTTTTACAATTATATCCGGGAACATGAAAATAGAAGAAGAAAGAGAAGAAGAAGAAAGATTCGCCAGCTGTAACATCTACATCTTCTTTTTGTTTTGATACGTAATATACTTGTCAAACATGTAATTCAGCGAATTCCCATCTATCTTAGCCACAACTTCCTTTTCTGTCCTAAATTGCAGCAAGCCTTCGTTCAATACCCTGATGCACGCTTCCATATCCTTCAAGCTAGGTCCAAAATTCTCAATATCTAACTGCAGCACTATCAGCTTACTGATGGAATTCATTGTGAAAGGCCTAACAACTCCATCAATTCTCCCTTACACTATAAGAAGAGATCCTTCTAGGGAATTAGGCACTTTGCTAGGAATGGTCCTTGTGTATGGAATAACATTCCCGACCACTTCCTCATTAGTGAAAGCAATGACATTGTCTGGTAAAGATGATACCATACTCTTAAGTGCCTGCATCCTTTTCAGCATAATTCTACAGATCTCCAAACGGAAAGATACTGCAAACTCAAGTTTCTTTCCCTTCTCAACTGATCCGTCAGGCACAATCCATTTCGCAATCAACACCTCTCTCGGTAGCTTATTTATTTCAGCCAAAGTACTCAGGTTACTCTCAGCAACTGTGTTCATAACTATCATGCTTGTCACCAGTTTCTTCAGTTGATTTGATGCATCATTTATAACCTTTACACGGGATGGCACCTCTCTGAGTTGTACAGATTCCTGGCGAATGATTAGACTCTTCCATTCATCGATAGCTTTAACCTGGATACTTGCATCCTCCACTTCCTGCATCATATGATCACTCACCTACTTTTGTGTTGAAATTGGCTGAGTGGAAGATTTGGCAACCTTGGCAATAATCTTGCACAACTGAGATACCTACTTCTGAAGTTCAACTTTCTCTGCCTTTTCTCTGTCAAGCCTAAGGAATAAAGCATCTATCAATGTCTACGTATCTTGCTTCAATCCTTCTGTGGTGGCTTGACCTATGGGTACTCTGGTCACCGTTATATCTTCTATCGTGAGCTTATCCTTCCTCTTCCCTTCTGCTGGAACTGACATCTCAGCAAACTTCTGCCACGACTCTTCAATGATCAACCTTGAAGTTACCTTAGCAACTTTAGGTTTTTTTCTTTTTTTCCTAGATTCAGGAGCAGCTACAAGTCATGTTCCTCCAAGTTGATTTCCTCTCTAGCCTCTAGAACCAACTGCGAAGCTAACCATTCTGAGAAATTACTTTTTGGAGAATGAGAAGTTGCCGAGTGTACCACTATCTCGTGCTCTGATTCCTCTCCATCTGAAACCGCTACAGTGTTGTGGCTGCCATCTTTTGAATTATCCTAAGACAAAACTCTTTCAAATTCTACCATTTGTAGCTTTAACGTTTCTTTAGGAAGAGGTGCTGAACGGAGTGGTTGAGGAGAGAAGATGAATGTTGCTGGATTCAACGGACGAATGGCAATATCTCGCTGAGGTGCAACAGTCGGTGAAGTACTTGATACTGGAGAAGTCGGAACTAACACCATAAAAGTAGAAGTGATCTTCTCTTTCGAATGATACCTTATGTGCACTTTAATATTTTCATTCCTTTTGCTGCTCTCTCCTTTGTACTTCCTTTTAAGGGAATCTCATGTGCCAAAGTTTCCTATGATCTGATTCATCAATGCTTCATCAAGGCAATATCCCTTCATTAGCAACCAGTTTGAATTATTGACCAGAACGGTGGCAAACCTTTCCTCGATCATATGGTAGCCACCTACACTCTCTTGAAGTATAGCTCTATCTCCTCCCATCTGATGGTATGCATAAAGTAACACAGGCCCATCATCTTTAAGATCTGCAGGTATCCGTGCTAATCCAAAGTCAAACACTTGCCGTGTTGATAACCTGCTGAAATATTTTTTTCTAACTTCGTACTCGCTTTTGCACTTCATCTAGAAATCTTCCAATGAAGGCACATGTTTGTACTCTTGGGAGATTGTCTTCCTTGCTACTCCAAATGGATCGAAGTTCAACCATGTTGGGAAGAACTCTTGCTTGTACTCAGAGAACATCTATGCTTCAATTCCTCAGGCTCTATGAATACTCTAGCAGCTGTAATAGCCCACTGTGATCGGGAAAAATCCTGTGGACTTGTGTCATTTTGAATGTGGGTCATGCATCTCCACGAGTTGTCTTCTCAACTCCATGATGGCCAATCTATCACTAGGATATCTAGGAAACTTGACTGGTTCTCCTAAAAATCTAGTGACCCTGAGGTATGTAAAGTCCGTAAACTGGATGAAGATACTACCAATCTCGGACACAGCTTCCCATGCTTCCTTGCTTACCCTGTTGGCCTTTAGATCGCCATCTAGCCTGCAAATGAATCCATAGAAGAATCCATCGTTGACCACCTTGTAATATTTATTGCATGTGGTTACAGTAAGCTGTGGGTAACACTCAAAAATAGGATCCTTGGAAAGAACACCACATCTATCCAGCTTGGAGAAGACACCATGTGAAGGTGCTGCATAAACCAAATACAAATTCATTTTGAATTTGTAAGTACGTCTCACATTCTGGAGCTGTTCACCAATGTTGTCACTAATGATTTCCGACCAATTGATTATTGAATCTGCTTTGTTGATTTCAATGGTCTTGATGAAAGCATACATCCATGTGTGGAAGTTGTGAGTGTTAGTTTCACCATTTATCATGCATAACAATTTCGTAATGTCATCCACCTCTTGTACCAAATTGGATCATGGAAGAGTTCTCGGGAACTTGGATGGAGATCTGAGCTTCTTCATGTATATGTTGTTCATGATGCCCACACAATCCACTTTATGCTTTTCCCATATGTTGTCGGCATCATGTATGCTAATAGTAGTCACCACATGTCGTACTGGAATCTTCAGACAATAATTGATGAACTATGTGTCCAGCCAAATTATAGTCTTCCCCGTAGCATCTCAGACTGATCTAAATAATGGATGGTAAGACCTAGCACACTCCAAGAAAAATTCTGGCAACTGAGTTGTGGGTAGGAATGCTGAAGCTCAAATGATTCCACTGCTTTTGACTGCATACATGAGGGAAGTCTTTCCAACTCTGGATCTGTCAATCAATTCGGAAAGAGGTTCTAGACCTAGATTTGTATCTCCAATGTCAGTAAACTTAGAAGTGATGCATGACTCTGATGTGTTTTCTTTTTCATTCCGCTTTGCCATGGCTGAATCTGTCTTTGTCTGAGCAATTCTTTTTCTCTTTATTCAGTCAGAATTCTTTACAACTGGTGTAGATCTGGAGATTTCTTCAAATTCGGAGGATATGTTAAATGTATTGGACATTGATTTAAGCTCCCTTTCTCTCATAAAAGCACATGTAATGAATTCTTGCAATTAATTTAGATAAAGATGGCAACCAAAACATGAACACTTGATTTTAATTATAAAAATCCGCATATATCAAGCCTGCTGCCCCAAAATTTGATGTTTTGTTTGCATGCAAAACATGCATGAATTTTACCAAATTCACCTGAGCACCTATACCACTATGCAGACAATTAATCAGACACAAATCAAGCTCCTTCAAACCTAGGCGCCAAACTTTGAAGACTTCCAGCAGTAAAAATGCCTTCTTCTGTGCAAAATTCCTCCTTAATTGGGCGTCAAATTTTCCTGGGCTGCACTTCCTTGCTAAAGAATTAATTAATTCATCCTTATGGCAGCCCTTTCTTATTTAACATTCACCATTCTATAATTAATAATTGTCTCTCCTATTCCTGGCAATTAATTAATTAATTAACATGCTTTTCTCTTCAATTTGGGCGCCTATTTTGTGCATGCTCATGGCTACCATTAAATAAATTAAATTTATTTTATTTTAGCTCACTACTTCCAGTTCACTTAAGCTTCACAGTTTGCTTTGACCTCATCCACTAAAAATAGGAATTAATTACATCGATTAATACTTTAAAAAGTATTATTCCTCTTCAATATGGGTCGCACTTTTTGACATGAAGGGAGCTGCATTAAATAAATTATATTTATTTAATTTTAGAATTCTATTTCTAAATTCCTTTACCTTCTTCTTCTTTGTTGACTTTTCTCCATGCTTAGGTGCCAAATTTGGAAAATAATTTAATCAATTAATACCATTAAAGCTGCCCTTCTATTCCAAAAGGCGTCACACTTTTTGGTTTAGCCCATTTCTATTTTTAAAAGCCAATTTTCAATGGGATTATTTACCCTACACCGCAGCTCCAAAAATCCCATGATCTACTTAAGTTGTTTGACTTTCATAATGGGATTATTTACCCTACAAGGTAGGTAAGAAATTCCCATCAATGCCTTAAGTGATTTTCTTTTATCTCACAATGAGAATTTTCACCCTGCAAGGCAGGTAAGAAATTCCCGTCTACCTGCTGCCTCTAATTTTCCCATTGTGACTTAAGTGGCGTTGCTTCCATGGGAAAAATTACCTTACTAGGCAAGTACAAAATTCCCACCTTCCTACTACTACCAAAAATCCCATTGTAGCTTAAAATCTTCTTTTCCCAAAAATGTGACCTGCCCAGAGGAAGCTTTTTCGGTGGACAACTTCGTCTTTTTAGAGAGAACCAGACCTCCTGTGGCAAATTCCTTCTGGCATAACATCCATGGATGATCTCCAGATACTCCAAGAAAGAATTCAGACTAAACTGGCAAAGGAATTGACCTAGAGAAATTTCACAGAAAACAAAACAGGAAAACACCAAAAATGAAAAACGTTGCCAGAAGTCACAGATAAAGCCCATGATTCATTCTTGTTTAAAAACCTACTGGTATATGGGAATATTGACATGTAAGACCACAACAGGGTTAAACCAGAGCACAATTTACCTCAAACGGGGCTCAGAATAATTAAATAAAAATTTCCCATAGGCAAACCCCAGTGACAAAATATAACGATTTTGGGCATCTGGGTATTTGGCGAAATTGGCTAATATGACTCTCTGGGAATATCTTGACACAATACAGACACTTTCTGACAATAAAAACACAAAAAGACCCGTTATTTTAAAAGTATGATTTTTTTTTTTTTTATATAGGGTAGTCCCAAATTTCAGGGTGAAATCTGGGGACACCAGTTTTGTAATCAATTTAGTCTATTCCATAGTAATTTTTAAAGCTAGGTTTATAGGCTCCATGTTAATGAACCCTAGAGTGGAATATCTACTAATTTTATGGATCAAATTAGTATCAAATTTTTTTTTTCTTTTCATTGTAAAAGGTTTTATAACACTTTTTGCAAATTGTGTTAGTTTGTTTTCTATTGTAGTTTGTGGTTTTATGTGACCTATGTGTGTAATTTTATACCCGTTAATAAAGCAAAAAATGCTCATTGGGAAGGTGACTCGGTTTATTTGCAAGAATATATCTCGATAAGGAAGTATGAGAAAAAGTGAAAGCACGGAACATTTTGATGATGAAGAGACCATATAGCTGAAGAATGATGTTGTAAGTTATAAGAGGATGTTGTAAGTATTTATAATTCCATGAAGAAGTTTGATATGTTGTATTCAATCATTAGGAATATGATAGAGAATCTTGGTGTTTTAATGAAAGCACTAAAAGAAAATTAGGAGGACACTCCCAAACATGAGTGGATAGAAAAACCGCCATGTACCAACATGTTCCACCTCCATTCAAGGAAAAGAAAAAGATTTAAATTCAGCCATATGAAGCATAGGTGAATTTGGAGAGGCTATACCATTGGCTAGATGAGTTTAATTCAATTTACATAAAATTAATGAATGCTAGAGAATCTCCTTTGCAAGGTTAAAGTTATGTAAACATGCATTAACTTGGTATGAGAGTTGTGTTCATTTTTTGGTTGTGAAGTGACTGCCACCCCTTAGAAAGTGGGATGCATTTAAATTTATGATTAAAAAGCAATTTTATCCTATTTTTTTGAAGAGGAAACATATATTGTTTGACAATATCTTAGTCAACAAGGACAAAGTGTGCATGATTATACTAGCATGTTTCGCAAGATGATTGTCGAAATGGGTCAAGACACATTTTATCATGACATCTTGATGAAGTATGTTGGGGAATTGTGTAGTCACTTGAGGAGGCCAATATTGCTAGCTAATCCCATGGATCTTGATGAGGCTTCTTCTCAAGCTCATTATCTTGAGATGGAGGAAAACAAGGGTTCACCTCCCTCTTCATATGGTGAGGAAGGTGAGTTGAATGCTAAGTTTCTATTTTCTAATGAAGAATGTGTAAAAAATTGTAGGCATTATGATTTTAATGGTCATATTAAGGATACTTGTTGCAAGTTTCATCCAAAATTGCATCCTTTTAGGAACAAGAGGAAGAAGAAATGTAAGGCCTCGGTTTGCGAAAAGTAGGATGGGTTGTATCCAAGATGGAGAAGAGGGTAATTTTTTCACCTCCCTTTAAGGGAAGGTATGTTTGGGTAATTCCGATGACAAATATTCTCAACAAAAAGGTGATCATCATAAAATTTTCCATATCGAATTTCAAGTTCAAAAGATAAAGGTAGATTCTCTTTTCTATTCATGCTCTTAAGAAAATTTAATCAGTAAAGAGCTAGTATATAAACTTGGGTTGTAATTTTACAAGCATCCAAATAACTATACATTATATTTGGTGAAGAAAGGAGCATAGATTAATATTTTCAAGCAATGTAATCTCAATTTTGGTATAAATGAACATTTCATTGAAAATGTTGTCGTGGATGTAATATTAATGAATGTTTGTGGCATAATATTTGGCAACCCCTACATGTATGAGTGTTGATGCAATATCCATGTGAAGGGTGAATTGGTATCTATTGGTCAAGGATGGGAAGACCTACATCATTCATTCCTATGAAGGTAAAGCTCATATCTCCTTAGTAAGAAAAAATCAAGATAAAAAGTTATTGAATGATATTGGAAAGATTGTATTTTCTCCTTTTGAAAGCTAGGAGAATATATTGGTGTGATTCATTACATGTCATGTCAAAAAAGGGAAAAAGTTACTCCATAAGTGTCCTCTGCCTATTTATAGTCTTTATCTTGACAAGATGTACCTCTAAGAGAGGCAAAAGATGTGAAGACGAAAATCCCTCACTTATTGAAGATTTTATGGACTTAAAAGCCTCAAATTGGGGAGGTATGATGAAAAATTTGATCTCAAATATACCCAATTCATGTAATTCATACTTGTAAGCACCTATATAATGCAATTTTTATTTAAAAATAAAAACCCAAAATAAAGGAACCATCGATCACGGTTTTTAAACCACGATCGCGGTTCCTGAATTCCAGGTTCGGTAATTACCGAACCTAAAACCATGATCGAGAACCATGAGCGCGTTATAAACCACGATCGCGGAACTCTGAGACAAAATTTAGCAGTCCCGCGACTCCTTATTTTCCTCATTTTTCATTTCAAACCGTGATTTTTCCTAAACGTTTTTCACTCGCACTTTCAATACCACCTCAAAATTGCTCATCGGACTTCTGGATAGCGATAGATTCAACCATGCCACCAAGACGAGGAGGTAAGTCCCCGATTGTAATCATTTTTTTGCATTTTAGGTTTTTTTTGCATTTTCATGGGTTTTTTGAAATGTTTGTTTATGTATACAATTTTCTTGTTTTATCAGTTGGTCGGCAAGCTCGAAATCATGCAAACCATCAAAACATTCCTCAAAACCCACCGAACATTCCTCAAAACCCTCCGAACATTCCTCAAAACCCTCCTCCAAACATAGATCCGCCTCCTGTGGCTCCTTCTGTCCCCACTGAGCCAGCAAGGAACGCAAGATAATATCATTGGAAGAATCCAAGAAAATAAAATTGTCATTGAGAACCTAATTCAAACTATAAGACAAAATCATGCTACAAATCCATCCCGCATGACTTTAGCCAATACATTGCAAACATTGATTGGCGAAGTCGAGTCTGCAACCAACCAAATACATAGATGGAACACCTTTAGAAGTGACTGTAGGTGGTGGTATGTGGATAAACTATCCCATGCGGCCGTCAAAGACAAAAAAATTGGAAAAGACCTCATTTGTGCATTATTTACCGACCCTAGAACCAATGCCCCCCTGCAGTTACTTGCAAACGGTTCCCAATCCATTGGTGCCATGATGACAGAATCAAAAACAATTTTTGGGACCGATGGTGGATGGTTTTTGATTATCCACCATGCAACAACAATGAGGTTCCTCTTTATTTTTTGAAGAAATTATATTACGAGTTCGTGCTCAATGAGGTCCCGAATTATTTTGACTTTTCTGACTTTTTTGGTCGAGGAGGTGGCTCTGCACAGAGCAGACCTGGTGCACACGTAGGTCAGCCTAGGATCCCCCATGCCCCAAAACCCCCACTGCCTTCAGTTATCCCTCCTACAGTGAAGGAGGTTGTGGAGATTGATACATTGCATGCATTGAGGGAGCTCACTGACACTCTCACCCAGCATAGTGACCAGATTGCATCTGGTGATGTTGGTGGAGGCACCAGTTCTAGTGCACCACACCACTGTGGATCATGTGGTGCCGTATGCACTGCAGGCGAGACATCATTTGCTGGTTCACAGGATTTCTTTTCTATAGATGAGATGCTGGGGAATGTTTTTGGAACTGGTGCCACTGATATTGGTCTTTCATAGGTAAATTTCAAATAAATTTAAATTATATATATATATATAATAGTTTAATTCACATGTTTGAGATATATATATATATATATATATATATATATATATATATTTGATTGTACGTCATGTACATACATGTAAAAAACTAATTTTTTATTTTATTTTAAATAGCAAGAGCCGGTGAAGGAAACATCCGGCGTTGACATGCTAGCTACTGAAACGTAAGTTTCAAGTTGTACAAACTTACATTTTTAATTTCATTTGATTGCACTAGATTATTATTATAATGTTTCACGTGTATGTTGTACATGTATTAATATTTTTCTCTTTTATACACAGGAGCCTGGCGGGTCATCATCTGCTCAGGGAACTGAGGCTACTGGCATGCCTCACATGAGTTTTACGCAGGTTAGTAAATCTCTTTACACTTTGTTTCTAATTACTGGAAGTTCACGTGGATTACATGCTTTGGACCTCTGTCATGTAGATTTTAATATTGATTTGTACATGTTTTTTGTATAGCTTATGACTACTAGAGAGACTCCTCCATATATGCAGACTGTGGAGGCTGCTGTAGATACTGCCATAGCATCTGCAGATCCACTAACTGAGGTACAATTTTTTAAATTTGTTAAATTTTGGAGGTTCATTATTTCTTATTAAACTTAAATCTACAATATCAAATTTTGTATGTATATGTGAAATATTTAATTTGAAAATTAATTATTTGTATGTAGCTTACCCCTCGTGAGTCTATTGTTGTCCCTGCGACGCGTCAACAACAAATTGATAGGGATCATGACATTGCGGTAAGATTTCACATGCATTTTAACTAAATTGTACAAGTTTCTAAATTTTGAATGTATTTTAAAATTTTGGGTGTTAAAAACTTGTTGTTTATGAATGTGCAGGTTAGGTTGCAGGCATGCTTAGAGACACCTAGGACCACACGGATGAAATCCGTAGTGGCATCTCCCTCCACTACATCCCCAGGTCGTGGACGTGCTACTTCTAGCAGGGCGAAGAGAGGGAAGATGTTTCATGAGTAGATTTATAGTCCACCTGGATGTACATATGTGGTCATGAGTAGATTCATAGTCCATTGTATATATATAGCCTTTTGCGACCGCATGTGGTCCCATATGTACATTATGACACACTTAGTTCGAGATGTACACATACATTATGAACTTATACATATATATTTTCAGAGACGTGCGTCTGGAGCACACTTTGTTTGATTCTTATATATATCCATGTGTGTTGGTTTTCATAACGATAAATCTGAACTATATATGTTTGATTTGATTTCATTGCATGTATGATATCCTTCTATTTATATCATTATAGAATAAATGGTTGGACATTGAAGAAAGATAATAAGAGTACTGTAAACTGAACAATTGATAAATAAAGAACATGATTCTAGAATAAATTGTGTTTTTGAGTACACATTAGTAACCAGATCAGAGGGAAGGAGCAAGGGCCACTCCTCTCCGATGTGAATGGAAGTTTTATTTATTTCTTGTTCAGCTATTCTAATGTTTTTTACTTCTAGTATTAATGTGCTTGAATTATCTAGACAATATTTTCATTCATGTATGTTTATGTTTTCATGATCATAGAATTAGAAGTATTGTCCCCAGTTCTTACTATCTTAAATAAATTCAGAATAGATCCTTTAATCATGGAAGTTGTGTTATTTCCAGTTTGATTAAGTTTACATTCTTAATATGTTCCAAATCATCTCTTCATTGCAAATAGGCTTGGACACAACATTGATATTGACAAAGTATTAAATTATTAAAGCGTGAGTATGATCCAAAAAATAGATCTAGAAGTACCAAATTATATGTATTTAAACTTTTTGAAACTTGGAAAATATACCCTCAACATATTCATCATTATGGAAAATGGCGAAGTTAGGTTGACGATGATTCTTATTATATTTTGTGTATTGACTGTGTGGTGGTTACACAATTACCGCGACAGTTGCAGTTACGTAATTGCGGGACTGCTATCTGTAGGTGATTATGCAAACACCTCCTGTAGAAAGTAGTGATTTTGTCCTTGACGATGCCAAAATGGGAATCTAAATAGTTGAAAATGTTTGGACTTCCCAAACCAGTTCGTTTCTCATCTCCTTTCATCCTTGGATATAACAACTATAAATGCAAGCACATTTAATCATCTAAGTAAGTCATTTGGAGTGAATTCAAGTGTGAGAAAAGGGGGAAAGTTTTCAAATTGTTCTGGTTTTGTTCATAGACAACTAAGTTCTTTCTCGTTGAGGGTTATAAACAAGTGATGCAAGTAGAGAGATCTTAAATCCTTGTTAAAGGACATCTTTTGGTAGTGATCTTGTATTGTATTGTATTGGAGATTTATATAGTGAAGTGAATAAATTTCTTACCTAGCTAGAGTTTTTCCCACATTGGGTTTCTCTAGGATAAAATTCTTGTCTCCTTGTCTTGCATATCTAAATTTCAGTATTGTATGAATGATTATTTCATAACATACTGGATAATAATAACTTTGGTAATTGTTCATTTATCATCACTAAGATAAGATCCATTTATTGTTTAAAAGATGCAGTTTATGGATCAGAGATTTTAAGATCAAGTGTTTTTGTGTGGTTTAACTTGTGTTGACATTTTTAGTTAGATACCCCTCACCCAGAAGGGTAGTGAAAGTGATGAAGGTATCCTCATTCCTTTTGAAGAAGATATTTCCACCAAGAAGTGGAAGCAAGGAATACGAAACATGGCTCGTAGTGAGATGCACATGAGACTGAAGAAGAACGTTTCTACAAGATGGAGGCAGATGTGGCAAGTCTATCCAAATATGTGGGAAATATTTCCTTGTCTATGGGAAATATTTAGTCCATCATGGGAAGAACAACCCCATACCAAACTTACTCCTCCTCCATTCAAAGAGAAGGTGAAGATATAAATTTAGCCTTATGATGGGGACATGAATGCCGATAAGTTAGACCATTGGCTAACTCAAATTGAGGTATATTTCAATTTGCATCAAATCAATGAGAGTCAATAAATTTCATTTTCAAGGTTAAAATTAACCATTCATGCTTTAACCTGGTTTGAAAGCTATGTTCATTCCTTGGTTGTTAAGAATCTTCCACCTATTTCTAAGTGGGATGAATTTAAGAGGCCAATCAAAAAGAAATTCTATCGTATTTGTTACGATGAAGAGAGGTCCATGTATTGAAAATATCTCAGGCAAAAACAAGGCCAAGATGTGCAAGAGTACACCGACGAGTTTTGGAAGAAAGCTGTCTAAATGGGAAAATATCTCCAAGTACATTGGTGGAATCCATAACCACTTGAGGAAACCCATTCTCTTGGCCAAGTCGGTGAATGTAGATGAGACTCAAGTTCTCAAGCCCACTATCTAGAGAATGCTAGTTGAACGCTAGAGGAGGTGGTGTTTCGGTGCGCAAAAGGGTCGTTGCTTCCGGGCTACTTCGTTCGGGCGTAGTCCCTTAAGAGCCCTGAGACCAAAATATCGTTCAACTTCGACGGGTGACTACTCAGACTCTGTGGCACCTAGAGAGGCCTCATCTGATCCAACACCTCGGTGTAGGGACCCTCTACAATAGCCTCTCTCAGTTTTTTCCTTCTCATTTCGGTGCTCTCGCTGTCCTATTGTTTGCAAACGCGTGAAAATAGTGCAGTTGGAGCCAGTGTAAGGTTGTCAAACGCTATATTTTGCAAACGGTGGGTCGTGTAACTAAACCGAATGCACTGGCACATCCGTGTGGCCAAGTGAATGTATGAGGAGGTGGTGTTTTGGTGCGTGAAAGGGTCGTTGCTTCCGGGCTACTTCGTTCGGGCGTAGTCCCTTAAGAGCCCTGAGACCAAAATATCATTCAACTTCGACGGGTGACTACTCAGACTCCGTGGCACCTAGAGAGGCCTCGTCTGATCTGACACCTCAGTGTAGGGACCCTCTACAATAGCCTCTCTCAGTTTTTTCCTTCTCATTTCGGTGCTCTCGCTGTCCTATTGTTTGCAAACGCGTGAAATAGTGCAGTTGGAGCCAGTGTAAGGTTGTCAAACACTATATTTTGCAAACGGTGGGTCATGGCACCAAACCGAACTACACCAGCACATCTGGGTGGCTAGGTGAATGCTAGAGGAGGTGGTGTTTTGGTGCGTGAAAGGGTCGTTGCTTCCGGGCTACTTCGTTCGGGCGTAGTCCCTTAAGAGCCCTGAGACCAAAATATCGTTCAACTTCGACGGGTGACTACTCAGACTCCGTAGCACCTAGAGAGGCCTCGTCTAATCTGGAACCTCAGTGTAGGGACCCTCTACAATAGCCTCTCTCAGTTTTTTCCTTCTCATTTCGGTGCTCTCGCTGTCCTATTGTTTGCAAACGCGTAAAATAGTGCAGTTGGAGCCAGTGTAAGGTTGTCAAACGCTATATTTTGCAAACGGTGGGTCGTGGCACTAGGTGCATGCTAGAGGAGGTGGTGTTTTGGTGCGCGAAAGGGTCGTTGCTTCCGGGCTACTTCGTTCGGGCGTAGTCCCTTAAGAGCCCTGAGACCAAAATATCGTTCAACTTCGACGGGTGACTACTCAGACTCCGTGGCACCTAGAGAGGCCTCGTCTGATCCAACACCTCGAGTGTAGGGACCCTCTACAATAGCCTCTCTCAGTTTTTTCCTTCTCATTTCAGTGCTCTCGCTGTCCTATTGTTTGCAAACGCGTGAAATAGTGCAGTTGGAGCCAGTGTAAGGTTGTCAAACGCTATATTTTGCAAACGGTGGGTCGTGGCACCAAACCGACTACACCGGCATGTCCAGGTGGCTAGGTGAATGCTAGAGGAGGTGGTGTTTTGGTGCGCGAAAGGGTCGTTGCTTCCGGGCTACTTCGTTCGGGCGTAGTCCCTTAAGAGCCCTGAGACCAAAATATCGTTCAACTTCGACGGGTGACTACTCAGACTCCGTGGCACCTAGAGAGGCCTCATCTGATCCAAAACCTCGGCATAGGGACCCTCTACAATAGCCTCTCTCAGTTTTTTCCTTCTCATTTCGGTGCTCTCGTTGTCCTATTGTTTGCAAACGCGTGAAATAGTGCAGTTGGAGCCAGTGTAAGGTTGTCAAACGCTATATTTTGCAAACGGTGGGTCGTGGCACCAAACCGACTACGCTGGCATGTATAGGTGGCCAGGTGAATGCTAGAGGAGGCAGTGTTTGGGTGCGCGATAAGGTCCTTGCTTCCGGGCTACTTCGTTTGGGCGTAGTCCCTTAAAAGCCCTGAGACCAAAATATCGTTCAACTTCGACGGGTGACTACTCAGACTCCGTGGCACCTAGAGAGGCCTCGTCTGATCCAAACCTCAGCATAGGGACCCTCTACAATAGTCTCTCTCAGTTTTTTCCTTCTCATTTCGGTGCTCTCGCTGTCCTATTGTTTGCAAACGCGTGAAATAGTGCAGTTGGAGCCAGTGTAAGGTTGTCAAACGCTATATTTTGCAAACGGTGGGTCGTGGCACCAAACTGACTATGTTGGCACATCCAGGTGGCTAGGTGAATGCTATTGCTTCCGGGCTACTTCGTTCGGGCGTAGTCCCTTAAGAGTGAGACCAAAATATCGTTCAACTTCGACACTCAACTCCATGGCACCTAGAGAGGCCTTGTCTGATCTAGCACCTTGGTGTAGGGACCCTCTACAATAGTCTCTCTCAGTTTTTTCCTTCTCATTTCGGTGCTCTCGTTGTCCTACTATTTGCAAACACGTGAAATAGTGCAGTTGGAGCCAGTGTAAGGTTGTCAAACGCTATATTTTGCAAACGGTGGGTCATGGCACCGAACCGACTACGCTGGCACATCCGGGTGGCTAGGTGAACACTAGAGGAGGTGGTGTTTTGGTGCGTGAAAGGGTCGTTGCTTCCGGGCTACTTCGTTCGGGCGTAGTCCCTTAAGAGCCCTGAGACCAAAATATCGTTCAACTTCGACGGGTGACTACTCAGACTCCGTGGCACCTAGAGAGGCCTCGTCTGATCTGGCACCTCGGCATAGGGACCCTCTACAATAGCCTCTCTCAGTTTTTTCCTTCTCATTTTGGTGCACACGCGTAGGTATGGTCTTGTAAACACTTGGCACCTAGAGGCCTCTCTGATCGTAGGGACCCTTTACAACATTTTCTCAATTTTTTTTCTTTCTCACACACATTTTCAAACACTTGGGGAGGAGTCGTTTTCAAAATTTACAACATTTTCAAAATTTACAACATTTTCAAAATTTACAACTTTTTCAAAATTTACAACTTTTTCAAAATTTACAACATTTTCAAAATTTACAACTTTTTCAAACAATGAAAGCTTCTCTTAGCTTCGAGAATTTAAAATTCTCTACTAACAGTGCCAACCACGTGAAGGTGGAAGCTTTTCTGGCACCACTAACCTAAACATAAAAGTGTTAGTCAAAGAAATTTAAGTTTCAAATCAAAACCATATACTATCTATATATGTACAAAATACACAAATTTAAAATAAAATATATTCAAACTTAAATCTAGATCTTTAAACTAAAAAATTTATATATATATATGAAAAGAAATTATATATACCAGACATGAGCATTGTAAATTCATTCCAATGAACCATCAGGATCGGATCTACTCTGAATAGCAGACAAGATTGCTTCATGATCTGACTCTCGAACCTTCCAAAGAATCTTGTTATTAGGCCTTCCTCGATATCTATACAGCTGAATATTTGTCGCTAGAACTAGATGTGAATATAAGAGTATTTTCCTGTGTGTCTCAAAGTCTTCAAACACCCAAACAGAGGAGTTTTTTAATGGATACCGTCGAAGCCAAGTTCCAGTAACTACCACTGACCCTGTAGGATACTCAATATCTTCGCCATCTATAATAGGAGAAGTCAACTTCTTTCTTTCCTCGATGCAACGACATAAGAAATAGTCTGTTCCTTCTTCATTGTCTTCTGTCGCAATTACTGCAAACACATGTCCTACAAAAAAATAACCAAGGTTGAACAACTCAAATTTAAATTACATATTAAAATTTCAATGGACATAACTCAATACAAAAATTAAATAAATAACCATAAATACCTTGTCGCACCAAAATCAAAATTTCGTCAAAGTCCTTGGATGTTGTAACTTCATCTGCAGAAACAAGTCGTAATGCTTGTGGAGGTTGATAACTAGGAAGCGGAGTTAGAGGCCTACAAATCCATCCTTCCACCCATTCTTGTGAATCACACTCAGCAGTGACAAATTCGATACAAGATGCACAAAAACATGTCAACTTTCTTGTCCATACGGCCCACGAAGTAGCGTCTGAGCTACAAAATGAGTGCATATCACTGGACCCAGTGAGTGTCATACAATCCTCGTAGTTAGCAATATGTTGTTCCTCTATCAACCAAAAATATCTGCGAACTGTGGAATTTTCTTGAGAACCTCGGGCCATGTTGTCAGTACACCATTCCACTATGCTCTTTGCATCTTTTAATTTAGCACCATCTTTGTACTTCAACTCTTCTCTTGCAAGAGCTCTTTTCACACATGCCCCTGCACCGTCATGCTCTCCTTTTCCATGTCCAGCCTCAGTGAAACTCCAAATATGTTGCACACCCATCTTGACGTGCATTCTGCTCATCCAATAAAACATTCGTGCATTCTTAAACTGAGACGTGCAATTATCTGACCATATATAATGTTGTTTGAAGTGGATGTCCCTATCAGACAAGTTTCCATAAAATAACTGGAAACACCCTTGCACAAATTCAGTAGAATGAGTACGATCATCACTGATATAAAAGTGGTACTCTCTTAAAAAAATTTGATCATTCTCTGTACTGTCAGGAGAATGTAGAAATGCTATATGCACAAAAATGGCAACTTGTACTGAGTTGTAATATTGCGATTGAACCTCCATTTGTGGTTGCAATGTGTAATTCTCTGTAAAATCGACCACTGAAACAATAGTACCAATAGGAAATGTGTCTTTGCATAGCTTGAATTGTTCATCCAACCATCGAGCTCTATGTGTATGCCTCGCATACTCATAAATAATTTCATCCTTAAATTTTCTCATAAATTAGAAAATGGGCATTTGTTCTGTAACTAGCTCACACCGTTTCGACTCTTTTCCATCTTTCAACTGGTATGCAACTGATTTATATTTATCAAACTCAACTAAATTATGTCCTATTGTACCTTCAATTTTCTCATGGATGCAACTTTCCAATTTAGGTAATCCGCCGCATGTACTACAACTTCCATCTAAACAATCCTGACTATAAAAAAATTGTCCAACTTCTTTTTCACAAAATATAGTAGGAATGAAATCCCTGGAAGATATTGGTGGAACTTGAACACCACATTCAGATAACATAGTTTCAGAATGAAAATTAGAACGAATACGTAAAAATTTAGCATAATGCATCGCAAATTCAACATGTTGCCTACAACAACAAGTGGTGCGAGCATGGTTGATTTTCACATAGAATGGTTTCAACATTTCAAAAAAACGTTGACTAATTTTAATTTCCAGATTCTCTTGTTCAAACTTACGAAAAAATTGAGTTTGAGTCATATCTAAGAAATGCTTTGGATGTGGTTCACGATTAGTAGAACCAACTCTCCGTTTTATAACATCTCTTGTATTAGGTGAAACTCTAGTGTTATCATGCCAAAATTTAATAACAACTTCTCTTATAGCATCAGAATTATTTTTGTCCTTACGCGGTGCTCTAGCAGAAAATGCCCAAAAATCGGCATTATTGAGTGATTGAAGGATATTACGTCTTTCAATTGCTTTCATTAGAGTTTTTCGATTAACTTGCAACATTCGACTTGTTTGCGTAATCAAACGTTGTTTTTTTATTGATTCACTTACAACACTAGTAGCAAGTACACGACGCACAATATTACTATCCCTAGTGCGTCTCTTGACACCAACAGTGTGATATGCATCATGAAGGTTTTCAACAATTGTAGAGGTTTGACCACGTATATTAGATGTTGTCAATCCTAAGGTGTTTAATGTAGGTCTCATTTTAATCAATTTCATCAAACTAACCAACAACTGACATCTTTGGGAATCATTTAAAATTTCAAAATGATTATCCCAAATTTCAGTGGCTTTTCTTCTGATTTGTCGTTCAGAAAGTTTGTCAGACATTGGTTTCAAAATGTTTTCATCAATTTCAATAAAAAAATTAGGTTTCTTACGTAAAATCCTAGGAGGTGTTTTTGTCAAATTTTGCTTGTCTACAGTTTCAACATGAATTTCCTTATTCACATTTTCATTGTCTCCTTCAATTTCAACATTTGCTACATCATGAGTATTTAATTCTTCTTCAACATTGACAGTAAAAACTTCTTCATCATGAGTATTTAATTCAACTTCAACATTGACAGTAGAAACATTACCTAGTTCTTCATTGCTTACAATAGTTGGGATTGAAGATGAACCTCTTCTAGATTCACGAAGTTTCCGCATTCGCTCAGCATTTTGAATTTTGCTGGCCTCTAATTCGTTTGGTGTTTTTTTACTTAATGACTTCCTTTTTTGACTTCGTTTTTTGTCTCCCATGATGTTTTGCTTCCGGTGATAAGAAAAACGTGCAGAAAAAGACAGAATTTCACAGTAATTCGTACGGTAAGGTCAGAGAGTAAAAATCACATGGTAATTCAGACATTGGGATGTGTGTAAATATGATTTATGAACCGCGAGCGCGCTTTATAAACCGCGATCGCGGTTTATAAAGCGCGCTCGTGGTTTATGTTAAAAAACCATGATCGCACTTTATAAACCACGATCGCGGATCTATCTGCCGAACCTAAGCCTCGGAAAATCTTTGTTTTTCCCCAACCAAAGCTATGGAAGGTCATTATGAAGTGTAAAAGGTCAAAAAACCTCAAATCTGCTCTTCCAAAGACTTGAACCATGCTAAAAAACTGAAAACATTTCACAAAAATGGTGCCATCGCGTAGGGGAGACTCTTAGCTTCGTAGAAATATTGTTTTTAAAGTGAATAGAATAAGATAAATATCATTTTATAATTTTTTACTAACAATAGGTCTTTAAGACATTTTTTCCCGTGAATGTTCATGTCTACGTTTAAGACTGTAACTTTTGTTTCGCTTATCAAAATATGATAAAACTTATACCATCCCAAGCGTGGAAAAATTCTATACACGTTAAAAAAAATATATTTGATTTCGATATTTTTTGATATAGTTATGGCGGGCAAACGGAAAGCGCTCCGTTTTCTAAATATTTTCAGACCACTTTCACGGAAAAAATCATAAAAAAAAAATATTGCTAAAAAAAATACAAAATAAAATCCATCCCAAGATAGACAACTACATCTAACGTTTCACCAAAGGAAAAAAAAAATAACAAGATTTGGTCATCCAAAATGCGGGCAAACGGACTACAATCTTATAAGTTTTTTTTAAAAAAACTAAGTCATATAATTTTAAGTGTTTAATATAGCTAAACTTGTCCGTTTTTTAAAAAAATTAGTATTTTAGAAACTAGATTCCGAATGCTACGATTCATATTTATATAAATTTTTCTAATTTAGAGTGCGTGTATAGCTAATAATCCCTACAATCTCTAGAATAAATCATGTATTCATGTGTCCTTATAACATTTCTTCTCATGTGCATGTTCAATCTTTTGCACATTTATTTCCAACTCTTCATAGATCTATTTGGTATGCAATCGAGTCTATTTCATGATCACTTTTAAAGCTAGGTTCATATGATCTTGTTGGTGAAGCCTAGTGTGGAATATCCACTTGGTTTATCGATCAAATGCACTAAATGTAGGTGTCTCTATTTGTAATAGAGATCATACTCTTTTCTTGTGTTGGAGTGAAATTAGTTTTGGAGTTTAAAATGTATAGAAATCATTTTTAAAATATGATTGTCATCAATATACATATAGTTATAAGAGAATTCTCAAAAGGTCATAGTTCAATTGGTGTTTATGATTCACAATCAGTTAGGGTGCCAAGAGATACCAAAAAAATATTAAAGCTTGCATTTGAGTTCCAAATAAAATTGGTCCATAGATACCCGTAAAACATTAATATTACAAAAAAGAAGGTCAATTATTCATACACACCAATTTATGGGATGTTTATCCATCATTTCAAAAATAAGAACATAAAATTGCTTTGTCAAAATATTGCCATAAACGTAATTTATAAAAAGAATGTACATAAAGTAACAAATGTTTTAAAATATAACAAAGTACAAAATAAATACTAAATTTTATGGAAAGGGATGTAGGTGAGGATGATACATAAATTTTAAGGTAAAGAAGGTTAATTATTCATGCACCTAATATCAACTTATGGGTTGTTTATCCTTCATTAAAAAAAAACTATTTCCTCAAAATATCACCATAAACAAAATTTATATAAAATTAGCATATCTATCTTAGATAAATCTATGTAAAAAATGCCAACATATATCAATCTTAAGGCACCTTTTCTATTTATGTCACATATTTAATATAGGTGTCTCAAGAATAATATCTCTTGACATTTTTTACATAGATTTATCTAAGATATGTATGCTATGTTAGTAGCATATGTGGTTGTTGCATTATCCTTTAACATAAAATCGATTAGCTTGTAAAAATTGATTGAAATTATTTAATATCTTGGCCATACAATTGAGTTTGGAGATTTTTTTTCCTAGAAATATTTTCTCAAGCCCAACACGAGATTGTACCTAGCTTGAGGCAATCTATCACAAACCAGGAAGAAATTTGTGGAGAAGATAATGGAGTTATTCAATATTATGTATGCGACAAATCCAAGATGGACACCTTGAGATTGTGGCTCCACTTATAATTAAAGTTGCAATAATATTAGGATTGATATATCCCATTGTTCACAAAGATATTTATTTATGTTGCCTTTAGTGTCTATCGAGGTGTCTTCACAACGATTGGTTCAACTACTAATTTATTCATTATTTGTAATAAAATAGTTATATGATTTTTTCACCACATTGGGAGAGAGTTTCCTCCTGAAATTGGGTTAGCAATTGACATCCTTCCTCGTCATGGGGTCGCTCCTTTGCCCCATCTCTTAAGTGGATTTATTGGAGGCTACCGCCTCGGGTAAGATGGATGGAATCCTCCTTCGCGTTGCGATAAATCTGTCGGCGCCTCTAGTTAGTCGTCTCTTGCAACTGCTCATGGTCCTTCGAATTTAGTAGCTTCTCCTCCCCCTGGTTGGATAGTTATGGTTCATCTGGCTCTTACTAACACGACCTAACTTGCTTAGAATGAAGACGAGTGGGAGTCAATGGAGAAGCCAGCTGATGAGTCTACTGGTCTAGGCTCTCTGTCATCTAGTTGTGATCCTCCTCCACCCCCGAGTGTTGTGGTGACGTGTGCTTAATTTGATGCGCTTTATTTCTGTCGTGTGCACTGGTTTGGCTCTCTATCGTCTAGCTGTGATCCTCCTCCACCCTCAAGTGCTATGCCGACATGTGCTAAATTTATGTGCTCTATTTTTGTCGTGTGTGTTCCAACTTTGTAGACTTTCAATGCCTTTAAGTGGTTTTCTTGAGTCGTGTCCTATATGGCCATCATTTTTTATTGTAACCCTATGATCTTTTTGGATTAATATATGATATGTTCCAATAATTTTTTTTAAAAAATGGGTCAGCAAAAATTCAATTAAATCTCATTTCACATTTTGAAACTCTTTAATGGACTTTCACATTTTGAAACTCTTTAATGGACTGCTGCAAAAATAAAAAGGAGTTTTAAGTGACTCCATAAATCACATACCTACTGTTTACAAATCGGAGTTGTAATCCTTATCATGCCTAAAAAAGAAATGATATAAATTAAACACTGCAAACTTCATAATGAAACCGACAATTAAACAAATAAACATCATGAATTCAACTGCCAAATTCCACGAGCACAATATTCAAAATCTTTGCAGAGAAAACCGATTGGAGAAAGCCATGGTCATCTTACATGATCTGGATAAGCGCGCCATTCTGGTGGACTCCGATATTTATTCATGTCTGTTGCAGGCCTGTACCAAAGACAAATCTTTAAGACAAGGTAAGAAGCTCCATGCCCACATGCTCTTAACTGGATTTCAACTAAATGCTGATTCTGCAGGCACGAAGCTTCTGAGCATGTATTCGAACTGCGGTGGTTTTGAAGATGCACGCCAACTATTTGACAAAATTCTTAAGCCAAATATTATACCATGGAATGTAATGATAAGATGTTGTGTCATTCATAGGTTCTGCAATGGCGCCCTTACACTCTTTTACGAAATGCAGAGGACAGGTGTTTCTCCAGACAGGTTTACGATTCCCCTCGTTCTCAAGGCATGCGCCAGCTTGGGATTTCTACGCCAGGGTAAGGATATTCACGGCTTTGTGGCGAAGTGTGGGTTTGAGTCCGACGCCTTTGTGGGAAGTGCTCTCATAGACATGTATGCAAAATGTGGTGTCGTTGAGTATGCTCGTCAAATGTTTGACAAATTGTATCAAAGAGATGTGGTTTCTTGGACTTCTATGATTAGAGGGTATGTCCAGAATGGGCAGGTTAATGAGGCCGTGGATCTTTTTCGAGGTATGCAACTTGTAGGTGTGAAACCCAATTTGATTACCATTGTCAGTGTTCTTCCAGCTTGTGCCCACTTAGCTGATCTGAAGAAGGGAAAAGAAATTCATGAGTATGCACTTAAAAGAGGATTTCACCTGGATGTGTTTGTGGTCAGCTCCCTCATTGACATGTATGCAAAATGTGGCGCAATGAATTTTGCCCTCCGTGTGTTTGATAAAATGTCTCAAAGAAATGTAGTTTCATGGAATTCAATAATTGCAGGTTTTGCTCATAATGGAAATTGTGATGGCGCTTTTGAATTGTTCCATAGAATGCAAGGTACGGGTATTAAACCCAATTTGGTTACATGGAATACAATGATTGCGGGTTATGCCCAGAATGGGTTTCCCAATGAAGCTATAGAACTTCTTTATCAAATGCAGCTAGCTGGAGTTGAATGGGATGCTGTCACCCTTGCAAGTGTGCTCCCAGCATGTGTTGCTTTGGCAGCTCTGCAACAGGGTAAAGAAATCCATTGTCAAATACTCAGAAAGGGATTTTATTCGAGTGTTTTTGTGGGCAGTGCCCTACTCGATATGTATTGCAAGTGTGGGAACATAGAGATTGCACGAAGAGTTTTTGATAACATGTTGGAAAGAGATGCAGTTTCATGGAATGTAATGATGGTGGGGTATGGAGTGCATGGCCACGGTGAGGAGGCCATTGCGCTATTTGAACAAATGCAACAGGAAGGCATGAAACCAGACCAGATCTCCTTCATCGCTGTTCTGTGTGCATGCAGCCATTCAGGACTGGTAGTTCAAGGCATGCAGTTCTTTAACCAGATGATTCGTGATTTTCATGTTGTTCCCAGAATGGAACACTATGCATCAATGGTTGACCTTCTTGGTCGTGCTGGCTGCTTGGAAAAGGCCGAAGGCTTCATCAAAAACATGCCAACAAAACCAGGTGTTGAAGTGTGGGGAGTCTTGCTTAATGCATGCAGAGTTCATCAAAATATTGATTTAGGAGAACGTGTGGCGCAATACCTTTTTGAGTTAGAGCCTGAAAATACTGCATACTATGTACTACTGTCAAATATATATGCTGAGGCTGGCAGGTGGGATGATGTAGCGAAAGTGAGGGCAAAGGTGAAAAGCAGGGGGTTGAATAAAAGTCCAGGATGCAGCTGGATTGAAGTTAATAACAAAGCGTAGGAGATGGACCAAATCCACTATCAGAGGAAATCAACTTCATGTTGGGAAGCTGCAATACTAGATGGACACAGGGTATGCTCCTGAAACAGATACTGCCCTCTTGGCCGTGGAGGAGAAGCATAAGGATTATATCCTTGTGGCTACCGTGAGATGCTCGCACTTTCTTGTGGACTAATCAATATTTTCCCTAGGAGATCTATCTGAATAACTAAAGAGTTTTTGCATATGTAATGGCTGTCACAATGCCATCAAGTTCATCTCCAAAGTTGTTTGATGAGAAATCGCTTTGAGATAGAAACCATTTCCATCATCTCAAAGATGGATGGAAGTTGATAAGGCCATACGTTTATTTTATGATATGGATCAAATCCACAATGAGAGGAAAGCAACGTCATATTGGAGAGCTTGATTAACCAAATGGAGGAGGCTGGGTATGTTCCATAAACAATTACTGTCCCTTATCATGTGCGGGAGGACAAGGAATATATCCTCTGTGGCCAGAGTGAGAAGATTGCCCTTGCTTTTGGACTAATCAACACGATCACTGAGACATCTTTCCTAATAACTAAGAATATTCGTGCATGTCATGACCGCCACAATCTAGTCCAGCAGTCTTGGTCTAGTGTTAAGGCAGAGCAATTGCCATAATGATGATCTAGGTTCAAGTCCTGCTAGGCATGCTCCCTTGTTAATTCCTAGTTTCCTAAATTAGAAGAGCTCCTTGTTTAGAACAGCCAGGGGAATGCGCAGTCTTTGGGAACTACCCCTCGACTTCAGTTTCAAGTTTGATAGTACGACCACCAGTGGGACTTGGTCTCCGAAGCTCCTCCCCGTGAAAGATACCAAGCAACATAAACCAGTTGGTGATCGTATCTAGCGATACCAACCCTGCCATTTAAGGTTAGAGTCTCCAAGGAATACTCCCGGTGAAAGTCGTTCTCCACTCAGCCATATGCAGGCCTCACAGCAGGTTCCCCTGTTCCTGAGAATGAGGGTAAAGTGGAGGAGAAACTCTTCTAGCAACACACCTGACAAGAAGGTGTTGCCCTACACGACTATACATAAGCTCGTTAATGTGGTTGTGATTAGGCATGCCATAAAAATGGAGTCGGGTGCAAGTATCAGGTGAATTTTCGCAGAAGGAAAACCTCCCCAATGCTACATCAAAGTCAAAAGGTGCTCCACGCTTAATGGTGTACTCCCCATTATTTATGGGATGGCCAGTCAATGTTACAATTCGCATTATTAAAAAGAAAGTGACTGCCACAATGCCATAAGTTCCTCTTCAAAGTTATTTTCCGAGAAATTATTGCGAGATTAGGTTTTGTTCTCATGAAGCACACGGTTGATGATAATTATAATGAAGCCATTTATAAAACTTGTCTTGGGTTGGAAGCCACGGAACCGTGTAACATCATTTGTACCAATAGACTTCCACTTTTCTAGGTTGTTATAACTGACAATATTTGGAGGTCAGTGATTTATGTAGAATTTACAAATCAACACACAATGCATTTGTTAACAAAACAATAAAGGACAATCATAAATATTATCATTGCTTCCATACTAATGGAAACCTAGTTATATGAACTTTCATAGAATCCGAGCGCAAAACCATTCTAGTGGATGAAATCAAACATACCATCGTTGAACTAACCACAAACTACCCAATTGTTATTGCTTTAAAGGGATATAATAGTCTAAACAAAATGGTTAATGCAATAACCTGTAGACAAGTTTCTGTCAATGTGCCAGTTAAAGATTGAATTTTAGTTTAAGACATTAAATATATGAAGTACTAAATATTTTGAATCCCTTGATAGACGATTTTGTATTTTTCTATTTCTTTGTTCGTGTATATTTTGCAATGACTTTGGGAGGTGATTTTTAAACCCCGTTTTCCTAAGATGAACACGTCTTTGTTTCTATTGTTTTTGCAAATAATGAAAATATTTCTATCTAGGAAATGGTGCAATCCTTAGTGAACCATAATCTAATCCATTCCTCGAACAAGAATATCTCAACATAATTTGTGTCCTAATGTTGGATTGACAACATCCAACATGAACTACCTAGAATGAGCAAGATACTTGTAGACACAAAATTATGCACTTTAGACAATATTTAACCCTGTCTTATACTACTATTTAGAAGGTGTTCAAGTGTACGAAATACTAATTAATCCCACCTCTTGGCCATCTTTTTCTTATGTTTTATTTCATCTTTACCACATGCTTTCCATTGCCTATGAACCCATTTCGCAACTTCCCCGACATTCTATACCTAAATCAGGGCGCCCCAGCCTGTACTAGGGCACCCCAAGGTGCCTTGGTCCCACCCTGGGTGCCCCAATCTATGTTTAATCCTCTTTCGCTCCTTTTTGGGTTCATTTCTAGCTTTTGGCCATCCTTGTCCTTTTCCCGGTCGGCCTTGTCGGGATTAATTACAAAATTAAGCTTGAGAGCCCTATAAATATAAAGTTATAAGGCCATAATAAGGGTCCTAGGTCATATCACTACACTACTATACTACTATCACTCCATCTAGAGTTGCATCTATTGCATCACTTGCATCCACATAGGGTCATGCATTCAAGGCTAGGAGATCTGCATCACACACACTTCATACAGGGGAGGGGGGATTCTATTCTATTCCATGTACACATGCTATTTACATTTTCTATAGTCACTATTGTTTTCTACTTCAAAAAATGTGACTGGCACGAGAGCACCTAGGGCATGACATGCACACACACACACACACACACACACACACACACACACACACACACACACACACACACACACACACCAGAACTACATCCGGGTTTGAAATGTAGTGCAACGCTCAGTGATAAGACCACAAGTTTGGCAGTTGAGGTTAGTCCGACCCATTCATTTGCATGTTTTATTTTTCTAGGGTTTGATACTTCTCTTTGCATTGCAGGTCATTACACAACTCACTTGGCGAATCTAGTGCGACAAACATGAAGCATTCAGAATCAACTTGCGACCATACCAGTTGTAGGTTTCGGGCATTTATAGTGTTCAGGGCACCCAGATTGCATACCAAGGCACCCCAATACCCTCTCAGGTGCCTGTGTCATCTCAGATTCTCTAGATCTGCACTTTGCAGGGTTCCTGAGTGGTCGTCTGCACTTCCAGATTCTACTGTCAGACCTGCGGCACTTTGTGACAGTCTCCTGATATTAGCTAAGTCATCTTTCTTTCCTCTTTTGCATAGTTAGGGTTTTATTTCACTTAGAATAATTTATTTACATCTATTTCATACTTTCTAGTTTATTTATTACAGCGTTTTATTCCTCCTATTTAGATTAACATTAATACCCCATTAGGCCATATTTTTGTTAATCATTTTGGTGAACCCGACGTCCCTCTCTACCACTTTCTAGGATTTTGTATTCACCATGTCATCCCCTTATCAGGTCATGGCCCAATCTCCCTACCCTTCCTATACACCTACCAAGGTCACCCATATAACTACTACAGTCGCTAACTTCATATATGTATGCACCCAACACCCACTTTGCTTTATCACACCTCCATCTGACCCATCCATCAATGTGAGTTACTACCCTCCACACTCGCATCACTCCACCAGTTGCTCCACCCGTTTCACTACCACCACGAGTCGTATCCACTGCTCCACTCCCTACTTCCAAAGGCTATGACATTATCGAAAAGCTCAAGAATACACCAGTCAAAATATCACTTTATGATTTATTAAGTAATGCACCGGATTGCCGAGCCACACTTGAGGCTACTCTTCGCACTATTCATGTTGAACGTGATCACTCTACCAAAGCCTTTGCCCATCTCATTCAATCTCTTTATATTTTGCCTCATTCTATCTCCTTACAGAAGACAACATATCACCCGCCGCCAAAAATAACCCTTGTGCACCGTTGCTCATTACCGTTGTCGTTAGTACTGCTTGAATTAAGTGTGTCCTCATTGATAATGGGTTTGTCATTAACCTTTGTGCCCATTCCCTTTTACAGCAATTAGGAATCAAGGATAGTCTCATCTCCCGTAATTCCACCCTCATCTGCGGTTACGATTCTTCCACTCGCACATGCCTAGGCACTATATCCCTTCATATTCGGGTTGGACCTAAAACCGTTCTTACTGAATTCTACATCCTCAATGCTTCTTTCCAATTCAATCTCCTCTTAGGCAGACCTTGGATACATGCCATGCAAGTTGTACCCTCCACCGTACACCAATATGTCAAGTTCCTTCATGATGGCTATAAACATACTGTCACTGCTGAGTCGAAACCTTTCAAGTATTTTCGTATTGATCCTATCATGTCTATGCCTATTCCACCACCACAGCCCATTCCTTATGCTATCCTTGATAAATATGATGTTGGTCAACCCATTGCACCAACTCCTACTACCCCTGTTACCCCTTCTTCTCCCATACCTACTCACACTTCGGCTATCCTTTCGCCCACTATATTTGTCCCTGCTAGTGCTCCATCCCCACCATCCCCTACTCCTGCTTACCCTCTTACTCTTGCACCACCTACTAATGTCCTCAATAGCGTCACTCAAACATATGACGCACACACTGATGTTTCCACCAACTCTAATGACGAGGTTGATGTTGTGTAACTCACTGATGAGTCGTTACGACAGCTCAATTTTACCCCTCTTGGTGTGGACAATTCTTATTTCGAAGAAACATTTTCTCATTGATAGCCTAGATGAATACCATTTCAAGAACCCTCCATCCACTAATGTTATGGTATTATATAAGGGATCTATCAACAGTGTTAATGCACTTCAATCTTCCTCTCCACTAGGCGTCATTTCATGCCCTCCCTTCACATGCACTTCATTTTCGTTCCCCATGCCCTTCAGCACTGTCTCCATCGCCAATGATTCTTCTCCTACGTATGTTCCTAACATATCACGTTGGCATGCTCATGGCTGTCCACCAATTGCTTTTGCAGATGAGGAATACACCATGAATGCATATACCCTTCGTCGTAATGCATCCTTATATGATCCCCCTCATTCTATCACCTACCAAGTCTCCAACGCAACTCCTATCGGTTTTGATCCAAGGTAACGACTTGCTTGATCACATTTCCTAGTCACCTTAGTCATGCTTTCGGCATCTCTGGGGGGGCATGGCCATTACATACCCCCCCATCTTTGACATCTTCACATGTAGGCATACTTATATTCGCACCTCTACATCTTCTTACCCATAGCCATGCTCCTTCATACTACGTCCTTGCACCCCCTCATTACCCGATGACGCACTCTTGTGCTTCGGTTCACACTGGACTGTTGAGGGATTACCATTACACTGAACCCCACACACTGCACTATAGGGGGGCTACATATTCTACCATCCTACATTGCGTATATATACACCATACATTTTACATTTACTTCCACTGTTACATTGTACATATCATACATTTTCCTCTACACTAGTCATCGGTTATAGCTATGAGGCTAGTTTTATCCTCCCATACTTCCATTCCATCTTTACACTAGTCTTCATTATACATAGGTCTAGCTTTATATTTTATCAACACATATTCTATCTACATCTATCACCACTGCCTACATACGTACATCTTATATATTCTACACGCTACATTGGATTCCATTACACATTGATCTAGTTTTACCTATCATCATTCCATATTCCATTCTATACATTCATTTCTATGGCATTATTACATTGCATCTCACATCCCCTACATTACATATCCCTACTTTACACAATCAAACATTCTACATATTCCACATGCTACACTGGATTTCCTTATACATGGATCTAGTTTCATTTATCATCATTGCATATTCCATTTATACATTATATATCCTATATACATTACACACCTTATATTGCATTTACACCGTCCTCCCTTGGTCGTTTATACTACATTGTCTTCTATGCGCTGCACTCACCACCGTATGACGCACTCTAGTTCCTCGAGTCCATACTTGACTGCTGAGGGTTTACCAATCAAATGGACCTTACACTCATCATGCGACATTTCCTCCAACTACATCATTCGACATTTCTCCCGCATTTGTGACATACACCTTAGGTTAAATAGTCACCCATCTTATCATCATTATAGTGGTATACGCTTTAGGCTAAATAACCACGTTACCTATTTATTATCTTATAGTGGTATACACTTTAGGCTAAATAACATCACCTATTCTATTATTTTATTATACACCATAGATTACATCACCACTTCCTTACCATCCATTATATAGTGATATACGCTTAGGACTAAATCATCACTCCTCCATTCAACAAGTTGTGGTATACGCTTAGGGCTATAGGTTCCACGCACATCTTTTCATATATTTCATTTCCATCCACTTATCCTATAGTGATATACGCTTAGGGCTAAATCATCACTTTCCATGCAACAAGTCGTGGTATACGCTTAAGGCTATAGGGTCCACGCACATCTTCTCTTTTAATCCCCATACCTCATTCCATCCACTCGTTCACCAAGTCGTGGTATACGCTTCGGCTATAGGGTCCATGCACACCTTACTACATGTCGCCTCTCACCACCATTACGCATACATATTCACCACAGCGCACTAGATACAACCTACACTATTCGACCATTTCCCGATGACGCACTCTCGTTTGCAGTTCATTCTTGACTGCTGAGGTAAAAATAAATGAACCTCATTGCATACACTTCCATTCACTCGGGGGGCACGCTGCTCCTAACATTCCATTTTGTATTCCACTCTATCCATCCACAGCATATTGCATTGTCTTGGGGACATTTATTTTTGCTTACTAGCGTTTTACATGCTCACTTTACTACACATGTTAGATCGCTTTCTTATATTTCATTATCATACACACATGTGCATTCACGCCTTTGTTTAGTGTGATCACAGATACAAGACTCTACACGCGGCATGGATGCTCACCTTCTACCCTTCCTATACTGGTCGTTGGGGGCATCCACATTTATCTTATACAGGTGCTATTGTTTCATTTTGTACTTAGCATCTTATACTACTTGTTCATACACGCTTTGACATATTGGTTATCGCTCAAACATGCTAACGGGTGTTCCATGTGTAGCACTTGTTTTGCAGGATTACATGTTTCCATGACTACTTGTTTGTTTCTACATGTCTGCTTTGTTTGCCATTGTATGCGGGCTTTTCCCTTTGCTTATGTGCACACTTGTCTGCTGTTTGCGGCCATGATGGCCTTGAGTGTCTTACGACATCGTGAGTGATGTCCCATGTTTGAAACCCGCTTTGTGCGGTCTACTTGTCTTCTTGCATGTTTACACTACTATGCTTGGTAGTATTTTACATTATCTGCGTATTTTACAATTGTTTTATTGCATGCATGTGTTTTCGTACTAACACTTGTTTGGCTAGCCATCCCCTTTTATGTGCGCCTTGGTATCTACCAAGCGCTTCCCCTTTTTCCCATGCAGGGCAGAGTTCTACAGGTCAGAGTGCGATTGGTCCTCTTTGGGGCCGCATTCTCCTTCCAGGATCGCCATAATGCACCCCCAAAGAGGGGGGGCATCATTGAGGATTTTTCTACTAACACATCGTATTTACACCGGTTTAGACACTTTCAACCCTTGAGTGAGTTCAAACCAGTCTACGAACTCCATACACAATGGCCTTAACAAGACATGGTGTCCTTCGGCAATTCTGCGGAGCAGTTACAGGCTTTGGGCTTACAGTGGGTGTGCATCTCTACACTTCTCTGTCCAGTGGCTTTGGATCGCCCAAAAAACCAGGACAGTACAAATATCTCTTCCAACATTTCAGCAGAAGCAGTTAAAGGTTGGAGGATACAGCATGGTTCCTCCTTATACTTCTTCATCCAAGGTGGCGTGAGATCGCACAAAAAACTTGCGACATTACAGGATATCCTTCTACACCCTTCTCTCGACATGAATTAGGTGCACATGTTCCATATACACTTTTCTATTCTAGAGTATTTTACATTTGCGTACTTTACATATGCATATTTTACACAGTGTGTTGATATAAATACATATTTGACTACTTGATTGTTTTCTCCTTGTAGGTCCATCGTATAAGAAACAAGCAGTCAAATTGGGGGCAACAACAACAACGACGAAGAAAACAAAAAACCACAACACACCGCTACAGGTGCATGCCTTTACTAATCATGCAGGTACGTTACACACAATAGCAGCTACACACGCGTTCTTCCCTAGGTTAGGTCTCATCACTTTTTATGCGCATTTTTCATCTTTAGAATCCACGCTCCTCCACATTTTTCTTTTTTTTATTCCACGCTTGATTCTATTCCATCGGCATGTTTTCTTCTACACTCTACATGGATATCAAGCACGCATCTCTATCTACTTTATGTTACCGAGCGTTCCGCTCACCAACATAAAGTGGGGGCAAAATGTAAACACAAAATTATGTACTTTAGAAAATATTTAGCTCGGTCTTATACTACTATTTAGAAGGTGCTCAAGTGTACTGTTAGTGCAAAATCACAACACCCCTGGATATTGATCAGTTTTCTAGGTTGATCATATTAATATCCAGTGTGATAGCATAACATTGAATCCTTTCTCCAAGTGTGGGACTTGAAGAGTGAGAAAGGAATCTCCAGAGAAAGGCTGGTTCCTATTCCTCTGTTCAGGTGCACACGAAATATGCAGAGGGTTTTCTCAAAATCTAATCTAATCTGCCAAGGAGACAAGGTAAGAAGATGCATAAAATAAATCTAAGCTAATAGAGGTGATGCACCGAGGAATGAAGAACATATGCTTTGCCAAATTAAACACAGACCATGTAGATATAACACAACACCATGCACAGATAGCAAAAATGTAATGAAAGATCAAGAATGACAGTAATAAATATGTAAGAGGGTTTAGAAGCAACCACAGACACATATATATTGCTCAAGGATCGATTCAATACATTGCAATGGCCAAAAGGCAAAAAAACGGTGTTACAGTCTATATGGGAGGTTTGAAAACTCCACAAATCTTCTTATGAAGCAGGAGAGAAGGGAGGGGTGCAAAACAGAAAAATGTCCAACGTACAGAAAGAAACCCCTCCTTACAATTTATAGGAAGAATGGGAGAGAAAAGAGAGAGGAATTCGAAATCTGCCCCAACCACCTCTAGGTTGCATTTAATTCGTCCATCATGGCAGAAGCGGCGGGTTCTGGCAAAGCGGCGGTTTGCCTAACAGAAGCGGCGAACTGTCTGCTGCATTAAAGTGGTTGTTGAAGTATTACCTCTACTTGTTATTTCGTGCCAGAGGCGTTTCTCAATTTTCTCCCTCCAGACTACACCAAAATGCAAGATTGACCCTGGAAACGTGTAGAGAATTTCAACAGCTTTCCATTGATATCAAGAACGTGTAAATCCGAGCTCTGGATCGAAAGATATGTCGATCTGAAGATTTAGGACACGGAACAGGCGAAAACGGATTTTGAAATATTTTCCCGCGCACTGCCACTTGGACGCCACGTGGCATGCTCTGATTCGCTGAATAATTCTCTCTCCTCTACTTTTCGGCGGGCTGTCTCTTGAATTTTGACTTTTGGTGCTCTTGGAATATTTTCCACATTTTTTCCCATGCCCCGCCACTAGGGATACGTGGCATGCATTGGTTGGTTCACGAACCTGCCGGGTCTTCCTTCACTTTTACCCCTTTTGGCTTAGATTTGGCCAAACCTTCCAACTCCTCCCCGAGCTCCGCACTTCTATGCTCCATTGGACACGTGTCCAATTTCTATTGGCTCGGGCCAGCGCTTCAAACCTTGCCCTTTGACCCTTCGGCTTCTCCTTGATGACACGTGGCAATTTCTCAATGGTTCTCCGGGCCTGCCGGGTCTTCCGCGTACTTCGCGTCCATTCGTCCCGGATGTCCCAGTGCTGCTTGGGACAAAAACCTCCGATCCGCCCGAAATGGGCTTCCTTGTCCCTCATTTGGCCAAAGACACGTGGCACCTTTTGATTGGCTTTCGGCTCCTTCGGCTTCTTCGCGTATTTCGGGTCTTTTTGTCCCGGACGTCCTATTTTGATTTTGGACCTTTTGGGACAATTTCGGCCGGTTCGGCCGGTTCGGGTATTTCTGGCCCGCTTGTCCCAATTGCTCTTGGGCTTCGGCCTTGGGTATTTCTGGCTTGATTGCTTTTCGGGCTCCTTGTCTGACTTTCAGCAGTTAGTCGAACCGGCCGATTCGCGCCCTTCTGTCCCAAACGTCCCGAACTGCTCCCTCTCAGAAGGACTTAGCCAATTTTTTCACTTTTTCCTGGATCAATCCTATTTGCCTTTCTGCAACTTTTCGCACTTTCTCAAAGCTTGCTCCTTCCTTCTTCGGCCTGGGGAGTTTAGGTCCCAGATTCCTGAAGGGACCCTAGAAACCTGATTTTGCTCTGAATCAGTCATTTTTCTTGGAATTTGGACATCCTGATGCATGTTATCAAATTTACCCTGGGGGGGTGAATTTTGGATAACAATTTGGCGACTCAGCGGGATCATCTGCCTGCTAGATGAAAAGGCCAGTTGCCTGAAGCCATCCATTGGGCATGGAGTCATCAAGCATTAACCCCGTTAGAATCCAAGCCTGACTACAGCAACTGTGCGAGGAGCAACACTGGAAAGAGACCTGATTTTAGCAAAGACATGCATCATCTCCAGAGCAGCAAACCTGTGCCAAGGCACTTAGGGAAAACAAAACTAATCTACAGCAAAACAATGTGCATAAGCACTTGGAGGAAAGAAAATCTAAACTAGTATTTACAGATGGAGTGAACCTCCCTCTAGAAGCAACGCTTGAGATAGATTCCATTTACTGGAATCTGCAGTTCTTCACCATCCAATGAGGCCAATTGGAAAGCATTGTTGTTCTTGCACTTTGTGACCATGTATGGGCCACTCCAAATGGCATCAAATTTTGAATGCCTTCCTGGTTTTGCTCTGTCCACATCCCATTTCAATACTAGATCTCCTATTTGAAAAGATCTATCTTTGGCCTTCTTATCAAAGGTCTTCTTGATCAAAGCCTGATCCTTTTCCATTGCTTGGAATGCCTGATCTCTGATTTCTTGCAGCTCCATCAATTCTGCATATCTCACCTCCATGGGCCCAAACTCTAGCAACTCCAGCTGTTTCATGAGTTCCAACGTTGGCAACTCAAGTGACATGGGCAAGACTGCCTCTCTTCCGTAGACAAGCCTAAATGGAGAGTTACCTGTGGATCTTTTGGGAGTTATCCTATCAGCCCATAAGGCTGATTTCAGTTTGGTATGCCAAGCCTCTTTGATTCTCATCAAGAGTCCTCCTAATGATCTTCAACAAGTTCTTGTTTGTAGACTCGGCCTGGCCATTACCTTGAGGGTAATAGTTTGATGAAGTGCTCAGGTAGATTCCGTTCTTGACAGCCCACTCAGTAACTTTAGATCCAATAAATGCCAATGCATTATCAGAGACTATTGTAGCAGGTACACCAAATCTGGTAGTTATTCCCTCGTAAAAGTCCAAGATGCTAGACTCATTCGCCTCTTTGACTGCTACTGCTTCTGTCCATCTGGTGAAGTAGTCTGTGGCTGTCAAAATCCACTTGTGCCCTTGGCTCGAATTGGGATTGATGACTCCAATGAAGTCCAGACCCCATTGCATGAATGGCTGGTCAACTGAGATTGGATGTAATGGGAGGGCTGCAAGTTTCTCTTTTCCTGTGAAAAATGCACAATTCTTACACCTCTTGATCCATGCATAGCAATCACTGAATATTTTAGGCCAATAATAACCAGCCTTCATGATTTTCAGAGCTGTCACTCTTGGTGCAAAATGGCCACCGGCTGGTCCATCATGAAACTCTTTTAATACCCTCTGGATCTGACCTGTGTTAATGCATCTCAGCAGCACTCCATTCAGGTCCTTTTTGAACAAAACTCCATCAATGATGGTATATGGAATTGCCTGCAACCTGAAGTGTCTTCTTTTTGCTTTGCTCATTTCTAGAGGGCACATGCCCGTCTGTAGGAAATGTATCATATTCTGAGTCCAACAGGGAGTGGACACATCATCATTTTCCTGTTTTTGATCATCTTGTAATAGCAGGACAGCGTCTTTTTCATCTTCTGGGCTGTCTGGTTGTTTGGAAGCGAGCTGCTCGCACAAACCTTTGCCTCTTACCAGCTTGGTGATTTTGATCTCAATGTCATACTCCATGACACGGGTGATCCATCCTGCCCTTTTCTCATTCAAATCCTTGTTGAGGAGGAAGTCCTTAACCCCAGCATGTGAGACCAGCAACTGGACCTTGTTGTTTGAGACCAAATGCTTGAATTTCTTCAAGCTCCTGATTACTGCAAGCACATGTTTTTCAATAAAAGAGTACCTCAATTCGCAGTCATTTAGGCTTTGGCTGAAGAAGGCAATTGGCTGCTCATCATTATCTTTATTCTGTTGCACCAAAATGGCAGAAATAGTGTCATCACCCCCAAATGCATAGAGGATGAAATCCTTGGAAAAGTCCGGGTTGATGAGAGTGGGTGCCTGGGAGATGGCTTCTTTGATTGCTTCAAAGCTCTCCTTGCCTTCTGCCCTCCATTTGAGAGCCATGCTTTTCCTTAACATTTTGGTAATGGGTTTGACAAGGGCTGCAAAATTTGGGACAAACCTCCGAACAAAGTTTATCCTTCCCAGGAAACTTTGAAGAGCCTTCTTGTGACTTGGCAATGGTAGAGCCCTTATGGCTTCAACCCTCTCTGGATCAATTGCTAATCCTTCCTTGGAGACAATATGGCCAAGGAGTTTCCCTTCATGTGCAAGAAAGATGCACTTCTTAGGATTTAAAGACACTCCAAACTTTCTACACCTCTGAAACACTTGCCTGAGGTGAAAGAGGTGGTCTGCAGCATTCTTTGAGAAGATAGTGATATCATCTAGGTATATTAGCACTATCTTATTGATTAAGCCTTTGAATGCCATATCCATAGCCCGCTGGAATGTTGCTCCGGCGTTCGACAGTCCAAATGGCATCTTCTTGTAAGCATACGTGCCCCATTTGGTTGTGAAGGCTGTCTTGAACTGGTCTTCCTCCTTCACCATAATTTGATTGAAGCCTGAGTAACCATCAAGTAGCGAAAACCTTTCTGACCCAGCTACGACCTGCAATATTTGCTCCATGGAAGGGAGTGGATAATGGTCCTTGAGAGATGCCCTATTGAGGTCTCGGAAGTCCACACACAATCTGATTTCTCCGCTTCTCTTTCTTACTGGCACCAAGTTAGCAACCCAACTTGAGTGTTTGATGGGGAAGATAATATTGGCCTCAATGAGCTTGCTTAACTCTTTTCTCATGAGAGGCTCGATATGAGGATTTACTGGCCTTTGCTTTTGCCTGACAGGCTTGGATTCCGGATCCAACTCAATAGTATGTTGTGCCAACTTTGGATTGAAACCTCTTAAATCTTTGTAAGTCCAAGCAAAGACATCTGGGAATTCTTGACAAAGCTGAACAAAATCAGATTTCTCTTGTGGAGTACTTGCTTTGCCAATTTGCAATGTCTTGCCTTCATCTACTAAGATAGGTTCCGAATCTTCACCCTTTACTTGAATGTTCACCTTCTCCTTCCGGAACTGATCATTTGGGTTGAAGATTGACTCTAAAGTTATAAGGCCTTTTGGTAATTTGTTGGTTCTCAGCTGCACCACTTGGTCACCATACTGCTGCTCCAGTTTGTCTTGATTTCTGGCGGAGAACTCAGCTTCTTCTTGTAGGAAATTAACAATTTGCTGATCATTCTCGAAGACTTGCCAACTTGTGTTGTTGTCCGGAACAGCTGGTCTCACAACATATTTGATATGAGGCTGATTTTTCTTACTTTTGATACTTTCTACAATATCAAACGCAGCCCCAATTGCTGCCAGTCTGTCAGCAGCTTCATTCCTTTTTCTTGGGATGGAAATGATGCTAAAAGCTTCAAAATCTTCAATAAGATCCCATACCCGATTTTTGTAGTTCTTCAACAGATTATTTTTGGCAGCATTTTTTCCTCTGACTTGGTTTACAATCAGCTCACTATCACCAAAAACTTGTATGTTCCTGATGCTTTTCTTCTTTGCCCAGTGCAGTCCATGAATTAAAGCTTCATACTCAGCTGTGTTGTTTGAACAGGAAAACTGGAAACGGAAGGCTGAGTAGTACCTTATATCTTGTGGTGAAATGAGCATAGCTCCTCCTCCTGCACCTTGTCTACTTCTTGACCCATCAAAGAACAATTGCCATACTTCATTCTTGTCTTTATGTTCTGGCTTGGTGATGCTAGGAAGAGGTTGATTCCCTTCATGTAAACAATAGACCCCCAGCTCAGATTCTTCTATTTCTTGGTAGGGATCAAAAGCATGCACCTTGCCTGCCCATTCATCAAGAGTCAAATCTGGGATGCTTCCAACCTTGGTGTCAGCTTCATCAGTACTTGGATAATCTTCTTGATCAAACACTGAACAGTTGGCATTGATCTGATTTGGGGTGTAGGGCTCAATGTGAAAGTTCGCAATGGGCTCAGATCTGATTGTGGCCTTGGTTCCATACCTTGTTCTGAATAGCATGTGAGACCAATCGGCAGACAAATATCCCCCAATCTTGGCTGTGAAGTCCCTTGACAAGCATAGGGCAAAGAGTGGTGGAAGGTCTATGACTGAGACGTCTTGCAAAACAACCACGTTGGGACATGCATGCAAGGTAAGACTCAAGTTTTTTATAACTCCAACTGTGGCTACTGCTGTCCCATCTAATTGCACTACTCCTTTAGAGATGACTTCATATTGAAGCCCTAACTGATCAGCTATTTGCTTGGGTATTACTGAACTACTTGCCCCAGAGTCAATCATGCAATTATGTACCAACTTGTCTCCTATGATCAATGAAACATAAAATGGAGGGGGCTTCAGCATTTTACCTTGTTGTGTTCCATGATTCCCCTCAGGCTGGGCAGCATTTGTAAGCACTTTGTCTTGCCTTTGAACCTGCTAATTCGAAGTTGGCCAGTCCTTCATAGCAGCTTTCAGCAAATCTCTTTGGCCTGGGATGGATAGAGATTCCCACATAGATATATTGACGTTTGTCTTCTTCATCTGATCAATGATACTGAATGGTGATGAAGGATCTCTCTGCTGTCCTTTGGTTTGCACATTTATTCCTTGTATGTGGGCAGCAACAGCTGGCATTTGAGTTGGCCTAGGGGCTGTTCTTGGCTGCCCTTGTGCATTTGAAACTGGGTTTTGCTTGCCAATCATTTGTGGAGCTGTGGAAGGTTGTGGATTGGCCGGGGCTAACGGCTGTTCTTCACCTAAATTTCTCCTTTTTGACCTTGTGTTGGCTGCAACACCTTGAGAGACTGCCTGATTCATACCACAGAAATCCTCTGCCTGCCAATTTACCAATGTGGTGTCATTTGGGGCAGGTTGCTGTTGGAATGTTTCTTGTTGTTGGCTGTTTTCTTGACTACTTTCACCCTCCACACCAGCACTTGTTACCATTAAAGCTTGGGTTAAAGCACCATTATAGCACATGGATTGATTATGGGGTTCATTACATGGAAAACACCATTCATACTCCTGGGCAATGTTGTTTTGTGCTGGTACTAATGCCTTAGAGGCAGATATGGCATTTGGATTATAGGGCTGGAATGGTCTATTGGCAGGAGGCCTTGTTTGATTCATATTTGCAGCTGGATTAGGTGGCCTTTGAGGCTGATATGGCTGCCTATTAGGTTGAGCTTGAGGCTGATACGAAGGTCTAAAGCCTTGAGTTTGCTGTCTCTTAAGTGTGACCAGCTCATTACCTAAATTTTGCAGCTGCTTCATGACTTCTTGAAGCTCATTTGGGGCACTTGGAGATGAAGTGGAAGCTTCATTTGAACTCTGATTTCTAGGAGTGGGAGAAGGAGCTAAGACAGGTGCCTGACTAGTACTTGGGCTCTCTAAACTTGGATATAATGGCATTGGAGGCCTAGGAGCTAGCTTGCCAGCTTGAATCAGACAATTTTCAGCTCTAATGGCAATACTATAAGCAGCAGGGATAGTTGTGCCTCCCATGGATTGAATCAACATAGAAATATCAGAATTTAAAGCTTTAAGGTAGTATAGAAAAGCACCTTCTGCTGTTGGTCTGACTGCTACTGGAATTCTATCCCAAGATCTTTGAAATCTGAAGTTGAAGTCAGTTAGCTGCTCATTGGAAGCTCTCTTGATGGTTGTCAGCTGCTCCAGAAGAGACAAGTTGTCTCCCTTCTCTCCAAATTGATTATGAAGTGCAATACACAGCTGATTCCAGTTCGTGATAGAAGCAGCTTCAAGGCTCCTAAACCATTGCAATGCCTTCCCTTTGAATGAAGACGCCAGCAATTTGACAACTACTTGCATCTCATTAATCTCATGGATTGCACAAATGTTAGCAATGTCCTTGACATGATCACCAGGAGTGGTCTGATTTTCTCCAGTAAAGTATGGAATGTTCTTCAATGCTGCTACTGGGATTGGATTTTGTGCATTGAGAGCAAGTGGGCTGCTGCCTGTGAAGTTGACATAGGGGTTCACTGGTTGCGCCATTCTGATTGGTCTTAAAACCCTTGTATATTGAAAGAAAGGCCTGTCAGGTGGAGGAGTTGAGAGAGTTCTGTTTGGTGGAGATGGAGACCTTTGAATCCTTCTTCCTCTTTGCCTTCTTCTTGGAGATAATTGCAGGTATTCAAACAGCACTTATACTTCTCCAACTCTTGACCTTGTGATTCTTCTCATAAGCTTTTAGGCCTGACTGCTGAAACCTAGTTGATTCTTCCCTTTGGAGTCGCCAGATATGCAAATAATAGCTCTTTTTAAGCAAGAAAATTGCAGCAGATGCATATCAACCTTGCTGCAATAAAAATGAGACCTCTAGTCCCACCGGGCGTGCCAAAACTGTTAGTGCAAAATCACAGCACCCCTGGATATTGATCAGATTTCTAGGTTGATCATACTAATATCCAGTGTGATTGCATAACATTGAATCCTTTCTCCAAGTGTGGGACTTGAAGAGTGAGAAAGGATTCTCCAGAGAAAGGCTGGTTCCTATTCCTCTGTTCAGGTGCACACGAAATATGCAGAGGGTTTTCTCAAAATCTAATCTAATCTGCCAAGGAGACAAGGTAAGAAGATGCATAAAATAAATCCTAAGCTAATAGAGGTGATGCACCGAGGAATGAAGAACATATGCTTTGCCACATTAAACACAGACCATGTAGATATAACACAACACCATGCACAGATAGCAAAAATGCAATGAAAGATCAAGAATGACAGTAATAAATATGTAAGAGGGTTTAGAAGCAACCACAGACACATATATATTGCTCAAGGATCGATTCAATACATTGCAATGGCCAAAAGGCAAAAAACGGTGTTACAGTCTATATGGGAGGTTTGAAAACTCCACAAATCTTCTTATGAAGCAGGAGAGAAGGGAGGGTGCAAAGCAGAAATGTCCCCCCCAGAAAGCAACCCCTCCTTACAATTTATAGGAAGAATGGGAGAGAAAAGAGAGAGGAATTCGAAATCTGCCCCAACCACCTCTAGGTTGCATTTAATTCGTCCATCATGGCAGAAGCGGCGGGTTCTGGCAAAGCGGCGGTTTGCCTAACAGAAGCGGCGAACTGTCTGCTGCATTAAAGTGGTTGTTGAAGTATTACCTCTGCTTGTTATTTCGTGCCAGAGGCGTTTCTCAATTTTCTCCCTCCAGACTACACCAAAATGCAAGATTGACCCTGGAAACGTGTAGAGAATTTCAACAGCTTTCCATTGATATCAAGAACGTGTAAATCCGAGCTCTGGATCGAAAGATATGTCGATCTGAAGATTTAGGACACGGAACAGGCGAAAACGGATTTTGAAATATTTTCCCGCGCACTGCCACTTGGACGCCACGTGGCATGCTCTGATTCGCTGAATAATTCTCTCTCCTCTGCTTTTCGGCGGGCTGTCTCTTGAATTTTGACTTTTGGTGCTCTTGGAATATTTTCCACATTTTTTCCCATGCCCCGCCACTAGGGATACGTGGCATGCATTGGTTGGTTCACGAACCTGCCGGGTCTTCCTTCACTTTTACCCCTTTTGGCTTAGATTTGGCCAAACCTTCCAACTCCTCCCCGAGCTCCGCACTTCTATGCTCCATTGGACACGTGTCCAATTTCTATTGGCTTGGGCCAGCGCTTCAAACCTTGCCCTTTGACCCTTCGGCTTCTCCTTGATGACACGTGGCAATTTCTCAATGGTTCTCGGGCCTGCCGGGTCTTCCGCGTACTTCGCGTCCATTCGTCCCGGATGTCCCAGTGCTGCTTGGGACAAAAACCTCCGATCCGCCCGAAATGGGCTTCCTTGTCCCTCATTTGGCCAAAGACACGTGGCACCTTTTGATTGGCTTTCGGCTCCTTCGGCTTCTTCGCGTATTTCGGGTCTTTTTGTCCCGGACGTCCCATTTTGATTTTGGACCTTTTGGGACAATTTCGGCCGATTCGGCCGGTTCGGGTATTTCTGGCCCGCTTGTCCCAATTGCTTTTGGGCTGACTTGTCTCTTTTCGGCCGGTTCGGCCGGTTCGGGTATTTCTGGCCCGCTTGTCCCAATTGCTTTCAGGGCTGACTTGTCTCTTTTCGGCCGCGTAACCGGTCCCAAATGGTTCGGGACTCATTTCTGGCCCGTACTTTTGTCCCAATTGCTCCCTCTAGAAGGACTTAGCCAATTTTTTCACTTTTTCCTGGATCAATCCTATTTGCCTTTCTGCAACTTTCCGCACTTTCTCAAAGCTTGCTCCTTCCTTCTTCGGCCTGGGGAGTTTAGAAAGATTCCTGAAGGGACCCTAGAAACCTGATTTGCTCTGAATCAGTCATTTTTCTTGGAATTTGGACATCCTGATGCATGTTATCAAATTTACCCTGGGGGGTGAATTTTGGATAACATGTACAAAGTACTAATTAATCCCACCTTTTGGCCATCTTTTTCTTATATTTTATTTCGTCTTTCCTGCTTGTTTTCCAACACTTATCAACCCATTTCCTAACATCCCTGACATTCTAGCCCTAAATCAAAACGCCTCAGGCTATACTGAGGCACCCCAAGGTGCCCTGGTCCCACCCTGGGTGCCTCGATCTATGCAAATCCTCTTTCTCTCCTTTTTTGGGTTCTTTCTTGTTGTTGGTCATCTTTATCTTTTCCTCATTCGGCTTTGTTGGGATTAATTACGAAATTAAGCTTGAGAGCCCTATAAATATAAAGTTATAAGACCATAATGGGGGTCCTAGGTCTTTGCATCATATTACTATTATCACTCCATCTACAGTTACATCCATTGCATCACTTGCATCCACAGAGTGCCATCCATTCAAGCTAGGAGATCTACATCACACACACACTGCATATGGGGGGATTCTATTCTATTATATGCACACATGTTATTTATATTTTCTATAGTTACTATTTCTCGCTATTTCACAAAGTGCGATTGACACGAGAGCACCTAGGGCACGACACACACACACACACACACACCAGAACTACATTCGGGTCTAGAATGTAGTGCAAAGCTCGGTGATAAGACCACAATTTTGGTGGCTGAGGTCAGTTCGACTCATTTATTTGTATATTTTATTTTTCTAGGGTTTGATACTTCTCTTTGCATTGTAGGTCATTACACAGTTCACTCAACAAATCTAGTATGACAGACAAGAAGCATCAAGAACCAACTTGCGACCATACCGGTTGCAGGTTTCAGGCATTTACAGTGTTCAAAGTGCCCAAATTACATACCAAAGCGCCCCAGTACCCTCCTAGGTGCTTATGTCATATCAGATTCTCTAAAGTTTCCCTTCACAGGGTCCTTGAGTGTTTGTCTAGATTTACTGATTTTATTTCCAGATCTGTGACATTGTGCGACAATCACCTGTTATCAACTAAGCTATTCTTCTCTTTCTTCTTACACTTCAGGGTTTCATGCCACTTAGAACAATTTACTTGCATTCATTTCATACTGCTCTACTTCATTTTATACAACATTTTAGTCTTCCTAGTTTAGATTAACATTAATAACCCTAGGTATTCTTTCCTTAGTCTACCTAACCTTCTCCTTATTTTTGTTAATCAATACTATAGCATCATTTTTCATTTCATATTTCAATAACCACAAAATTTATAACATCTATTTTTATGGTCTTCACAATCATGATGAACTCCTTGTATTGTCAATTCTCACGTATTAGTTCACTTTCATGAGCAAGATACTATAACACCAACTTGCAGCTCATATATTCTCATGTTTTTGAGAGACATTTATAGAAGTGAACAATAATCAATTATTTGAACAACATTAAAGTATTATGCTACATATTTCTCTTTTGTTTCTTACCTTTTTGCAGGGTGTTTTACAAGCAAACAATGGCTCATACAGAATCAGAATAAGGAAAAGTGAGCCAAAATTAACACAAATTAATCATAGCAACCAAATCAAACATTTAGCTTAGTCATAACAACCCTTTGAAGAATAATGTGAATTAAGTAGGTAAGAATTAGCTAATCCTCATAATTGCAAAATAATAAAAACCAAACTCTTAGTCATGGAATGTGATCATATAAGAATTGGGGTAATCCTCATAGTTGCAATATAATAAAAACCAAACTCTTGGAAATGGAATAAGAACATATCAGGGTTATACTATGGAAGAAAAGAGTGTTTTTATGTATTATGCTTCTCAAAATAATAGAACACCACATGGTTCTAATTATCGTCAACCATGAAAAAATGGTGGTGGAAAAATGATCATTTTTGATGGAAAATACTCCTTTCTAATGTGATATGTAAATTTTGCACAGCCCTTATCATAAAGTAAGATCACACAAAATTCATTGTGTTAGAGCAAGTAATGTCCCCTTTATCAAACTAGTTCAATTAGGAGACTTTGAGCCCATTCCACTTCTCGTGGGCAAGAAGGAAATGAACCAGGGAAGTAATTATCATGTTTTTTGGTTATTTTTGTGAGCATTGCATTCTTCTTTAATTGCTTTCTATATAAAATCAGGTCGGTTGGGTTAAGAAGGTGAAAAGCCGAAGGAAAAACAGAAGAGAAGTATCCATTATTAGGTCGGTCCTATTTAGAAGCATTCTAATTAGTGTTGGTGCCACAACAAGGTATAAGAAGGGGTTTCTTGGCTTATTTGTGCATCATCATCTTGTCTAAAAATAACTTTGCATGGTTTTTGGGCTCCCACTTGAGGACAAAAATCCTCTTGTGTAGCCAACAAGTGGGGATGAAAACCCTCCATGTTTGATTGAAGGACGAAAACCCTCTTGTGTGGCCAATAAGTGAGGACGAAAACTCTTCAATCCATTGAGGATTATCCATCCCCGGGTCTCCAAAGAGCTTCAAGAAGATTGGTTTTGCAACAACTAGAGTTTGGTTCTACAACAATTTTCACCCCCTCTCTTAGGGGAGTGACCTACCTTGTGGAGGAGTTAGGGGGTTTCTAGGGCACGACAACATCCAACTCAGCCATCATTGTGTTTCTCACATTTTTAGCAACCAAAATCTACATTTGGACAAAATCATTCACATCATTTCCAGCCACTTTTGTAAGGGTGACTGCTTTAGATGATGTGAATGATGCATTTTTAAAAATGTGTTGCATTTTTATTCTTCTCGTTATAAAAATTTAAAATGATGTACCTTATTGTCATAATTCCCAGTTGGCTGTATAATTTTCAGTTTACTTTCTATTAGGGTTTGTGCAATTTCTCTTGTTTTCATTTAGATCTTGGGAAATGGACATTATAATGGTATCAGAGCATTGATCTTCCTAGCCTCAGGGTATTCATGCAAGATGGTGACAAAGGGTATACTTGTTATCAAATGAGAGAGGAGAAGAAACCATATCAATTGTTTGAAGAGCCTAACATGGCCCACTAGGGTTCCCTAGACTCCATGATCGATAGACTCATTTAAGGGAAAGAAAGGTTAGTGGACTTGATGGATTTGCTAGCCCTAACTCTACAAAAACTTCATGAGTCAAGGCTTCACAATGGCGAGGGAAGCTCATCTGAGGTTAATAATTCAAGGTAGCCCCAAGGGTCGATTTGTGGATTAGCTACTAGGCCTACTTTCCCCCCAAGGGAAGAAGTCATTCCAAAGGTCAATACACAACATTCAATAGGGCACAATATTGCAACCATCTATGAAGAATGTAAGGCTTTTCCGAATGAGATCCGTGACATTATTTTGTTTGTTGAATTCATAGGGGTAAGCAAGGGAAGTCAAGGCCAAATCCTAGACCTCATGCACTACAAAGGGATCTTCAAAATTATTTTGGGAAGGTGACACTCTACATATTTGATGGCTCCAACAAGGGAACAACTTGATCTTAGATACAAAATTTGGATACCTATCTATCATTGAGGCCTATGACAGAGGATGAAACAATCAAACTTGCAACCGTTCATCTTGAAAGAATTGCGAATGAGTGGTGGTTCCATGGATTGGTGTAGACACAAAATCAATGCACTTAGGTACATTTTTAGTTTCTAAAGCATACTAATTTATACATGATTCCTAAGTAAGAAAACTAGTGGTTGACAACTCATTTTTGGCATTTTTGTTGCTTTATCTCTGACACTTTACTGGATTTACAAATTTTACAACTCTGCCGACACTTGACCGATTTATCTTTTAATGGCCCCAAACACTAGCACCCAGTTAGGACAGAAGTGCACATGTGCTCCTGTCCTTCATGAGCGCTCATATCCCTCTCTTTCTGCTTTTTACTCTTTTGGGTCCTTTTCACTTCTTGGTCACCTTTTAACACTTTGGGTCAACCTTTCAGTTGTTAATTACAAAATTCAAACAAGGGAATCATATATATACTTAGTTACTTCTTCTAAATAAGGGGCCAAACACTATAAGCATTATCTATCACCACCTAAGCTTGCACAAAGGCAAAAGATCGCTACAAAGTACATATCTAGCACATTCATACAAGGGACAAGGGCTACATTGGTCTACATACACTGCATAAGAGGGGAGTTCATTCTATTCTATTACACAAATTTTTGCATACTGGACAAATCTATATCTAGCTCGCTATCATCGTGCAACTTCCACAAGGGCAACCTAGGGCACGGGACACTAATACACACACACACAAAGAACTACATGGAGTTCTAGATGTAGTGTAGTGCTTGATCATAAGTGACCCTTGGGATCATTCCTACTCCACATTTCACATCTTTTTTACTAGATTTGATATGGTTTGCTGGCATATGCAACTAGTAATTTGTTTTGCATGTTACAGGTGTGATAGATGATCCAACGGAAAAACCGAAACGACAAAGAGTGAACAACAGTGAAGTCCTTCCAACCCAAAAAAGACCAGATTCTAAACATTTGAGCAGACATAGGTGCCTAGATCAGTCATTAGCGCCTATGGCGCTCATATACTCATTTGGGCGCTTCTGTCCTCTGCATTCCTAGGGTTCCGAACCCTTATCAATCCTGATTAAGAAAATATAGGATTTATAAATGCCTAAATCTGATTGCAATGTAGCAGTAAATGAATATGCAATGAAGTACAAAATTGACCTAATCAATTAAGTAATTAAGATTTAAAACCCTAAGTGCAAATGAGGAGATAAAATAACTTGGTTATTTTGTTGTTATTCCTGGACTGTACTGAAGTGACAAACTGATGAACATGGAGGGAAAAGTGTCGGACAAAGCCTCAAAAATTTGTGTGACTACAATATTTTCCTGGACTGGGGCGCCTGTGGGCACTGCAGACCTGCTCTAGGCACCTGTGACTTCTCGAAACCTCAAAAAACCAACTTTGTAAGGTCGTGAGACGTTCGTTGTCCTTTTCTTCTTGGCGCTAGTATGTCGCACAATGATCACCGATGTCGTTGATAACTTTTAATAAATAAATGACCTGCAAAACCCTCAAAAGCGCATCAAATCCCAAAAAGAAAACAATGCAAATGAGGGGTCAGATTGTCCTCAGTTGTCAAACAAGTGATCTTACGAATGAGCGTTGCACTACATTTCATACCCGATGTAGTTTTGTGTGTGTGAAGAGATTGTGCCCTCGACAGATCTTGTGCGTGTCGCACTTGATAGCAAGCAATAGATAGATTTGAAATTGTAGATAGATGTGTGTGTGAAAGAATGAACTTCTCCTCCTATGAAATGTATGCAGAAGAATGCAGTCCCTTGTCCCGTGTGTGGAGCTAGAATGGATGTTTGAATGCTCTACAATAGCCTTTGGATGCAACCTTAGGTGGTGATAGGTAATGCTTAGTGCTTGGGCCTTTGTTATGGTCACATAACTTTATATTTATATGATTCATTTTCTTGAATTTCGTAACTAAGCCCGAAAAGGCCAACTACCAAAAAGATAAGATGCCCAAACGGATAGAAAGGACCCAAAAGATGTGAGCAAAGTACAAAGAGGTTAGGGGAACCCAGAGGGGACGAGGGCACCTGGCGCTAGTGTCCGGGTTGGGCATTGGTGTCCAGACTCATAGAAACTGAAGGGTTGAAGGTCAGACTAGGAAACAAGGTATGCAAGAGCAAGAAGGATAACATGAAACAAGAAAAGATGGCCAAAGACATGGGTTAATCATTACTTTTCTTACTTATGAATCATATGAATAGTAGTATGTGATCAGAACTAGATAGATACCCAAAGTGTGTGATTTAGTGTCTATAGATCCTTTGTGAATTTTTCTCCATCCTATTCCATAAGATACTGAGTCTCGATCATTCCCAAGTCGCACATAATTAGCTAAGTTATCTTCCCCTCTCTCATTTGCTTAGATTTTTTCATTGTCGAATACTTAGTGCTTGCACATTACTATACTTAATTACCTAAATATCATTTATTACAGTAAGTTAATTTGAGATGAGATTTAATTATATTTAGATTAAATCATTTAGTGAACCCATTCTCTCGAACCCTACCTTGCTTCAAGGCCTTCTTTTTATTCCCATCACCCATAGAGGTCATTTTGGGAATCTTGAGCACATTGAGCTTTTACCATCTTCCTGTAAGCTCTCTAAACCAATGGCTGAATTTGATAACCCCTTGATTAACTCAATCCATATTCCTCTTGAAAACATTGAAGCCTCTAACAGTGAACACTCATATGATGAGGACACTAATGTTGCTTAGGGTTTTACATTGTTGAATGCTTAATGCTTGCACATTACTATACTTAATTACCTGAATATCATTTACCAAAGTAAATTACTCTAAAGTAAGATTTAATTCCATTTATATTATATCATTTGGTGAACCCATTCTCTCAAACCCTACCTTTCCTAAAGGCCTTCTTTTCATGCCCATCACTCGTAGTGGTCGTTTTGGTCATCTTGAGCACATTGAGCTTTTGGCATCTTCCTGTAAGCTCTCTAAACCAATGGCTGAATTTGATAACCCCCTGATTAACTCAATCCACATTCCTCTTGAAAACATTGAATCCTCTAATAGTGAACACTCATACGATGAGGACACTAATGTTTCTTAGGGATTTACATTGTTGAATGTTTAGTGCTTACACATTACTATACTTAATTACTTGAATATCATTTATTACATTAAGTTACTCTAAAATAATATTTAATTCCATTTAGATTAAATCATTTGGTGAACCCATTCTCTCAAACCCTACCTTGCTTCAAGGCCTTCTTTTATGCCCATCACCCATAGTGGGCGTTTGGTCATCTTGAGCACATTGAGCTTTTGCCATCTTCCCGTAAGCTCTCTAAACCAATGGCTAACTCTGATAACCCCCTGATTAATTCAATCCACATTCCTCTCGAAAACATTGAAGCTTATGACAGTGAACACTCATACGATGAGCACACTAATTTTCAAGAACAACTTGACAAGCTCACTAATTTTCGTTCCTCTTTACACACTCACCCCACACAAATTCTGCATGTCCTAAATGCTCTAATCATGCTAAAAATTCTCGAGATGATACCACACTTCCCCTCATGGTTTCCTCCTTGTTCGTCTTGAATTTTACCCAAAATTCCACCATTCATGTTTATATTACTATAACCATCTCTCCTCTCATTCCTCCCAATAATTCCCATACACAATCTAGCTCCTCTTTAGGCACTCATGACCTCATCTCATTGTACCATGATTCGCAAGCCCAAATTCTCCAATTACAACAAGCCTCTTCATCATCCTCTCCATTTCTAGATTCCTCACTCCTCCTTCATATCCCTTTTGCACCCACCATCTCCTCTTATCCACTGCCTCATAACTTTGTCACACCTAAACTTCCCATCTTCAATGGCTATGACGACCCTCAGGAACACCTTTGTTCCTTTCACGTTTCCTTTCTTGACTATGTTGATGACCTTCCACTATTGGCAAAACTATTTCCTCGAAGCTTACATGATTATGATATATGATGGTTCTATGATCTACATGTCCATTCGATAACATCTTTAGTAATCACTAAGATATTGGCACTAAGATATTGTATGCACAACTAGCTAAAATCAAACAAGGATCTAATGAAAATCTTGTGGACTATGTCTTGTGGTATAAGAATAGCCTTACTAAAATAACCAATGTTCTAGCTGATTCAAAATTACAAGATTTATTCCTTCAAATCCTTTTTCCTCCAGTCCAAGAGTGTGTCATTTTCAATACTTCTCCTTCTTTTGATCAATTGTGTCACACACTCAAATTGTGCAAAAGAAAACTAATATCTATGGGAAAATTGAAGTATTATGATACTTCTTCCACTTCATATTCCAACAAGTTTCAAGCCAAATCTGCATTCAAACCATCCACTAATCCTACCAATTCTAAATTTATTGTCAAAGTTTTTTCTACACCCACCTTGAGCTTTATTACAATCCACGAGGCACACCTTCAACGGGTTACCTTACGCACCTCGGCTCATATTACCACAACTCATTAAAAGAAATCTGATTACTCTCCCTCCACCACTCAATTTATATCCTTCTTGACCACGTGGACGTAATTATGCCAAGCTTCAATTACAATCCACGAGGCACACCTTCACTGGGTTACCTTATGTACCTCGGCTCATATTACCGCAACTCATTGAAAGAAATCGGATTACTTTCCATCCACCGCTCAATCTAGATCCTTCTCGACCATGTGAACATAATTATGATGAAAACACATGTTTTGATTATCACTAATCTAATGACATTCTACTAATCGTTTTTTTAAGCTCAAACATCTTGTTCAAGATCTTATCAATAACAATGCAACCGAGCTTCCAAAGCCATCTACATATAAACTAGACAATGATACTCAAAAGCTTAAACTATTCAATGACCATTACCTATTCATTAAAATTTGGCTATTGATTCTTTTTCCAATCACACATATCATGTGGTGCCTCCTCTCTAATCGGCACCACTTGATTGTCTTATTGATAATGTTGATATGCCACCACCAATTATTACATTCTTAGATCATGACTATTATACTACTTTTTCTTCCGATTCATTGCATATCGATGCTTCCATTGGTGCCCATATAGTCAATAGTACTATGGTCCATCCCTCGGCCCTTTCTAATGCATGTTCTCTAGCCCTCTTACTAGCTATCAACTTTCCAATCTCTCAAATTACATTTCTAATCCCCAATTCTTACGGACATATTTTCCTCCCCATTACTGTTGGGTCCCTTACCATACCAATGTTGTTCCTCTTTATATCTAAAATCAATCGTTGTGACATGGTCTTAGGTCTCCCTTGGATTTGAGATGCCCAAGCTATCCCTTCTATGCTCCATTTATGCCTTAAGTTTATCCATAACAAACAAGTTTTCACCATTAAAGGTATTCCACCACGCACACCATTACCTCAACCTATTTTCCCCTCTAATTTGGCCCCAGTCATAGCATCTCGGCCTCCACCACATCTCAAGTCTAAATCTATCTTCGCACCTAGCTCTCTCATCCATACATAGCCTACATTAGGACCCTATCATCCTCTCCAGTCCATTAGTCCACCCCTTTGGCCTAATTCCCCTACTCAAACAACCCATTCCTATAGGTGTTCTCCACCTCCCTTACCACATCAATCTCCCTCACATACACATATTTACTCTCCTATACCACCGGTCCTAGACCATGATCATATGCCTTCTCCTTCTTGGATACTGGATAAGGGGCCCTCACTCTTCACTATCATTGGATAACTTTCCATCAGTCACACACTTGGTGGGGGGCATTGGATTTCCCCCTATCACTATTTTTTGTCTCTATCGTAGCATATCTACTCCACTTCCTGCTCTTTGCTTCATGTTAACTAGCATCTAAAACAATCACATACAATACCTTTACTACCCAATCACATGGTATCTTGAGGTGAATGCAAGAATTTTACATATTCTTACATGATGCATGATGCTCGACGTTGTTCTTTACCAGTCCCACTGAGGCTCCTAGGGGCATCTACCTTTACTACCCTCATACTCTACACTTATAGGTCCTATTGTTACAATATTTACTACTTCTTGTTACTATCCCCATTAATTTTTTCTGCTCTATGCATGCTTTGACATAATACTCGTATTTATAATAGGATAATGGGTGCTTCATACGTAGCATTTTCCTTGCAAGATTCTATACAACCATGGTTATTTGTTACTTCTTGTTTGTTATTTTTTTCCAATATTTACGGGCTATGCTTTATGTCTTGTTGATCATTGTTTGCTTACAGACACTTTGAAACTGATTGTCTTGTGACATTGTGAGCGATGTCCCATGTATTCAACTTGCATTTTGTGGTACCTCTTGTCTTCATATTTGTTTGATACATTACATTCCATTGCATGCTAGATATTTTACACTAATACTTGTTTCTATCCTATCTTATTTGCATGTTCCTTGGTGTTGACCATGCACATCCCCTATCCCCTGCAGGTATCCAATATTCAATATGCATACCAGTTTCAGCTCCTCTCATTTGGGTTTCCTCCTCCTACATTCATCACATGCACCCCAAATGAGGGGAGAAACTATCAGATGAAAAATTCACCCTTATAGCAACACAAAACGCCATAAAAAAAGAGAACATTACATAATTGACAAAGGAACACAGTTACATAGTGGTCTAGAATCAACCTTGAATCATAAACACAGCATACATTAGTGCCCAGTATCAGACAGAAACAGTTGACGCTTGTGTCCTACCTGGGTGCTAGTGTCCTGACGTAAAATCAAACATTTTCTCAATTTAACATAGTTTCCAGCAGTTTATAGTATAGATCTATAGTATCATACACTTACATTCAATTATAGAATTCATTCAATTGGTTATAATTCGACTAGAATTTGGTTACAAATTGAGACGTGCCAATTTGTAGTGGTACTTATCATTTGAGAAGTGTCTTAGAGATCGCCCAAAAAAATTGTCCTTGGTGTGAGATTGCCCAAAAAAATCACTCTTGGAGTGAGATCACCCAAATACCTCACTCTTGGCGGCAAGACAATCTAATTCATAGCATCTCCAAAGAAAATAGAACAATGTTCTATCCTATAATCTCTCATACATCAGGTGCACTCTTTCCTTAAATACTAATTTCTAATACTTTTACATACTTATACATGCGTTACTCTGATCTTTCACATATGATACTTTGACTACTCTTTTTCTCTTCTTTTGTAGGCCCATCCTTATAAGTAACAAGAAGAAACTCACATACATAAGCACAAACTCCTACAACACCCTACTATGCATATGATTCACCCCTAGGGTCTACCTCCTAGTTGTTACGTTTCACATTGCGATCACTTCATGCTTCACATGGCTATTTGTCCACTCGACACACTATTGGATACATTCCTCTCCAGATTACAAGGTACACATATTCTATCTACTTTATGCTATCGAGTATTCACTCAAAAACATAAAGTGGGGCCAAATGTAGACACAAAATCTATGGACTTGGGTACATTTCTAGGTCTTAAAGCATGCTAATGTATACATGATTCCTAAGAAAGAAAACTAGTGGTTGACAACTCATTTTTGGCATTTTGTTGCTTTATCTCTTACACTTTACTAGTTTTACATCTTACAACTCTTCTGACACTTGACTGATTTATCTTTTAATGGCCTCGAACACTAGCGCCAAGTTAGGACATGAGTGTGGACAAAAGCGCCCAGACGCGCATGTCCCTCATGGACGCTCATGTCCCTCTCTTTCTTATTTTTTCTCTTTTGCGTCTTTTTCACTTCTTGGTCACCTTTTAACAATTTGGGTCAGACTTTCAGTTTTCAATTATGAAATTCAAACAAGGGAATCATATATATACTTAGTTACTTCTTTTAAATAAGTTACTTCTTCTAAATAAGGGGCCAAACAATATAAGCATTATCTATCATCACCTAAGCTTTCACAAAGGCACAAGAGCTCTACAAAGTACATATCTAACATATTCATACAAGGGACAAGGGATACATTGGTTAACATGCACTGCATAGGAGGGAGTTCATTTTATTCCATCACACACATTTTTACATACTCAGGAAAAATCTAGATCTATCTAGTTATCATTGTTCAACTTACACAAGGGCAACCTAGGGCATGGGACACAGATACACACACACAAAGAACTACATGGAGTCTGAGATGTAGTACAACACTCGGTCATAAGTTCACTCTTTAGGTGACCACTGGGGTCAGCTCGACTCCACATTATTCATATTTTTTTATTAGATTTGATGTGGTTTACGGGAATGTGTAGCTAGTCATTTGTTTTACAGGTTACATACATGATAAACGATCCAACAACAAAACCATAGTGACAAACAGTGAGCAGCAGCAAAGACCTTTCGACCCACAAAAGATAAGATTTTGAACAACTAAGCAGAGAAAGGTGCCCAGATCAGTCTTTAGCGATCAAAGCGATCCTTTCCTTCTGCGGGCACTTCTGTCCTGTGAATTCCTAGGGTTTTGAACCCTCATAGAGCCTTTGTGATGCTATCTCCATCTTGTTCCAGAAGATACATAGTCTCGATCATTCCCAGGTCACACAGAATCAGCTAAGTTATCTTCCCCTCTCTCATTTTCTTATGGTTTTACATTGTCTAATGCTTAGTGCTTTCACATTACTGTACTTAATTACTTGAATATCATTTATTACAGTAAGTTACTCTGAAATAATATTTAAATCAATTTAGATTAAATCAATTGGTCACACAAGGGCACAATCTCATCCACTCATATGATGAGATTTGTAGGAGGTTCATTGGGAGATTTGATAGGGTTGTGTTGGTCCAAAAATATGTCGATTAGGCAGGCCGTGGGGAAACATGCCAACAGTGTGTAGGGCATAGCCCCTCTTTGAGACAGCAAAGCAAAATTGGTTTATTGCTAATCTATCAAGAAAGAATCTGTGCAAATCTTACACTATTCTAACTTTAGGGGGTTTGGGATCTCATCCAAGTAGAGGTAGTTCCAACTACGAACAATAAGGTAGGAGGGAAGGAATGGAAGAGGGTAGATTTTAAAGGAAGAAAAGAAATGAATTACAAGACAGAAAGGTCAAAAGGTTTATGCTCTGGGCTGGTACTAAACAGAGCCAAACTTACTTGCATAAACAAATAAAGAAATACTAATGAACAAATGACAATATTATGAGTGAATCCAAAAGAATAAAAACATAGATCTAACTTAAGAAAGATCTAAAGCAAATAACACACATATGTAGCACAAATTCTAAATACATGTATTAATATTTCTTCTGTTACAAGAAAGCGCAGTCTTTCTCTCCTCACTTCTCTTTTCATACAAAAAATGTCCACATCGAATACAACAAGAATTCTAGTATTTATAGAAGGAGAGGAGGAAAGAAGACAAAAGCAAATTAACTACTATTTACAAAATATCTTACAAGATATTTACAAAATATCTAAAAAGTCAAAAGTTAACTTTGGGCAAGTTTTTAGAGGGCAACATCCCATGGTACAACATGGATGATGTCATCATAAATTCCAACATGCATTTTTAAATATTTTTACAAAAATGATCAAAGCATACATAAGAGGAGAAGCTACTCCTCATCGTCTCTTTTCTCAAACTTGGTGTCCTATTTTTGATCAAGAGAGGTGATGTGACACTGTGCTCGATATTCCATAAACTTGCTGATCATTTCCTGAAGTTGATTATGATCTGGACCTTTGAAATGGTCACCAATGACTTTGCAAGTTTCTTTCTCATTCTTGAGCTTATCAGGTAACCTGCGAACTCCTCGCATGCATCGATCAAGAAGCCAATGAAATCATGGAAGGCCAAGAGGTTATTGATAGACTCTCGGTCGAAAGTGACCTCTGGTGCCAAACCTTGAGTGACTATAGCCTTGAAGCACTGAAATGTATCGTCTACTTCCCTCAAGGTGTATGATTCATTGAGCATCCCTGGAGACATATTTGTAACTGTCTGCTCCATGTTGTATCGTGCATCCAGGGCTTCATCCTTGATTTTATCTATCCTCTCCAGGATATATTCCATTTGATCGACCCGGTAATCTAATGCAATAAGAGATTTATTATGTGCCCGTGGGTGATCGATGATGTTGACCTTCAATAGGTCATCAGCTGAGTAGTTATCAATTGCTTAGAATGTTTCATGTTGTAACCTGGCATTATCCAACTCCTCGGAGAGGGAACCTGCTACTGCTTATAGCTCCTTATTTGCTTGATCTATATCCTGGTAGAGCACTGTGAATTTCCTAATCATTTCCTCACTATCTCTAAGGATTCACTCAATCTAGGATGATACTACTGCACCTTGTTCACCAATCTTAACATATTCATTTATTTTATCCTGACTGAGAACTTCAATGGGTTCGGCGGTAGTTACAAGAGGAGCGTTGCCCATTTTCTGTAATGCTTGGAGGAGATGTTTGTTTTGTTCCTTGAGTATTCTCTTCTCCTCTTTTTCTTCCTGGAGCTTCTTGCAAAGAGCATCTACTACAGACAAGGCTTCCCCTTGCAGGATTTCAGATGAGGTCCCCATTGTGACTTGAGTCACTGTGAAGTCTGTGGGAGACAGATCCTTCTTTTCCTTGGTGGGATCTGGGTAAGCAATCTCCATGACTCTCTCCCCCCGAAGTGCTATTAGAAAAGTGAGTTATCACTTTATGCTTCTTGGGTCCCTTCTTTGGAATGATGGAGAAGTCCATGGGTGTGATGGGAACCTTTCTCTTATGCTGGCCCAAATGGTCAGAAATCCAACTAGGACTTATGGGAGTGGGAGTAGAGGGAATAGAAGAAGAAATGGGAGTGAAAGGAGAAGCAACTGTAAAGGCCTCAAGGAAGTATGTTGAAACACTCGGTGGTGGCATTGACAAGGAGTCCAACACGCTACTGCTTGTGGGGCCTAGAGTTACTACAGGAGAAGAAAAGGACATGGAAATGGAAGGGATCTGTAATTGGATGGAGGGAACACTGGGTGATAGATCCGTGAGAGAGGAGAAGATGGAAGAGGTGGGAGATGGAAGGGAGGAAGGGAGAGAAGATGACACATCCATAAGAATAGATGCTTCAATGATAGGAGGAGGAGAAGAAATGGAAGAAGGGACGTTGGGTACCTCGGTAGTTGTAGTTGTGACAACATCCTGAGTGGATGTATTGATTGAAACTTCTGTTGTCTCTTCTTCTTTACCTGGAGACACCAAGTCAACCACTTGTCTTCTCAGAAGTAGAAGGAAGGCCTTCAGGAGCTTCTTCTTGTTTTCTTGATTCTCCCTCCTTTTCCTTTCCTTTTCCTTTCGGCACTTGGGCTGGTCTTGGAGGTGCTCTACCTAAAGGAGAAGTAGTGAAATCAACTCCAAGGTAGGTGAGACCATTCTTTTTGCACCAATGTTCAGTGCGCTGCAATGTGGGCTTAACCCTTTCCTGAATGGTTTTCGGCACCTTGGCTTTGTCGATCTCTGTGAATGGCCAATCATCACCATCTGTGTCAAGGTAAACCTAATAAATTTCTTGATCAGTCTCTTTGAATCCCTTCAGAACGATGGCTACGCCATAATGGAAAATCTCCGCTAGAGCCAACCGGGAGTGATCTTTTCGCCTGATGTCTATTTTATGTGTCAGGTCAATCCAAATGTCCTCGATCTCAGGTACATGGATGGGATCAATTTTTTCCTTTGGAAGGCAACTCCGGCAGTCGAAGGTGGGCCTTACTGGGAAGTTGTGCTTCAAATTTAGTAATTCCATCTTAGCATACATCTCCCGTGCTTTGGCCAGTGTGGTGCAGGTGTATCGGCCAACTGTAAGGGGGAATGGAGTTCCTCCTTTCTTTCTCTTCATGAACTTCTCATGGTAAGTGATAAGTTTCCTTGATAACTCCAAGAGGATCAGCTTTGGCCCTGCATAACTTGGTAGCTTCGTCAGTTCACCCTTGAAATTCACTGCTCTGAGATATGTGAATGTGGGGAATTGTGTGAACAATGCTCCCCATTTCTTCGTGGCAGCAATCACACTCGGGCTGGTCCGACCATGTCTCATGTTTGGTCTTAGCAAGTAGATCACCTCATAGAAGAAGGTGTCATTGATTTTAGAGAACTGGGAGATGCTAGCCTCGAGATTTAGTTCTAGGTAGAACTCATATATCTTTACTTGGGGCCATACCCCATTTCGAGCTAAGCTTGTGAAATCCCTTGCTGATGCTGTAGCGTATACAACGTAGGAATTCATGTAGAACTTCCCAGTTGTTAGGACTTGTTGAAGCTACTGAGAGATGGTGTCACTGATGATTTCACCCCAGCCAAAACGTTGATCAGGTGCATTCTTTCTCATGGTCTCTAGATACCTCAACATCCATTTGTGGAAATAATGGGCATTAGGGAGCCCAAATACTTTGTTCAGGAAGGTGATTGTATCACTCAACTCCTCATTGAAGTCACTACGGTGGATGGTCTGTGGCCATCTGCTCACCGGATTCTTGTTCTGTAAATAAAAATCGTTCATCATTTACATGCATTTATCCTCATTGTCGTCCCAAGCCTTGTCGCAGTCTTCTAGACTTATTTCTACATATTGCCTATGATGAGGAATGCCCAGGGTTAGTTCAAAGTGATGAGTTGTGAGGTCGATGATCATATTTTTCTCTTTTTCCTCAACACATATAGTGTCCTTGTTATAGAACCAAGCCACCAACATGATGAACTCGTTATTTATGGTACTTACTGGCAGTCCTGCTACAAAGTGCAATCCACTGCCCACCAAATTGTTCATCCACGGGCCACTGCTTACCTGGTTGGTTCTCACCCAGAAGTCATCCATATCAATATGCCCTAGCTTAGAGTCTCTGATGTCGAGATCGCTCTCTGCATATGAATCAAGCATCCTGACTCTTTGATACTTATACTTCATCTCTTGTTCTGACTGCTTAGCTTTAGCTTTAAACTTTGCTGGTTTTTTGCTTGATGAAGACATGTGTGAGCTCAAGGATGGATGTTGTTGTTCTGCAAGAAGAATCAAAGAGGTCTAACACAGAAGAGCCATGTCAATAGTCATGTTATTCATAATAAAAGCTTGCAAAATGAAGAATGGGAAATTATAAGGCTTAGGGCGCAAGGCGCAGGTTCACAACATGCTGTACAGGCTTAAAATTGTTGGGCACACTTTTGAATATGTCGACATGAAAAAAATTGCACCTGTGTTCATAGGAGAAAAGTTGCGCCAAGTTTGGAAAGGGCGTAATTTTTCAAGGTGTTGCACAAAAAGTTTCAGCGCCAAGGATAAGGCGTGGGGCACAGTTTTGTAACACACAACATGGCATGTTGATGTCAAGGAATATGCCTGCACCTTAGGAAATATTTCTTTAGCGGTGCGCAAGAAAATTCTGTGTTACATACATTTTAAGTGTGCCAGGGTGCTACTTCGGAAGATGTTGCAAGGCAAATCAGTGTGCCTTAGGGTTAGGCACGGGGTGCGGGTTAGCGATACACAAAATGCAGATGTTGATGTTGTTCAAGATGTGCCTGCGCCTCTCAAAAAGATGCTAAGTGTTCTTTAGGCTGGCGTGGAAAAAGGTTGTGTTACCTGGGCATACAGTGCACCAAGGCGCGATTGTGGGAGGTGCAACATGGAAAGACAACATGCCAAGGGTTTGATGATTTTTTGTAATTTATTTGATTTCTTCTCTCTTTTGGTTTCTTCAAATGGTAAAGAGAGGGTTTTAACAAGATAGCAAGTAGGGAAAAATGGCCTTTGGTTTCTTCAGAGGCAAGGGCCTTCCAGATTTGCAGATCTGGAAGGAGAGGAAAAGGGGTTTGCAGTTGGTTATAGATTGTTAGGTTCCTCTTTTTTTTAGATTTAATCTTTTTTATACAAGCCCTAAGCCTAACACAACCAAAAACAAAAACCACAACAACAACAAGGATGGCAGGAGCCACTTACCTAGATTTATAAAAGATGAAGAACGACATGGGATCCACAAGCTCGAAAAATGGCATGTGGGGGGGGACAAGGATGGCTGATAGGAGCAGAGAAAATACTTTTTTTCAATTTTCAAATCATGAAAGTGACAGGTGTCAGGAACCTATTTATAGGAAAACTGACATTTATTATTTCACCAACTTCCTTTGGCACGGTTTTTAGAGCATCGACACGACAAAAAGTGTGCCTTAGCGCAAATTTGTTAATGTCGACACGACATTTCCAATGCCTCAGCGCACATTTCATGGTGTGAACACAATGTTTACAGCACCTTAGCGCACATACGTAGCGCATGTTTTATGATGTTGACACGACATTTCCAGCACCAAAGGGCTTTCTTAGGGGTGCACATTTTGGTATGTTGACACGACATTTCCAGCGCCTATTTCAAAAAGGCACGTTTTTGAGAGTGTTGAAACATAAGTTTTTGCACCAAGTTAAAGAAACCGAAAATGGCTAAGTTCTAAAAACTTGTTTTTCGAAAGGGGGTTTTGGATCATTTCAAATGTTAACAGACTTCCTTAGGGACCAAAACAGAATTTTTGGTATGGTTACCTACAAATTTCCCTTGTCAATTTTATAGGATAACAGCTGGCTCTTTCTGGGGACTATCTTTAAGTGAAACTTAAGGGTAGAGAATCCCATATTTTCATGTGCCTATCCATTGGGTTACAGAGAGTCAAAAACAAGGGTGACCAAAAAGGGAAGGAAGGGAACACACAACAAACAGAAAGAAACACAAACACACAACACAATGAAATCAAACTATACAAAGAAGAGAGCAAGCTCTACTTCCTGAAGATCTTCAGGTGCTGCCCACTATAGGGAAGCGGAGCTTGGTTCCATCTAGATATGAGAGATAGAAACTATTCTCTCCATTGAGCTGCTTGATCTTGTATGGCCCTCTCCAAAGAGAGTCAAACTTCCCGTGCATACCTTTCGGTTCTCTTTGTTTGTCCCACAGAAGAACAAGATCTCCCACTTGGAAATCTCTCTACTTAGCTTTCTTGTCAAACAGTCTCTTAACTTGATTCTGATGTTCAGTGATCTTGTCAACCACTTTCACTCACTTTTCTTCAAGTTCCGTCAGGTACATAATCCTCTTTTCAAGAGAATTCTGAAAAGTTTCATCTTCAATTGCTCGAGCCAAGTGCAGAGCAGGAAGTTCTACGGAGATAGGGATTTCAGCATCGATCCCATATAACACCTGGAAAGGTGACATGCCGAGAGACCTCTTTGGAGTGATACGATCCTACCACAAAGCATCATATAATTATTTTTGCCAAGACCACTGGTTTTCATCAACTAGCTTCCGTATGATAGTCACCGGTTTCTTGTTGCTGGATTCTACCTAACCATTTCCTTGAGGATAATAATCAGAAGCATGAGGGCCAAGGTTATTCCGTATCCATAACAAAAACCAATAACTTCCCGTGAAGAGAAGTTGGAAGTGTTGTTCAGCAACGATTTTGTGTGGAATTCTAAATCTCACAATAATATTTTCCTTGATGAAGTTGCAAACAACTTCAGAAGTGGCATGTTTGATAGGTATGGCCTCCACCCATTTTGTGAAGTAATCCATTGCTGTTAGGACATAACTATGTCCAGCACTCAATTGATGATTGAGTGCTTCGATGAAATCAATTCCCCGTTATTTGAATGGTTCGTCAATGATGACGGCCTGAGGGGAAAAGCAGCCAACTTTGGTTTGCCAATGAACTGTTGGCAAAGTTCACATTTCACTACCCAGGTGGTTGTATCTTGAAATAGTGTCAGCCAGTAGTACCTGGCCCAAATGATTTTATGTGTTATCATGGATGAGGAGAAGTGACCACCGTAGGCTGAGTCGTGAAAACTTTCTAGCAATTTTACTATTGCTACAACTTATCAACACATCGTAGAAAAATGTTGTCAATTCTGCACTTGTACAATCCATCATCCCATATGACATATCTTGTGGCTCTGAGCTTTACCATTCACTTTTCCTTTATGGTTAGGTGAGTTGGGCACTCTCCATAGGTGAGAAAGAATGTGATGTCAGAATACCATTCGTCATTGGTTGTGACAAACAGAACCATGGGTAAAGAATCTACTTTCTCCAGTTCATTTTGTTCTCCATCAATGTGATCAGCTTTCTCTTCAGGTACCTCTGAGTCTTTATTTTCAGCCATTAGCTGACACAGGCCTTTACCTCTTACCAACTTGGTTGGTCTGATGTCTAGATCGTATTCTTGGACCTTTGATCCAATTCCCTCGTAAGCTCCCTAACTCCTGTTGAGTCAGGATAGACTTAACAGCCATGTCTGGAACCAGCACTACTGTATGAGAATTCAGAATGTAGTAGCAGAAATTTTTGACTACTTTTACCACGGAAAAGGCATGCTTTTCCAATTGTGACATCTTTAGTTCATGAGGCTTAAGAGGAGAGCTCATGAAAGAAATCGGGGATTCAATATCCTCGGAGTTCTTTTGCATCAAGATAGCTGATACAGTATGCGTAGACGCATAACTATACATGATGAAGTCTTTGCTGAAGTCGGGGCACACCAGAACAGGAGCATGAGCGACAGAGGTTTTTATGTCTTTGAATGATGTCTTGCCTTCCTCACTCCATTGGAATGTTTGGGATCCTTTCATCATATTAGATATATGACGAGTCTTCTCAGTAAAATCAGGAACAAAGCGTCTAAGAAAATTTACCTTTCCGAAGAAAGAGTGAACACCAGTCTTGCTTGTAGGAAAAGTAAGGCTCTGAATAGCCTTGACCCTTTTGACATCTATCTTAGTTCCTTCTCTACTGATGACATGTCCTAGCAGCTTTCCTTCGGTGACCCCAAAAAACTGACTTCTTGGGATTTAGTGAAATTTTGTGCTCTCGGCATCTGATCAAGACTTGTTCCAAATGATCACAGTGATCACTTCGTTTCTTGGAGAACACGGTCAGGTCATCTAGGTAAACTACGATGACCTTTCCCATCATACCTTTGAATGCAAAGTCCATTGCTCGTTGGAAGGTGGCACCAGTTTTGATCAAACCGAACGACATTCTGTTGTAGGTGAAGGTACCCCAAGGAGTGGTGAATGCTGTCTTGAACTGATCTTCAGGCGTGACTTGAATTTGATTGTAACCTAAAAAACCATCAAGCATAGACAACATTTCTGAACCAGTTACTACCTGTAGCACTTGATCCATTATCGGTAGTGGATAGTTATCCTTTAAGGATGACTGGTTCAAGTTGTGAAAGTCCACGCATATGCGTATCTCACCATTCTTCTTTTGCACAGGCACAATATTTGTAACCCAGGTACTGTGATGAATTGGAAAAATAATTCTTGCATCCAGCATCTTCTGAATTTCAGCCTGGATGGTACCTGAGATTTTGGGGTTGTAGTGCCTTTGCTTTTGATGGAAAGGCTTGACATGTCGTCCTTGAGTGGGATGTCGTGCCGAATGTCCTTTGGCTTGAAAGACTTTAGATCAGCATAAGACCATGCTAATACATCCATGTACTTTTTTAGCAACTTAACAAATTTTCACTTTTCTTCAGGTGTATAACACTTCCTGATATTCACGGAATGAGGATGTTCCGCAGTACCCAGATTGACGGATTCAGTTTCTGGAGAAGAGGAAGGATCATCCTATCACTTTTTCTTGACAAAACGGTCATGATTATCAAATAATCGTTCTAAGGAAACCAAACCTTTCAAAATCTTATTTCCTTTGAGCTGTATCATTGTTTCTTTTTCAAATTCATGTGATTGGCCGGTGAGAGACTCACGACATGTAGAATTTGATCCATCAAAATGAAGTTCTTTGAAATTGTCAGCTTTCTCCAAAAAGGTGATAAGTTGGTTGTCATCATTGAACACTTGCCAGTGTTGTGAATTATCTGGCACACTTGGGCAAAAAACCACCTCAATGGTATATGTATCTATTTTTAACCCTAGGTGAGGGAGCATGAGAGAGGCTGAGATGACCAATGAATCAGCCATGTCATTTTGAGCTCGTGGAACTGCTTTGATTGAGAAAGCGTCAAACTCTTCGATGTTATCCCATACTGCATTGCGGTAGTGTCTGAGTCGGTCATTTTTTACTTGGTATATCCCTTTTACCTGATTGACAATTAACTCAGCATCACCTTGCACTTTTAGATTCTTGATTCCTTTCTCTTTTGTAGCTTGCATGCCAAGTAACAAGGATTCATACTCAACAGTATTATTTGTATTGAAGAACTGCAACTTGAAAGAAAAAGGGAAAATATCCTCTTCAGGAGATATTAGAACAACCCCAACACTGCATCCACTCGTTGCACAACTACCATCAAACTGCAACGTCCACACTTTTTTGAGATCCTCTTTTTGGACGAGAATGTCCATTTTATCTGAGTCAGTGGACAAGAATTAGTTTCCCATCCCTGATGATTCAAAAATAATCTGAGCCTTAGGGTCATCAGAATTGGTGACTAGATATTTCTTTTGCGATTCTGGTTCCAATGTTTGCATCACTCCTTTGACAGGAATCCTAGCTTTGGACCAGTCCATATGAATTTCCCCACATACTTGTTTACAGAAGCTCCTCCCTAGCAATATCCCGTATGCTGCTGGAATATCAGCTATAAGAATAGTCATTTTTACCCTTTTCTCGAGAAATGCCGCAAATGTAAACTACGCATCCTTGATCTGACCAATCAATGGTACTTGTTTGGTTTCCATGGAGTAGCATCTGCCAAAAGGTTTAGTAAGTGTGAGGCCCAAAGCATGGGCAACCTTTGCTGGCATGACATTATCAGAAGCTCCAAAATCAATTATACAGTTACTTAGTTTATGACCATTGATCAGGAGAGATAGGTAAAAAGGTTCAATTTTCCCTGATGCGGAAGTCAAGGTGACGTTTATGTGAGATGTAGGAGAGTGGGAAGAATTCCTTTTGGGGAAATGGGAGGAAGGACGGCAACCTGGCTTTAGATATACTTAGTTAATCTTATGAGTTTCTCTGGGTTGGAATGAAAGTATTCAACTTTAGACATCTGGATCTTGGTATTTTTAGCATGATCAATTATATCGAATGTGACTAAGGGTTGCGCTAACAAAGGAATGAGTCTTTTGTTTCATGTTTTTGGAGGAGGATTAATAGTATTTATGGAATTGGGGGAAGGATGATTTGGAGGAGAGATGGGAGGAAAATATTTCTTTACAAAAGGTTTAACCAGAGGTTGAGTAGGAAGGGGATTACCTCTTTTAACGATCGTTGGAGATGGAGTTACCACAACCTTTTCCTTTTGTTTTTCAGCAGCAACCTTTGCTTCTTTTCCTTACGAGCGAGTGAAAACTGCGTATGATTTTCTACTCACATACCCTTGGGTACCCTCTTCTTCATCAAATTCCTCATCTTCAAATTCCATATACCCGATAGTAGAGTCGTCAGTCGGTTCACCGACATCTTGATCATCTTCACCTTGCGACAAAGGTTCTTCATAATTTGTATCATCTTCTTCGATTTCAACCAAAGCATTAACCAGAGGGGCTTCAATTTCTAACCTTGGAGAAGCAGCAGGCAAATGCGGCCTTTGGGGGGCATTGTTGGGAGTGAAGTTCCTCTGTGGGATATCCCGATACGGAGTAGTAGACGATGTTTGAGCCAATTACTTCTTTAATGAGAGCAAGTCATTCACCATCTTTTGGAATGCTAGATCTGATGAGGTAGCCTGAGAAGAAGTTGAAGCCTTTGATTTTGACGGATCTCATCTTAACTCACTAGATATAAGAAGGTTTTCTTCTATCCGAATGGCCACAGCTTAGCAAGAACCAAGGTGGTATTTGTTCTTGTAAAAGTAAGAAACTTACTCTCAAACTCATGGTGTTCATAAAGAAACACTTTTGATTCTCTAATGTTGGCAACATGGCAAGCGCATCACACAGTTGATCAGTGAATTGAAACGGGTGATAAAATCATGCATGGTTTCATTGGCCTCCTTCTTCATGTGAGTGATTCGTGAAAATAACGTGAATGCATCTTCTGAAGGCTTGTACCTATCTTCAAATGTAGTTTGTAATGTGGCCCAACTAGTGATGGATCTGACTGGTAAATGCTATAACCATTTCTGATGCAGGCCCTTGCAAGGTCTCCAGAAAGAGACATACAGATACGTCTTCATGAGTCACATCCAGAATACTACATGACATAATAAATGCAACTATATGCATGTTTGTGCTTTGATTTCCACTCCCATCAAATTTTGGGAAATTTTTGCGATTTCTGTGAGGGAGGGGGTTGACTAGATGCAGCAGTGCTAGAGGACCCATGGTGTTTCCCCATGGTACAGAGTTAGATTTATCACCATTTGAAAAGTGGGAAAAATAACATGAGCAGGGAGTGTGGTTCCACTTAGCAAAAGAGCACTGCAAATTGATGTCGAGGCACCTTGTGAAATTCAGGCTCCTTCGTGGAGGTGAGGCACTTCTTGCTGATCGATCCATCGAACTTAGTGATGTGAATCATGCTGGAGTGATACTAAAATTGTGCCTTTGAAGTAGATCAAATATTGAATCAACTTCTCCACGAGCTCTTCTGCCACAAGTAAATTGTTCACCCGCCAACGTACCCATTCAAATCTGCAACAATTAAGAGTAGATTTACAAAAATCATTTTGTTTGTACTTGCTGATTTTCTGATTTTTCTAACAAAAATCAGTAGCATGTACTTTTTCAATATTTAATTTTACCCTTTTAATAACAACCGATTGTGGTTTTCTGTCAAAGATTAACAAGGATAAAAAGTGGATTAATTTAGAAAGCTTATTTTTGGATCTCCGACCTGAATTTTACACGGTTTTGAAAACATCATGAAATTTCAAAATCTCATATCTACCAAAATATACAGGTTTTTGTAAAAACTCAGCTAACTAAAATCTCCTATCTGGTCCAGATCTATCGATTTTTATAAGGAAATTTTTCAGTTTTGATCACTTCTGCAAAAATTTTAATTTTTAACAAAGAGTTAAAATTTGCAAACTGGTAGTGATTTTTACAGTTTTAATTTTATTTCCTTAGTTTGATCCCCAACAGAGTCGCCAAAAATTGTTGGTTTGAAAATATGTCGGTTAGACAGGTCGTGGGGAAACAGGCCAACAGTGTGCAGGGCATAACCCCTCTTTGAGACAACAAAGTGAAACTGGTTTATTGCTATTCTATCAAGCAGGAATCTGTGCAAATCTACACTATTCTAACTTTAGGGGGGTTTGGGATCTCATCCCAGTAGAGGTAGTTCCAAATGTGAACAGAAAGGTAGGAGGGAAGGAACAGAGGAAGGATAGATCTGAAGGAAGAAAAGAAATGAATTCCAAGATGGAAAGGTCAGAAGGTTTATGCTTTGGGCTGGTAGTAAACAGAGCCAAACTTACTTGCATAAACAAACAAAACAATACTGATGAACATATGAGGATAATAAGAATGAATCCAACATAATAAAAACATAGATCTAACTTAAGAAATATCTGATACAAATAACACATATATTAAGCACAAAGTCTGAACATATATATTAATATTTCTTCTGTTACAAGAAAGCACAAAGTCTTTCTCTCTTCACTCCTTTTTCATACAAAAAATATCCACCTGGAATACAACAAGTATTCCAGTATTTATAGAAGGAGAGGAGGAAAGAAGACAAAAAAAACAAACCAACCTTACTTTACAAAATATCTAAAAAGTCAAAAGTTGACTTTGGGCAAGTTTTTGGATGGCAACATCCCATGATGCAACATGGATGATGTCATCGTAAATGCCAACATGCTTTTTAAATATTTTATAAAAATGATCAAAGCGTACACAAGAGGAGACACTACTCCTCATCATCTCTTTGTTTAAACGGAGTGTCTTGCTTCAGATCAGGAGAGGCGATGTGACACTAAGCTCAGTATTCCATAAATTTGCTAATCATTGTCTGAAGTTGATTATGATCTAGACCCTTGAAATGGTCACCAATAACTTTGCAAGTTTATTTTTCAGTCTTGAGCTTTTCAGGTAGCCCGACGTACTCTTCGCATGCCTCAATCAAGAATCCAATGAAATTGCAACAAGCCAAGAAGGTTATTGATTGATTCTCAGTCAAAAGTGACATCTGGCACCAAATCTTGGGTTGACGATAGCCTTGAAGAGCTGGATTGTATCGTCTGCCTCCCTCAAGGTGAACGATTCACTGAGCATCCCTGGAGACATCTTTGTAACCATTTGCTCTATGTTGTATTTTGCATCCAGTGATTCGTCCTTGATTTTATCTATCCTCTCCAGGATATATTCCATTTGATCAACCCGGTAATCCAATGTAACGAGAGCTTTGTTATGTGCCTGTGGGTGATCAATGACGCCGATATTTAATAGGTCGTCATCTAAGTAGTCGACCATTGCTTGGAATTTTTCATGTTACAATCAGGCATTGTCTAACTCCTCGGAGAGAGATCCTGCTACTGCTTGTAGCTCCTTATTTTCATGATCTATATCATGGTAGAGTCCTATGAATTTCTTGATTATTTCCTCACTATCTCTAATTATTCACTCTATCTAGGAGGACATTGTTGTGCCTTGTTTTGCTAATCTTGGCATATTTATTTATCTTATCCTGACTAATAACTTCAAAAAATAGGTTCGGTGGCAATTACAGGAGGAGCATTTCCCATTCTCTGTAATGCTTGGAGGAGATGTTTGTTTTGGTCCTTGAGTATTCTCTTCTCCTCTTTTGCTTCCTAAAGCTTTTTATAGAGAGCATCTACGACAGATAAGGCCTCTCATCATAGGCTTTTAGATGAGGTTCCCATCGCTACTTGGGTCATTGTAAAGTCTGTAGGAGATAGATCTTTCTTCTCTTTTGTGGGATCCAGGTATGCAATCTCCATGACTCTCTCTCCCGAAGCGCTCTTAGAGAAGCGAGTTATAGCTTTCTACTTCTTGGGTCTGTCATCACCAATCTGGCACTATGATAATTCTTCAGCGAGAACTCCTCGTGCTATGATTATTTACTAATGCACAGCCTTTAGTTTGGTGGATGTAATCTGGAAACAAAACAACGACATAACACAAAAATACCATCGATATGATAAGACAGAATGATGAAAAATCTGAAATATCAAAGTAAATTATAATATTAACATGAAATTGTTACAATCTCACCCATGAGGTACTTCAAGTGTTATTGACTTCATTTGACTTTCACCAAGACTATGGGAGAAAATTTACAATTACACCTCTTAATGGCTTCTTCAACACACCTTTAAACTGATGGCTTCCTTCGCACACTTCCTACAATATTTCTCACTACTTCCTTCTATGCTAAATGAGGGGGGTGGCCTCTCTATTTATAGAACTTCCAGGCTTATCCATCTTATCTCTAAGATAGGATAAGAAATCCACTATGACGAATCATATTCCATACCTTAACTCTTATTTGTACATGTAAGCTTATCTGTTAAGATAAGATAAACCTTATCATTTTACATGGGTTCCACATTTTTAGAATTTTTACAAATAAAATACACAAAATATTTATGACCTCACTCCTTGTCTTTATTACCAATATAATATTTCTAATTCCTAATCATGTAGACCCTACTTCTCTAATTACCCAAACTTTGACATTTTAACATTACCAGACCCCTTACGACAAATATTTACTTTTTACAACATTCCTATTGTACTTTGACTATTACCGTACTCCACATTATTGGTGACACTGTATTGATGGCGCCGTTATCTTCTATCAGACGCTACTACTAATTATACTTAACAACATCCTATTCCTAATACATACATTAATGAAATAGAAATTATGGAGGAAAATTTTAGTGTCAACAGGTCCCTTCTTTGGAATGACAGAGAAGTCCATGGGTACGATGGGAAATTTTCTCTTGAGTTGACCCAGATGGTTAGAAATCTATCTTGGACTTATGGGAGGAGTAGAGGGAATGGAAGAAGAAAGGGGATTGAAAGGGGAAGCTACTGAAGAGGCTGTAAGAAAGAACGTTGAGACACTTGGTGGTGGCATCGACAAGGAGTCCAATGCGGTGTTGCTTGTGGGGCCTGGAGTTACTACCAGGGAAGAAAAGGACATGGAGGTGGAAGGGATCTGCAATTGGATGGAGGGAACACTGGGTGATAGATTCATAAGAGAGGAGAAGATGGAAGAGGTAGGAGATGGAAGAGAAGAAGAAACATCCATATGAAATAGATGCTTCAACGACAGTGGAAGGAGGAGTGGAAGAAGGAATCGTGGGTACCTCTTTAGTTGTATCTGTGACCACATCCTAAGTGGATGTATCTATTGAAACTTTGGTGGTCTCTTCTTCTTTACCTAGAGACACCAGGTCGACCACTTGATTCTCAAAAGTAGTAGGAGGGATTTCAAAAGTTTCTTCTTGTTTGCTTGGTTCTCCCTCCTTATCTTTTCCTTTTCCTTTCAGCACCTAGGTCGTTCTTGGAGGTGCTCTACCTGAAGGAGTAGTAAAATATACCCTGAGGTAGGTGAGACCATTCTATTTGCACCAATGTTTGGTGCACTGTAACGTGGGCTTGACCCTTTCTTGAATGGTCTTCAGTGCCTTGGCTCTATTGATCTCTGCAAACGTCCAATCGTCCCCATCCATGTCAAGGTAAACTTGTTCAATTTCTTGGTCATGCTCTTGGAATCCTTTTGGAATGATGGCTATGCCATAATGAACACTTTCCTCCAGAGCCAGCCAGGAGTGATCCTTTCACCTGATATCTATTTTGTGTGTTAGGTCGATGTAGATGTCCTCAATCTTAGGAACATGGATAGGAGTAATTTTTGCCTTTGGGAGGCAACTCCGGCAATCGAAGGTAGGCATGGCTGGGAAGTTGAGCTTTAGATTCAAAAATTCAAGCTCAGTATACATTTCCCATGATTTTGGCCAGTGTGGTGCAGGTTTATCGACCCACTGTAAGGGGGAATGGAGTTCCTCCCTTTTTTCTCTTCATGCATTTCTCATGGTATGTGATCAGTTGCCTTGACAACTCCAAGAGAATCAACTTGGGCCCTACATACCTTGGTAGATTTTTTGGTTCACCTTCAAAATTCACTACCCTAAGATATGTGAATGTGGGAAACTATGTGAACAATTCTCCCCACTTCTTTATGACAGTGTTCACACTCGGGCTAGTTTGACCATGTCTCATATTCAGCCTCAATAGGTAGATCACCTCATAGAAGAAGGCGTCGTTGATTTTTGAGAACTGGGGGATGTTGTTCTCAAGCTTTATCTCTGGGTAGTATTCATATATTATGACCTGGGGCCATACCCCATTTTGAGTTAGGCCTGTAAAATCTCTCGTTGATGCTGCAACGTATATAACATAGGAATTCGTATAGAACTTCCTAGTTGTGAGGACCTGTTGAAGCTGCTGGGAGATGGTTTCACTAATGATTTCTCCCCATCCAAAATTTTCATCAAGTACATTCTTTCTCATGGTCTCTAAGTACCTTAGCATCCATTTATGGAAATAATGAGCATCAGGAAGCCCAAATATTCTGTTCAGGAAGGTGATTGTATCACTCAGTTCCTCATTGAAGTCATTGCGGTGGATGGTCTTTGGCCATCTTCTCACAAGATTTTTGATCTTAAGATATAGCTTGTTCATCATTTGCAAGAATTTTTCCTCATTGTCGTCTCATGCCTTCTTGTAGTCTTCTAGGCTTATGGCAACATATTGCCTGTGATGAGGAATGCTTAGGGTTATTTCAAAATGACAAGATGTGAGGTCGATGATCATCTTTCCATCCTTATCTTCGACACATCTTGTGTCCTTGTTATAACATCAAGCCACCAACATGATGAACTCGTTATTTACAGCACTTTCTGGAAACCCAGCTATAAAGTGTAATCCACTGCTCACCAGTTTGTTCATCCAGGGGCCACTAGTAGCCAGGTTGGTTCTCGTCCAGAAGTCTTCCATATCAATATGCCCAAGCTCAGAGTCTCTGATATCAAGATCACTCTCTGCATATGAGTCAGGAATCCTGACTTTCTGATATTTGTACTTCATCTCTTGTTTTGTCAACTTTGCTTTTCCTTTAGACTTGGTTGGATTTTTGCTTGATGAAGACATGTGTGAGCTCAAGGATGACTGTTGTTGTTCTACAAGGAGAATCAAGGAGGTCCAACACAGAAGGGCCATGTCAACCCTCATGTTATTCATAATGAAAGCTTGCAGAAAGAAGAATGAGCAATTATAAGGCTTAGAGCGCAAGGTGCAAGTTCACAGCATGCTGCAGAGGCTTAAAAAATGGCTAGGTGCACTTTTGGGGATGTCAACATGTAAAAAGGTGTGCCAGTGTTGATAGGAGAAAAGATGTGCCAAGGGGTTAGTAAAGGGCACAATTTTGGAGAGTGTTGCATGACAGAAGGTGGTACCAAAGGATAAAGCACATGGCACATTTTTAAAACATACAACATGCCATGTTGATGTCAAGGATCATGCCCCTGCGCCTTAGGAAATTTTCTTTAGCTGGGTGCTGAAAAAGGATGGTGTTGCATGACTTTTAAGTGTGCCCAAGGTACAATTTTGGAATATGCTACAAAGGAAATCAATGCACTAAAGGGGAAAGCGCTTGGTGTGGTTTTGAAGGACACAACATCCAATGTTGATGTTGTCCAGGACGTGCCTGCACCCTTACAAAAGTTTTCTAAGTGTTTATACTGGGTGCAGGTTAGGGGTATGTTGCAAGTGAGGACAATGTTCCAAGGCGCATGATTGTGGAGGTTACAACATGTAAAAACAGTGCGCCGAAGTTTTAGTGATTTCTTTGCAATTTACTAGATTTCTTCTCTCTTTTTTGGTTTTTTCAAGTGGTAAAGAGAGGTTTTGTAACAAGAGAATAAGCAGGGAATGTGGTTTTAGGTTTTTTCAAAGGTAGGGGCCTTCCAGATTTGTAGATCTGGAAGGAGAGGAGAAGGGGATTCCAGATGATTATGGATTATTGGTAAGTTATTCATTTTTAGATTTAACCTTTTGGTTTATAACAACCCTAAAACCTAACAATAACCAAGAAACAAAAGCCATAACAACAAGAAGGACGATAGAAGCCACTTAACTGGTTTTATAAAGGACGAAGGATGACATTGGGGTCCACAAGCTCGAAAAACAACACACGGGGGTGACAAGGACAGCTGACAGGCGCAGAAGAATACTTTTCACAATTTTCAATTCATGAAAATGATAGGTGTTGAACACCTATTTATAGAAAACCTGGCATTAATTATTTCACCAACTTTCTTTGGCACACCTATCAGAGTGTCGACACGGGTTAAAACGCACCTAAGCGTAGCCTTATAGATGTCGACATGATGTTTTTAACATGTTAAGCGCATATTTCATGGTGTCAACGCATGTTTTATGATGTTGACATGACATTTCCAGTGCCAAAGTGCTTTCTTAAGGCCACACATTTTGGTATGTCGACACCACATTTCCAGCGCCTATTTCAAAAAGGTGCATTTTTTAGAGTGTTGACACATCATTTTCTGTGCCGAGTTAAAGAAGACGAAATGACTAAGTTCTAAAAACTTGATTTTTGAAAGGGGGTTTTGGATCATTTCAAACGTTAACAGACTTCCTTAGGGACCAAAACAGAATTTTTGGTATGGTTACCTGCAAATTGCCCTTGTCAATTTTGCAGGATAACAGGTTGATCCAGAAGTTCACTTTATGGAGCTAGCACAGTTAAAACGACAAGGCATGGTGGAAGACTACGTCACTGAATTTCAGAGGCTTTCAGTGATGATTATGGATGTGACTGAGAGAAGGCTCGTTGTTTTGTTCATTGAGGGTTTGACTAAACCAGTCATGGGTTTGGTGAGAGCATTTGACCCTTTGTCTCTCCAAGAGGCAATAAAGAAATCATTGGAGCTTGAGGGTGTTGTTCCAAGGACAACAGACAATTAGTGGGCAGCCAAGGGCATCTTGGAATGGTCAGGACAGCCAAAGGGACCTTTGGGACAAAACTAGAACCACATCTTTGGACCAGCCAAAGAAGTCTTTTTAGCGAGCACCAATCATACCCAAGGAGTTATCCAAAACCAAAAAAAGAAGTGGAGTCAAGGAATGAGCTAGGAAGGAAGAACTTGTGCTTCTCTTTGCAAGGATCTATGGTCTCTCAGGTCATCATCTGCCTATGTAAGGGTCATGTGCATTATATTGAGGTATTTTCAGATTGTGAAGAAGAAGAAGTAGGTGGTGAAGAGGCAAAGAAAAATTGGAAGAAGATCCGGAAAGTTTGGACAATACTCTTGTCACCTTGTCCGATGCTCATACCTATTATCCATTTCGTAGTGAGAGGAGACCTACAAGGGCAAAAGAGACATGGTCTTGATTGATAGTGGAGCTACCCACAATTTCATTGATGAGAGTTTCCAGTGAAAATATTAAAGTTAAGGGTTGAAAAGTTTCAAGGGTTTTAATGTTATGGTAGTAGATGGTTTCTCCCTCCCATGCACTAGAAGGATACCGCAGCTCAACTTCTCTATGAGAAGGCACAAAGTGAAGGATGATTTCTATGTCATCGGAACTTGGGTGAAACTGATTTGGTGTTAGGGGTTCAATTGACTACATTCATTGGGTGAATGTACCCAAAACTACCAAAGCATGGAACTGAAATTTAAGGTGGATGACAAGAAGGTTGTGCTACAAGGTATGAAGAGTGGAACTCCTCAAGTTGTGACAACCAAGAGCATGGAAAGAACCTTCAAGAGAGGGTAGGTCGCATGGGCAACTCATTGCTTGGTAAGGGATAATTCTTCTATTGCATTCAATAATCTTATCACGAGGATATTCAATGCCATAATTGATAGGCATGCTAAAGTTTTTCAATAATCTATCTCATGGGATGCCATCGGATAGAGGATTTCAACATGTTATCGAGTTAGAACTAGGTACAAAACTGGTAATAACTACTCCTTATCAGCCACCCCAAGGATCTACAAGGAAGAAATTGGAAGGAAAATCAAATAATTACTAGAAATGAGGACTCATTAGGCCTTGTTCCAACCCATTTACTTCTTCCTTGGTACTTGTTAAGAAGAAGGATGGTACCTTGAGGATGTGTGTGGACTATCGGTTGTTGAACAAAAGGAAAATCGAGAATAGATACCCAATTCCAAGGATTGATGAACTGATTGATGAGTTACATATGGGGCTGTTTTTCTTCTCCAAGATCGATTTAAGGTCTGGGTACCACCAAATCCGAGTAAAAGGGGAGGATGTTCACAAGACAACCTTTAGGTGTCATTTTGGGTACTTTGAGTTTCTTTTCATGCCATTTGGGTTAACCAATTCCCCGGCCACTTTCCAATCATGCACGAATCATATTTTTGGCAAGCATTTAAGAATTTTTTTGCTAGTGTTCTTTGATAATATTTTTGGTGTATAGTAAAAAATGGGAGAAACACCTCCAACACTTGGATAAGGTCCTTGAATTTTTGGAACAAAAATCCTTTTATGCAAAGAAGATCCTAAGTGTGAGTTTGGGTTGGGTGAAATTTTGTATTTGAGACATGTTGTGAATGAACAAGGGGTTGATGTGAATCAACAAAAAATGTCAGGCCATCTTTGAGTGGCCACCACCAACCAATATCTCATAGTTGAGGGGGATTTTTGGGTTTGTGTTGTAACTATAGGAGAATTTGTGAAAGGATTTTCACAACTTGTTCCATTCCATTTGACTAATTTAGCTAGGAAGGGAGCTCTCAACTGGTCAAAAACACCCCAAATAACATGTAATAAGCTCAAAAAGGTGATGAGTTCTTGCGTAGTACTATTATTGTTTCAGAAATTTCTATTCCATTTTTGCTTGAATGTGATGTTTCGGGTGAAGGTATAGGGGCTGTTTTGGTTCAAAATAAGAATCCCATTGCATATGAGAGTGAAAAACTCAAGGAACATGAGTGGAATTTATCCATCTATAACAAGGAAATGTTGGCCATCATGTATTCATTGGCCAAATTTTGGAAATACTTGGTTTTTGGTCAAAACCGACCATAGTAGCTTGAGGTTCTTTCTTCACCAAACAAATTTGAATGACTGACAACAAAAGTGGGTTAGTAAACTCCAAGCATATGATTTTGATATTGAATATGTCAAAGAGAAAAATAATGTGTTGGTGGATGTTTTTTCAAGGAAGCCAATTCCTTGCTCTTTTGATGATGCTGCAATAAAAAATGGGAAGATGAAGGATACAAAAGTTTTTGATCAACCAAGCTTGTAATTGTTTGAGGGAAAACAATTTTGGGAGAGGAGGACTGTAATGTCCCCTTTTCTAAACCAGTTCTATTGGAAGACTTTGAGCCCATTCAAATATCATCATTAGCTTTCCTCACTATTTGATCAACTCGCTAGAGAAATCAATTAGGGAAGTTCAGAGCCACTCTATGGCTGTCCCTTTGCACCAGGGACTTATCCTCCTGATCCATCACCATTGCTCTAGCTGCCCCCCCGTGAATCCTACCCCACCTTCTTCCTCCATACCTCCACCTGCTCCCGCTTCCACTCCCCCCTGCTGAAAAGAAAGATTGAAGCTGCTGATTCCAGCAAGAAAAGCAAGAGCATCAAAGCTAAAATCCCTGCTTCCCAATGGGTCCTAAGGAGCCACAAATACCTTGAACTTGCTGAAAACCTCCTGCATATTAGTAAACCGGTGGAGGAGCCCAAGGAGGAAGAATTGATGGACAGAGTGGACAGATTAGAAAAAGAGATACAAGAGCTCAAAGGGACTATAAAAAATATGGAAAGAGCTAAGGGAAAAGGGATTCTTCAAATTAATGAGGAAGAGGGGGTTATTGATGAAGTCTTCAAGAAGTTACAGTCCTTGGATGGCAGAATGGGGAATGCTAAAAGTCGCAATGACTGCATATTGTCTGCCCTCAAAAGCATTTATAATTTCATTGAACAACATGTTCATAGTGTCTGCAGTTTAAGTGGGGTTAATGAGGACATTTGGGGCCCTAAATAAAAAAGGGATATTGTAATTTCTCAGGAGGATATGAAAGACTCCTCTCAGGCCACTGCCATTGCCTTCTTCATGTCGCTGCAGGCTATCAAGACCAAGATTGACAGGGCTATCAAGTAACGGGTTGCGGTGATGCTGTTTTTTGGCTGCGAAGTTGCTGTTATCTGGCAGTTCTGGCGCTATTTTTTGGTGGAGTTCTATATGTTTTTTCTCTTTTGGTTACTTTTTGATCTTTTCTGCTTCTTTTTGGATCATTGTACGTTTGGATCCTTTCTGCTCTTATTTTTTCATATTTGGCTATTGAGCCCTCTTTGGTTGGTTGTTTTTCCCTTCTCTGGGTTGTTTCTCTCACCTTTACTATCTAGCTTTTGAGCCCTTTTGTATACAGGGTATAGTCCCTTCAAAACTATTTTCCCTTAATAAAAAAAAAACTTTCAGTGGGTAAGCAGGAAATGAGCAAGGGAAGTAATTGTCATGCTTTTTAGTTATTTTCATGAGCATTTCATTCTTCTTTAATAGTTTTCTATATAAATTTAGGTTGGATGGGTTAAGAAGGTGAAAATCCAAAGGAAAAATAGAAGTATCAATTATGAGGTCGGTCCTATTCAAAAGAATTCTAATTGGTTTTGGCACCACAACAAGGCATAAGAAATGGTCACTTGGCTCACTTGTGTATCGTCATCTTGTCTAAAAATAACTTTGCATAGTTTTTGGACTGAATGCTCAACTATGTCCACTTGAGGAAAGAAACTCTCTTATATGGCCAACAAGTGAGGACAAAAACCTTCCTTATTTGATTGAAGAATGAAAACTCTTCAATCCATTGAGGATTCTCCATCCTCAGGTCTCCAAAGAGCTTCAAGAAGATTGATTTTGTAAAATTTCAGCTAGGGTTTGGTTCTACAACGATTTTCAACCCCTTTCCTAGGGGAGCGACCCATCTTGTGGAGGAGTTAGGGGGTTTCTAGGGCACGAAAACATCCAACTTAACCATCCTTGTGTATCTAACATTTTTAACAACAAGTATCTACATTTAGACTTGACTTTTGGGCTTGGAATCCTTCATTTCTAGTGGCTTTTGTAAGGGTGTTCACTGTTGTCATTTTATTTAATTAAATAAATTATAGATGTGGTTTGAAGACACATTTCTTGTTCAATAATTGTTCTAAAATCTTTCTAAGTTTCCATACATGTTTTGGATGGTGTGAATGATGCATTTTTTAAATATTGCATTTTTCTTGTTGTTATAAAAATTCAGACAATTATACCTTACTATCATAATTTTTAGTTTACTTTCTATTGGGGTTTGTGCAATTTCTCTTGTTTTCAGTTAGATCCTAGAAAAGGGACATTACAAAACTCTTACATTAAATATAATTCCATCCATCACTAGAGAAAACAATAGTATGTCATGGCATATTTTTTATTTTGGTATTATTTTAATATAAACATGTGAAAAGTCGAACCACACAATTAATCGACTATATGGTCTAGACATCTATCATTTTTTAGTGGGAGACTAGGGGAAGGGGTTGTGATGCATAAAATGTTTTTTAGTTCCTATTGTACCTGTACTTGAAGGCACATAATATATAAACATAAGCAATTCAAACAATTTCATAGCTCAGTTTGCAACATTGTTATGGTGAAACATATTAACAAGGTACTAAATCTTATGACTTCATTCACAAGGGACTAGCCATGTATTGTTGGAAGTGATTACCATAAAACCAAAAGGTCAACCCATCAATCTTCTATACAAAGCGCTAGAGTTAATGAATCCAAGGGAGGTGGTTAGTCCATGTCACGAATCCCACGAGGAGTGTTGACAATTTTTCCAATAAACTCCACCCTAGCATTACTCGGGGGGATTCGAACATGTGAGCTTTCACTCTGATACCTATTGTTGGAAGCGATTGTTGTTAAACCAAAAGGTCGACCCATCAATTTCTGATACAAGTGTTAGAGTTAATGAATCCATGAGAGGCGGTTAGTCCATGTGATAAATCCCACAAGGGGCGTTAACAATTTTGCCAACATGTATGTGATCAATCTAGGAAGTGTACTACCATCCCTGAAGTAAAATATTCCATGATTAAATATGTAAGTCCACTATTTTCTGAGGGGAAAATTAAATTACATCTATGACAAGTTAAATTTGATTTACAAGGCAAATATATTCCATTATTAGGAGTGAGATATATTTAGCAGGTTATCCTCATATAAGATTTGGAATAAGAGCCATGTTTTAGGAGCTTTTAAATAATATGGAGTCCTACATGTATTTTAGATGTGTAATATTGGTTTGAGAGTTGGTGAAACCTTAGGTTCTGATGTAGGTTGCTTGGATATATATATATATATATATATATATATATATATATATATATATATATATATATATATATATATATATTATTGCTTGTACATTTGATAACATGTACTCATCAATCCTTTGGAGTGAAGGATAAAATCTTGTGAGTCACCTCTACGTGCTTTGAAAATTAGGCAGGCCATAATTCAATGGAACTAGTTTTTGTCATTTAGTGAAAGCATGCAAATTGAAATTGGCAATATTTGAGAACCTCCAATTCATTATATTTGTATTATGTATTCAGATGGAGCATTAGATTTTTGTAAAAGGTTATGACCTTAGGTGGAAAACAAACACAACCCAATTGACCATTACAAACATATCCAGTTCAATTATTGGAGCTCCATATGCTTGTATAGATATCTATGTTATATCTATGATCAAGTTGACAAAGTTATATGGCCAAAAGCTCAAATCCAAAAACATATGTACAATAAAGTTTTGGATATAACAATAGTGGAGACGAAACACTATGAAGTTATGTAATTGAGCTACATATTTCATGAAAAGATGTAAGCTCTATGTCCTCATATCAATCAAGTTGTAATACAACATTGGTAAAATGCAGGTGGGGAGATCTGTATGATTGAGCTTCAAATTTCAAGTGGGGCCAATAAACACGTAAGTTGAGGTAGCCTATATCTAAACATACTCTATAGTGTCGACTAGACCATCATCATTGCTTAAGAACAAGGGTTTAAGTATCTATTATATTGTAGATACGATTTTATTCATTTTGGTTGTATCTAAGGCAGATTATACACAATAACATTTTTATCTCACCGCCTTTTCCCTGCAAAATCCCTAACACAACTCTTTCTCCTCATCATTCTCTCAATATGCCAGATAAATTTATATAATTGGTAACGTTGTTTTGGACCCTTTTTTAATAGAAAATTGGGATGCTATTAAAATATGTCAATTTAGTAAGAAAGGAACTAGCCGCTACCGCATTTAACATTTTTCATCCCAAACAAAACAATATTGCTAGTTGTAAGGAACTCGATTATTATATATGAAATTATGATTGGGCTCACAAATCCTTGCAACAACTCACAACATGATATATTGGTGAAATTAATATATTGTCATGAAGCATCTAACAATGTTGATGATGATTGATTAGTGTAGACAAATAAGTAACGTTATTATGTGACTTGTGGGTCACAATTATTTAGGTTAACAAAGGTTTTGGGGAAGTAGCATATATTTATTATAAACTAATTTTAAAACCCCACTGATCTTACATCCCATGCCAATTCCTCTTGTAACACAAGATAAGCACCTATTAATATGGCATGTGATTTGACAATATCTAAGCTGCAAGTGTTTGTATTGGATAAGGCATGTTGAGTGACAAGTTTTCACATTTACAACAATATTGAATATCACCTCAATTTTTCTTTAAACATTATTAAGAGTTGAAAAACAATCTATAACATAATTTAATTAGAAATGAGGAGTGTTTGTAATTAATACCTCTTTAATTACGTTGTGTATTTTTTTTATCGTGCATAAATGCCTTGAAGCTTGTATTGTCAAGAATAACCTTCCACTAATGCTCCACAACAACAAGTATGTTGTAGCTTTGACAACAAAAAAGTGCATTTTGTTTTTGTTACATATCACCATCATTTAAATAATATTGACATTTATTTTTATTATGAATTAAATAGAACCTTGACAATGTATTATTAGTCTCTATAGAGTAGGTACCAAAATAATAATTTTTTCTTTTCTTATGATTAATCTCCTCACCTCGATGCCAATCAAAACTCCTTTTTATTTGACTTATTCAATTTTGAAATGTTAGAAAAGCTCAACATGTATTTTACTTAACAAATTAAATGTAAATAATAATTTAATGGAGCATTGCTTGCTTAAAAATGTTTGAGATCTTATTATTGACTTCACTTCATTCAATGTACTTTAAAATAACATATACAAATGTGCCCAACTAATCATATCAATGAAAAATTTAAAGTTTTCAACTATGTGACAAGTTGGAAACATGATCACAACAATGTAAGTTTATGAATTTTGAATTTAATATTTAAGGAAAAAGCATTTTCAGTTGTATCTAAAGTCTACGCCAAACCAAAACAATAAATATGGACCCAATCAATATTACAATTTAAGAGGCGATTTTTAATTTTATGGGTTACTACATAAAATTAAGCCTTGAATAAAATTTCTATATCTACCCCTCTTTTCACTCGTTATTTATTTGTCTTCTACTTTTAACACAAGTACATTCAATTCAAGGTGGAAGTTTTTTTCTATAAACAACCTTTATTTGAACAAAGATTATTATTTAATTTATATTTATGCATATCGATATAAAAATTATGCACATCGGATAATCATTAACACAATTTAACCATGACTAAGAAATATTTTAGTATTATTTTTTAAATTGTGCAAATCGATATAATTAAAATAATGCTCATACAACTATAAAAGATAATTTTATTTTATTTTATATATTCATTTATATATATATTTGTATATAAAATTATATAAAAATTAAATTTACAAATTTATACTGGTAAAATTTCATTTATATAAACTATGATGAACATCACATTAATATTATTACTTACAATTAACAAAAATTGTTGAAATTGCATTCACCTCGTTAAAAAAATATATTGTAGCATTAAACGATACGTCTCCATTGATTACACCAAAGAGTTCCTTTGTAATTCCTGTTGATGTACCTCACTTTTGCTAATCATTAAAACCTCCAACCCAATAAAAATCCCTCAAGTCACCCTTTACAGAAATTAAAACACACGCGTGTTTGTGTGTGTATACAATAGAAAATCTTGCAATCTCTAGAAACTGATGTTAGACTAGAAAATCCTTGCAATCTCTAGAAACTGATGTTAGACTAGAAAATCCTTGCAATCTCTAGAAACTGATATATTGGTGAACCTTGAAAGTGACTTATGGCAATTATTGATGAGTTTTGTTTTCATGCAAATGTGAAAAGTACGTGTGTATTCATAAAGTTATTGGTAGTCAATTGCTTGGACTTATGGAAACCACCCAATGAAAGTTGTTGAAGAATTTCTAAATATGTTTTTAATTGCCTGAGTATGAAATAATTAAAGGTAGTAAACCAGTATTTATTGTAGTTTGATTACCCACTAAGAAAAATAACTGGTTGCATTTGCTAATTTTGGTTCATGATCAAACCATTGAATAGACACTTTGTGGTTCATGATCAAAATATTTTTGGATAGTGTTTTTCTAGTGGGTTATGTATCATGGGAAATGGGACATAGATATCAATACATAATCACACATCTATACTAAAAAATAACATAATCCTCTCCCTGAGTAAGTTAAAAGATGTTAAAGCTAAGACTTGTGATACTTGCCAGAATGATTATTAGGATAGGGTTCCATGCTCCTATTTTTAATATGCAGGTGATTCCATTGAATAATAAAATCCTGTAAACAGGAGAAGTTAGTGTTTTTATTTGATAAATCTAAGTGGGCTTGTTTTTCCGTTGGAAACTTTGAGCAGGATTTTGAAAGGGGGTGCCAACGGATGGCCATCCCCGCTAAGATTAATTAAAGAAGTATTTTTTCCAATGGCAACATTCATATGGTGATTGGCTCACCAGCAGGGCTGGGGCTCTCCCTCTGCCACTTCACACCAAGCCGCTTGGCAACCGCCGCCACCCCTGCCATCATCTGGGAATTCCCCCGGCTCAACCTTGCCATTCCTACGTGCGGGAAGCAGACCCAGAGGAAGAACCTGCTACTGGCTAGGAGATTCCAGACACTGGCAAAGATCTACCTGGTTCGGGGTGGCAGGATGATCAGAATCCGCCCACCTCAGGCATGTTTGCAACTGCTGCTTGATTTTGCCTCCTTGTACTTTTCTAGGCTGGCCTAGTCTGACTTTTGGTGTTCTAGGCTCGGCCTAGTTTGTTCGTGGTTTTGGGGTGTGTTCTCATACCGCCCGCTTTTTTGTTGAAAGCTATCTTGTATCTTATTGCATTAATATAATATAAGATCTTTTTCATCAAAAAAATATGGTGACTTTGAATTTAGAACTTCATGTTCTTACTAACAGGGCGTAATTTTCATATAATCTCCTTCAGCAACACCAGCAGAGAAAAATTAGAATCCTCCTCTTCATGGGATCATCACCATAATTCAAAACTAGAAATACTAAAACCCTGGTTGGAAGGCAAGATAGTTAGGCTGTTTTCCATGCAAAGGGAAAGCTAAATCTTTTGAGCAGGTGAGGAAGCGAAAAAATAGGATATTTTAGCATTAATAGGGTCCCATGAAATTTTATTTTTCTGTGCAGAGACAAAATAGGAGTCTTTAGCAGTAACATAAGTATGGTCCCATGAATCCCAAATATATTATTAAAAGGAAAAATTGAGATGCATGAAAACAATTTGTACACATTGCCAATATTTTCTTACCCAACAATCTTGGAGATGCTCTGTAGTGGAGTGGCACTCGCTACACAATCCTTCTACATTTTACGGAAGAAGGAATGAATGAATGATTTTAATGACGTCCACAAGACCAAACAGCCTATGAGACTTTGAAAAACAAAAACAAGCCAGCCAAATATACCAAAGAAACCGGCCCAAAATTGCTACTTCTGTTTTTTCTCGATATCTTTGCTAGTCTTGAGCCTTCTATTATAGACTTTAGTCAAGTAATCTGCTGTCTTTGCAATTTTATCCTCTTCAAACAGAGTTGTGAGAGCTACCAAAATCAGGATGCATGTCAAAAAAATTCAAGAGCAATGGAAAGCATAATATTGTCACTTGCAAGGACAGCCCCTTTCTTGTAGTCATACATCATGCAGGACAAAGCGTGTGTCAGGCACATACCCTTCTGCTCTCAACAACCGATATAACCTTTTCAACATTTCGTAGATTTTCTCTGCCTCAGGGTGTGATACATCTCCTACAAGGAATTGATGAACCCGTTTCTTGATCTCAATCCAGCTGCATCCCGGGTCTTTTTTCACTCCTTTCTCTTTCATCATCACTCTTAACTTCCCAGCTTCAACCCATCTGCCACTTTCAGCATATATATTTGACAATAGTACATAGTTTCCAGAATTATGAGGCTCTAATTTAAAAAGCTGTTCTGCTGCATATTCTCCTAGCTCTATATTGTGATAAATTCTGCAGGCACCAAGTAATGCTCCCCAGACACCTGCGCCGGGTTCGATTGGCATTATTTTGATAAAATCACATGCCTCATCCAGTCGGTGAGCACGGCTAAGAAGATCCACTATACATGCATAATGTTCGACCTTCGGTGTGATACTATACTCTTGACTCATGCAATGAAAGTAGTACCAGCCTTCATTCACCAAACCTGCATGACTACAGGCAGACAGAACTCCAACGAAGGTGATGTGGTTTGGTTTGATGTCTTCCTCGAGCATTTTGTGAAAAAGTATGAGAGCATCCCTCCCATACCCATGCATGCCATGGGCTGCAATAATTGCAGTCCATGAGATAGTATCTCTTTGAGGTATATTGTTAAATACTTGGTCAGCAATTTCTATACTTCCACATTTGGCGTACATGTCCATGAGGGCATTACCCACACACGTCTCTGTTTTTAATCCTCTTCTAACTATGGATCCATGAATCTCTCTACCTTTTTGTAGAGCTGCTATCCTTGCACATAGAGGGAGAATACTTAACACAGTGATTGAGGTAGGTTTAGCATCTGCAAGCTGCATTTCCCTAATGAGATGAAAAGCCTCGTTCACATATCCATTCTGGGAACACCCTGAAATCAGTGCATTCCAAGTAACTGAGTCTGGGCTTACCCTTGCTTCTTGCATTAGGTGAAAAAGTCGCAAGCCCTCAGCACAATTTCTGTTCTGGGTGTAACCTACGATCATAGCATTCCAAGAACTCGCATTTCGTACTGACATTTTGTCAAACATTTGCCGTGCATAATCTACACCAGAGCATTTAGCATACATGTCTATGAGGGCATTTACAGCTAAAATATCAAATTCAAATACACCTTTGATCAAACAACCATGAATTTCTTTTCCAACAAGTGCAGCTGACAAGGCTGTACATGCCGGAAGAAGACTCGTGATTGTAACAGAGTTCGGCTTCATGCCAACCAGTTGCATCTGACAAAAAACTTCCAAGGCTTTTTCAGCAAGCCCATTCTGTGCATACCCTGCAATCATTGCAGTCCAAGACACCAGATTTTTTTGAGAAATGTTTTCGAACACTTTGCTTGCATCCTCCACATTCTTGCATTTTACATACATGTCTATGAGAGCAGTCTCCACACAAATAGTGGAGCACAACCCACTTCTGATTACACATTCATGGACACCCTTACCCTGTTGCAGAGCTCCTAAACCAGCACATGCTTTCAGAACGAAGGGGAACGTAAAATCATTCGGCTGCAAGGCTGCCGATTGCATTTGGCAATATAACACAAGAGCTTCCTGGCAGTGTCCATTTATGACATATCCTTTGATCAGGGCATTCCAAGGGAAAATATTTGGTTTAGGAATTTTGTCAAACACTTGGCGTGCATCTCCAAGGCGTCTGGAGGTGGCATAAGCGCTTATAAGTTTTGTTCCAAATAATGTGTTTTTCTGATTACCACTCAAGATAATTCTGGCATGCAGTTGTTGGGTTTCTGTAAGAGTTTTGATGCTGGTCGAAAACTCCTGTAACAGAATAGAATATGTAACAGTGTTTAGACATTTCCCGTGTTGCAAAATATTGGTTGGGATTGGCGAAATGATGTTCTGAATAATACATTGTGTTCCCTGTGATAATGTGAGAGAAACTGATTGTAAGGATGCCATGGCAGACAATCCATTGTAAACCAGTGAAATGAATGGTTTAAGATAACATGAGTGTGCAATACCATGTCAGATGAAATATATAGATGCAAAAGAATAATAGGTTAATTCCACAATTACATTGCCTTGAAACCCAGTCTGAATATGGGTTCTTACGTAGATGGGATAAGACATTAAAAAAATAAAAAGAAAATGACGAAGAAGAAGATGCAACCCAACCCATGGATCAAGAAAACAAAGTAAACAATTGAAATGCAATGTTAAAGTTGGGGTTTAGACATGCAAAATAAACAAATTAAAGAGTGCCATGAATGTGATGTGCGGAAGATAAATAGTAATGCAGCTTACGATTTGAGCATGTACATAAGTTGGAAACAGTACAGACGGGGAGTTACAATTATGTGACGTGTTAAGAAAAGATATATCTTAACAGAAGGTCAGGAATATTTGCATATTAAAAAAAGGGTAATATACATATGAGGAGGCGGGAAGAAGTGTACACTGTATGTAGGTGGGCATTTATGGTTTTTGTTTTAGAAATGAGCATAGCGTTTCTCTCTAAGAAATTTTTGGGCCTCTTCCACTGCAATTTGTAGTCACAAAATCATGCACTTACTACTATTATTATATTGTCAAGTATGTTGTTTTATGTATGGATGTTGCGTAAGAAAAGTATTCACTAATGACCTATCTCGTTGTCTTGTTGTCAGTCTTGTTGGTCTTTGTTGTTGTTTGTCTTACACATTCGTCACTTACTTGCACAGTTTCGGTCAGGTTTTAGGGGTTCCTATCTGTCATAATTCACTTAGTTGTCGTCTCTAGTCTTTGACTAGGGTGCCTAGATAGGGATTAGGGCATATGGGGCGCCCTAGTCCCCGTCACAGTTGGTTTTAATTTAGACATTCGAGGTCGGTCTTTATGGTTTTCCCTCCCATCTTTCTAGGTACTAGTCGGTATGTCGGGTCATTAGTGTCAAATCCCCATATAAGCACAACATACACACTACCTTAAGGGCGAACTATTTCTACTAAGGGCTAGCTATCTACATAGAGCAAGCTACATCACACACTATATATGAAGGGGAGTCTATTCTATTCATCCACCATTTTGTATTTTATCTAGCTATTGTGCGTTACTTTGGCGTCATTGGCGATGGGGAACCCTAGGCACGTTATTGCACACACAAACACATAAAACTACATCGGGTATGAGATGTAGTGCAATGCTCAGTCATAAGTCCATCCATTTGGTAGCTGAGAACATTCTGACCCATTCATTTACATCTTTCTTTTCTAGGGTTTGATGCTTTGTGTGGGGTTTTGCAGGTAATTCTTCATTGGAGATCAACAACAACACCAATGAACCAAGCGCGACATCCATCCAACCAAAGGTGAAGTATTGTGAATGTTTAGCGACCACATCATGATTAGATTGTGAGTTGTCTCGCAGACCAGGGTGTCCATATTTCAGACCGGGGCGCCCACATGCACCCCTATCCCTCTTCAAGTGCCTCAGTCCGGCCAAATCTTCCTCTACTGCTATTTTCTAAGGTTCATTACGACATCATGTTCCGCCATTTCATCACTTTGCTTAGTCCCAGATCATTGTGAGGTAAGTCTAAATCAAGTAAGTACCTCTCCCCTATCAATTTATTTTATCTCAATTACAAAATAAATTACTCAACATTGTTATTTCAGTTATTACAATGTTGTACTCTTTAGATTCATGATAAAATCCTTATTGATGCAGCCTAGATTTACCAGTAATAACCTAGGCACGCTGACACATCACTCAGCTTAGACTGAGTGCTCACCCAAAGCACGCAAAGGTAGCAGACCCCTATTTAAGGTTTTTGTTGCAAGATGTTAGCATGATGAAGACTTAATGCATTTAGATCTGTAATTAATATAACATTCTATAGAGCATGTCTAGATCTAGATCTAAAGAATAATAAGTTTAAATGATATCCATAATGAAATCAATCATGCAAGAACCGATTATACTCAGGATTAATACTCTGATTTAGCCAATACACTCCATTATATTGAACATAATAATTACATAGAAGCTCATTACAATAGGTAATACCATAGGCTTATGCGCTCATCAGATCTGGTAGCATAACTTCACAGTAATTCAATTCTCACACACCCCTCCTATACTACGCAAATCAATACATATTTATAAGGGTGGGGACTTTCCCTTCACCACTTGCATAACTCCCAAAATAGGTCGCATTCTAAAAATAGCCATGCACCTTTACAATAATAGCCACACATGCAAGTGCACTAATAATAGACCTCTCCTGGTTAACTGGTAGTAGCAATTCTATTATTAGTTTGAACCCATGCAAAGCGCTTAGTATCTGCTCTTCCAAAAATAGCCGATGCGTGTCGCGCAATTCTTTATCCGGTTTGCGTGCTCTGCACGCTATCTCTAAAAATAGCCCGTACACGTGAAAATGGCTAAGTCTTGAATCTGCCCTAATATTTCGCGCATGTGTCCTTCCCTATCCTTCCACGCCTTTGATTGCACCCTCTTCTCACGCACAAACCTTTTGTGTGCCCTCTCTTTCACATCATACTCTTATCTACTCAACATTGCTCCACACTAATCTGCATTGCCGCCATGACAATGGTTACTCCTTGAACAATAAAGATTAAAGAATGGAAAGGAACGAAAGAATTCCTACATAAATAATGAATTCTCACTACGCAACATCCTCTGTCTCAACCGAAAGAATTAATTTCGGATACTCTTCTTTGATCTCTGCTTCCAATGTCTGTCACTCAGTTAGTGTGACTTCTGTCTTCCCTGGGATGTCCGCTGCAATAGCTTCCAACTCATCTTGGGAAATTTCTCCCTTCTTGTTTTGTAACACTAGAACAATGTTGGACATAGCAAACATTCACCCTTCTAACATATCCATCTTCTGTGCTATCCGTTTCCCAATCTCATCCAATTTTTCCTTATGGGGGTCATGTGCTGCTGCAAGGGTCTCACGCTTCTACTTAACTAGCGCTAATCTTTCCACATGTGCCAATGTGTCATCCTTCATTGCTTTTAGGACTTCATTGTCTTCCGCTATTTTCCTAACCCTTATTACTACCTCAGGAGCTGCACATATGTTCAATACCTGGTCCGTTTTCTTCAGCTCCTCCTGCAAGGTTTGAAGCGATTCCTCGTATGATGAAATCTTTCAAACTAGTGTAGCCTTTGCCCTCTCTACCTCCTGCTCAGGGTCCTTTGGTCCTGGCATCCAAACTGGTCCCTCCTCAAACACCAGATCAACTAAGGTACGCACATAGTGCATAGTCCAAGGGAACTTTTTGGGTACCTTGGGCTCTAAGTGTAGTCTTGCTTGGAGGACATGATCCCCGATCTCCTCTACCATGCCGATAAGGACCCCATTCTTCTTCTGCTCTAGGTCCTTCTCTCCTTTCAAACATGTGATCTCTACATCTTTGGCTTTGATCTCCTCCCTTATCGCTTTGATAGTGGCAGCTTTATCTACATTCCTACACACCACCTCTGTAGACACCTTCACTAAGGCATTACTTACCTGTTCATCATACATAATCGTAGGTTTGATGGTTATATGTTTGTTATGTGGTGCCTTTCTCATCCTCCGTGATACACATGACTCTTCACACACATCAAAATCAGACTCTTCCATATGAGTCTGCATGGACCATGATAACTATTTTCTCGTGCATGTGGTTGCCATGTCAGGGTCCATCAACTTCCATCCGTATAAGTCCTTAAGGCCCACTGTATTCTAGAATTGCACACAAACAAATTTACTTGTGTCCTCCTCATAGCCTATAACTGACGCAACATACTTTCCACTTGTCCTCCTTGATCTCGGCCCCTTAGGCACTTGAGAGCCAAGGTTTGGAGTTGGATCCTCTATTTCCTGAGTGGTATCTTGCTCTGTCTCTTTCGGATTATGTACCCCTTCTTCCTCAAACCTCATTTCTATGTCCTTGGGCTCTTCCACATCCTCTAATTGTATTGGAGACCCACGCGTGCTCTCTTTAGACTCTTTTGCCTCCTCGTTCAACTTCAATTTTCTCCTTCTCTTCTCAACTATCTCCTTCTGTGGTGAGAGTCGTGGTGATCTCCGTACTGATTGTGGAGTAACACCTTGAGTTCTTGTCCATCTTAACACCCTCTTAAAGCGACATTCCTCGGAGTTTGATCATATCTCCAATTCTTTATCTCCTTCTTCCTGTGCCTGGGGTGGAGTACTTGCGTTCTCAGATTCTACCCTGTCCGAGGGTTGCCTTCGTCCTCTATGTACCAAGTCACTGCTATCTTCATGCTCTTCCTCCTCATCATCTACCTCTATAGGTTCAATGGGATTTGTAGCTAGTACATTCTCCATTGTATGCTTACCCTTAGGCGGCCTGGGGAGTGTGAACTCGTTCTCCACATATTTGTTACCCTACAACTTAGGCTTAAGCTGAAGGTAGATAAGCGTGGCCCCACTGTCTCCAATCACTAGACTCATGGGCTTCATGCTTATCATATCTAAAATTAGCCTCTCAATATAGGTAGTCTGACCTGGATATACATAATTCTTACACAATGTATGGCAATCATAGTATACTTTGTCTGCAACAAAATTCAGGCGTCACACATTATTGAACTGATGGAATGATGCCTAGAAGTAGCGCGTTGTGAAGGTATACAAAAACTTACACTAGGGGCTCCAAGTCCCATCCTCCATCACAAATCGCGCGATGTAAAAGTGCTAATATACCACGAGTTGGAATGCCTTGCCCACCACCAAAGGTAACTCCTTGGGGATGCGCCACTCCTCTTTGAAAGCCGCATGGAGCTTTTCATACCACATTTTCGCCCTCTGCTTGAACGACCCACCCATTGACCCTTCACACAAGTACTTCTCAAATCTTTCCACCAGGGACTTATTCTACATGGGGTACTCCCAGATCTTGTTCTTTAGCCCATTGGGCACTCTGATTTCCATAAATACCAGGGATAATAGGACAACACCAAAACTGATTTTCTCACCTGTGCATGCTTCCTCGATGATAGTTTCCGCAATGTAGCCTGATATGTTGTAAATTGCTCCCTGTGACATTTTCCTTGCAATGTGCAGCCACATTGTATTCACTTGGGACCATCTCTCTTGATCATTCAATTTAGTCACTAAATGTGTAGCTATCTGTACCACTAGGTACTTCTTCAGTTTGTCGATATCCATTCCGTGCGGACCCTTGGTATACCCTAACTCCTTCCAGGTCTCCAGGATGGTTGATTTATCTATCAAGTCACTATTCATATCCACTCATGTGCCCCTTAATCTTGTTATAGTTGAAATCAAAGAAGCTATTATCCTTACCCTACGTCCGACGAAATAGAAAAAGCCTTCATGTACCCTGCTCATTAGCCACTGATACAAAGGTTCATACTTGCCAAAATATGGAAGCTCATAAAATTGGTAAACTCCAATCTTCTTTAGCAACTTCTCTCTAGCGTCATCATACACTTACATGTCCTCTGCGGTGCGCTTGTTCGTCTTCGTACTCAATAATGCATCCAATTCCTTTTGTTATCTGATGTGCGGTGGTTGTAGTCACTTATCTTGCACTTTCAGATGTGAGAATCCCATTCTTGTCCCACTATCACACCTTATGGGTATTACATCTCCGAGAAATTACTCTCCAGAGTAATTTCAACATCTACTTCCACTTTTTTCTTCCCTTTGGCTCCTACGACAGGTGCTTTCTTTGGTGCCATTTGTAAATCACAGCTTTTTGTCCTCTGCAGTGTGCAGAAACTTGCCTTATACCTTCTATAACGAGCAAGTTCCAAACCCTAACTTGAATCTGCATGCCTGTACGTACTTGAAATTGTAGGGTACTGCACTACGGGAACAACGTTACGCGTGCACCAATGATGATACAGGTCTCCTCGCAACGTGTTCAGGATCCGGAAAAGCTCTCCAAATATGCGTTAACATCCTGCATGCCCCGCTTAGCTTCTATGTGCTTTGCTTTTTCCTCCCCCCTCTTTTCCTTTGCTTTTTGGTCTTCGTGATGAAACCACCACCCAGGTAGGGCGGCGGTCCTGAACGCGTTTTTCCATAACATTCTTTTCATCGTGACTCGCATAAAAATCAATGTTTACCAGCTTTCTTTCACTACCTTTGCTTGTATTTATGATTCTGGTTCCCTAGAATAGTGTTTTGGAATTGTTTATGGTTTAAGAGATCAAATTGGTTTTCACCTTTGGGTAAATGGGATTTTACAAATAGCTGGCTTGTGCTCAAGAAAATGGCACCTAAAATTTGCCTCTCGATTTCTCATTGCAATAGCTTAGTCTTTCAATTTTTCTTAGGATTCATAGTTTTCATTTGTTGCAAGCATAGTTAAGTTGTTTTGTTGTTTAGAAGCCACATATTCTCCTTGTGCAAATGCTGATATCATTTTACAAAGTCAATTGAGATAGGATAGTTTCATTTTCAGTCAGAATCCATTAAAGTTGCAAGTTTTGTTCGTCAAATAAGATAGTTTCAGGTTCTGGATGTTTTATGTTGCATGACTCGCAATAAATCCCGCTAGGAATTGCATAAGCCAAGCTCTGTTCTCTTGCGCTATCCCTCTCCTACTCACATTGTATTTAGTTTGCATCCAAAAATGCCATTATTTTGATACTAACTTCTGTTGATACTAACACCACATGCTTTTTTGGATTGACGTGAGCACGAAGGAACGAGGAGATCACACTGAGGAGACAAAGCCATACACAACCGGATTTGCCACTATTCTGCAAAGTCCAGGTTCATGCTTTCAAAGTTCTAAGTTAAAATATATCAAATAGAATAGTCAATCATTTCATTTCAGTTACTTTTACTTTCGATATTGCCAGGGAAGTTGTGGGGATTGATAGTTTCTGAGAAACTATAATTCACTCCTCACTTCTGAGGTAGGATTGAGAGTCTTTCAAATAGAGTAGATAAGTTATCTGGTTATTTAGAATAGATCTAAAAACTGCATAGACCAGTAGCTATACTTGGTTGCTTTGTCTGTTTTAATTACGTTATTAGTCTAGCAGTCAATTTCTATATATATTAGATAAATGGCTCTTTTAAATTCTGTTAAGTAGTTTATCAATAAAATCAGATTTAGGAATATACATAGATATATCTTGCATAGTTAATTTATTTTGTCATTAGTTAGCTTTATATCATTTCCTTTTGCATGACAATCACGGGACCTAGGGAGCCCAGAGAATAAGTATTTGAGCCTATCGTGCCTCAACCCAATCTTGTTACAGCAATAACTGATATAGACCAGAATTTCAGAATTCAGGTCTTCCAAGTAACAACAGACCTACGAGAAATCAGCTCACAGTTAAGAGGGCTAAACGTAGAAGACGACAAAGTGTATACGTTTTGGTCAAACCAGCCAAATTATAGATTACCCTAGAGAAATATCCGTATGACTGTAGAAGGGCTTGAAAGAGAGAAAACGTTTGATTGTGATCCTTTGGTCCCATAGCCAGACGCAAGAGACACTCTCACAGACATAGATACTATTTTAAGAATTCAGGTTGCTAGAACGCTTGTAAGGTACTTTGAGAAGATTACACAACTTGTAGTTCTAAATATAGAGGCCGAAAAGGCTTACGACTACTGGATACTAGGGATTAGAAATTGATTCCTCATATGACCATAGCAGGTCCACAACAACCAAGAATCTATGGTTGTGATCCACAAATCCCGTAACCCAACGAGTCCACAGGTCAATCCGACGTTGACGCTGGCTTACGCACATTAGTATTCAGATCCACTCCACTTCCACCAACCATTATCGCACAGTTATCCTTGTTAGACGTAGCAGCTAACGAAGCTAAGAATTTCTGGACTAGACCAGAGAATCGACCATAGAATCCACTATATATCCATCATCCATTTGCATGACCTTATCTAGAGACATACACGAAACAATCCCAGGTCATTTTCCACGCATCCCACAACCCATAGATCGAATCACGCCAGAGCTCGATATTGATTGGAGCCTTCGAGCAATCATCCTCGCCGATTGATCTATCACACCAGTTCAGGTTAGGAGGGCCTTATTTGCCTTAGATTTGCAGATTCCATTAGTGCGTGTCAAAGACATAAGGCTGCCCAATTAGTTTGTCCTTACCCCACGTATTCCATCCCCACTAGCTATCTTGGCACGACCTCGGGAGGTCGGGTACGAGGAAGAATTACTTGTAGATTCCCACACTCACTTGTCACTTTTCCATCATACAAAATTGGTGAACCCGACATGAAAATTCCTACTTTCTAGTATGAACTCATATTTCTACGTGTTCTTCCCATTAGTATACGTTTTCATCTTTTCCACCTCATTAGCCTTTGCATCAGCTTCACCAACAAAATTGGTGAACCTGACATGAAAGGAACGGTTGCTTCACTCTCGCCTGTTTCCTTTTAGTGTTTTGTCTTCTTTCATCGACCTTCACTCTTTCCCATTATTCTGTGGGTATTCATATACCCCCTGAATATGTTAGGATTTGATGCATATGGCAGACCTCTCCTAGGTCTCGTAGCATACGATGATCAATTGAATAGAAAACCATCACCCTCGTTCTCAGCATGGGGTGACAATTATTCAGCTAACCTATTATCAACACAAACTCCACCTCAAAGGACTAGATATAGTTCGACTTTCCAAATAGAGGAGTTGGATCAACTCGCTCAAACGTAACAAACAGAGCCTTCAGGCTCAAACAACATGACGTTTACGGGAGAATTTATTTCATCCCCTCAGGTTTTTCTTAGACCGCAAATCAGTAGACAAACATATCCATACCTATTCGTGGATGATGAACATTTAGCATGTTATGCCAGGAATGAACAACGCTCTCGGAGTATGTACCCACCTATAGGAAGTTTAAAAACACAACCTGAGGTCTTGTTTCAAGAAAACACCTCCATGCCGTTACCCATAGGAAATTCCCTCGGGGACACTTGGTAGGGCAATGATCAGTTCATAGCGGGGTACCACATGCCTATACAACCTCAGAATATACAACAAATTCCACTAAGGCAAAATACCGTGACTTCAGCAAATGAAGTCATTTCAACTTTAGTAGAAAAGGTTAGAGGGTTAGAACTTGCTCAAGCAAGTCAAAGTTGTCAATTCATGCAGACAGGAAATTCCAATCCTCCACATCATCCTAGCCAAGTAGACCTCCTCACAGGAATAGGCACGTTGGGCATGCGTCCTCAGTATTCACAACAAGCACCAACTAGAACCACTGTTTCTAACACCATTCCGGTGGAAAATATGATACCTCCTGGTCTAGTACAAAATAACCCATTCTTGGGCAATCCCCCTCCATACGTAAACATGTATTCCAAATCACCACAAGGAGATATGTTCTCTTCTCCCGGCATGTTCGCCCAACCACAAGGATTTCCTTATGTCCCTGCAAATGCATACACCACGCCATATCAACAAAGCATTCCACCTCCGCCCCCTCAGCAGGCACCATCGATGGTCGAAACCTATGCGATAGGGACTTATTCATAATATTTAAAAGATCCCTTGGAATTCACTATACGAAGCGTCATGCTTCCAAGACCTCTTCCTAATTTGCCCAAATACAAAGGTGAGGGAGACCTGAATGCACATATCAAGGCCTACGCCACAACCATTCAAGAACTGCTCCCTTGGGATGGGGTTGCTAAAATATTCCCCAAAACTTTAGAGGGCATTGCCCTCGATTGGTATTACAGAATACCTGAAGCCTCCATCCATTCCTTTAAACAACTTGTTTCAGAGTTCATCAAGGCTTTCGACATGAACAAACTGTTGAGAACAAAAATCAGGGAATTCTTGCACATTAAGCAAGAACACAATGAATATGTCGCTCATTTCATCCAGAGATGGCGTACAGTCATTTATTCTTCGTCCAGTGCTCCAAACATGGACCAAATGGAACTATGCAATTTATTCCTTCATTCTCTCAGCACAGAGGTAAAGGAAGAAGTCCAAAAGTTCCCACTAAGGACTTACGATGAAGTACTTGAGAGTGCTCTCTGAATAGATCAAGCGGCAATAGATAGCGGTAGCAAGATGTATGGAGCAAACAGGAGGTTAATCACCCCCAACCAGAATACTACGACTTATCCTACTACCATAAATGTCAATCAAGGACCTAAAATCCTTAACAAAAATCACGGCGCAACAACCGATGGAGTAACTGACCAAGCTAAAAAGGCCAATGTTGTAAATACTCCACCACTAGTTAACAATCAACGAAACAACAAATTTACCCCGACAATCAATATAGTGGATTTTAATCATCCACAACAACAACAAAAACAACGGCGGATCCAGAAACAGGGTCCAAGTCAAAGCTTAATTGGATATCAAAACTAGAACCACAACCAAAAACAACAAATACAAAACTTTAATCCTAATAGGAAATGGTTTGATCAGAGCTTTGGACCGCAATATGCACCAAACTAGCAACATAGGAATTACAATCCTAACTCGTATTGTGGTTTCCACAAAATTCGAGGCCACGACACTAGAATGTGCCGTGATTACAATAAATTCATGCAACGTTTGCCAGAGGAACAAAGACAAATTTTCATAGATATGTTCTTAGCAGATCCTGTATCACCAACACCAAATAATTTTACAGGGGCAGTTTCCCCTCAAAATGCACCCCTCAAGATCTTCAACGATTCACTCCAAATCACAATAACAACAAATTAAATCCGAATGGGATGAACAACGGTGTAATAACGAGAAACAATGATCATTCTTCACCGGGAACTCCTCGTGCTATGATTATTTACTAATGCACAGCCTTTAGTTTGGTGGATGTAATCTGGAAACAAAACAACAACATAACACAAGAATACCATCGGCTATGATAAGAAAGAATGATGACAAATCTGAAATATCAAAATGAATTATAATATTAACATGAAACTGTTACAATCTCACCCATGAGGTACTTCAAGTGTTATTGACTTCACTTGCCTTTCACCAAGACTATGGGAGGAACTTTACAATTACACCTATTAATGGCTTCTTCAACACACTTGAGACCAAGAAACAAACTAGGAAAATTATAGAATAATTTTTTTTGTAAGAAGGGTCTACAAACAAGAAGCAAGACACTAGTTTGAAAACTAAATAGGTTCCGAAATAGATTCTGATTAACTAAACACAAGATTTCCATTTTTATCTTATAACCAGTTTACAAGGTTCCAATTTGGAGGTTACAAGTTTTACTAAGGTTCAGGGAGAAATTTATCCCCAGGTCTACTCTCTATCAAGACCTGAATTTCAATTGGATTTTTAACACACTTAGAGTTATCAAAACTTTCCTAAACTAAACTCATTGGATAGGAAATTTCCGCACCTTTCCAACCATATAAATAATTCATCCTAACTCCTTGTAAAACTCAAGTTATGTCTGGGTGGAGTTTTAAGGGAAAATTTTCCCTTGGAGGTCCGTGGGGTTAGGGAGAAAATTGGGAAAATTTTCCAAATGCCATGTTTTATCATGTGATTCATTTGGGCTGGCGGGTCATGGGGGGAAAACATGAAATTTTTCCCAAAACCAAGTTATCAATTTTTTGAAGGAAAATTTTCCTACGTGCCTCCGCACTTGCCCAAATTGCCACGTGGTGCTTTGTGATTGGTTGTGGGCCGGCAGAGGAAATTTGGATTTTTCGCCCAAGGGGCTAAAAGGTTAAAAGAATTACGCAGACCTGCACACCCATGAGGACATGTGTCAACACCCCATTGGCTACGGGGATGCAATTCGGTGGAGGAAAAACTAAAATTTTTCTAAAAGCAAAAAATGGTTAAGTTTCCTATTTTGATCTGCGCACCCCCTGCCACGTGATAGGTTGGGGGCTGCAGGGTTGCGGGGAAAATTGGGAAAATTTTCCCTAGGAAAAATTTTCAAAATTTTAAGTTTTTATTAAGGGCCTACCCCTCATGGTGCCACATGGAAACTTCTGATAGGATGAGAGGGTGACGGGGCCACAAAATTTTTTAGGAAATTTTTCCAAGATTCAAAATTTAAATTTTTCTAAGGTCGAATTATTTCATTTTTGGTTTGGGATGGCTATTTTGAAGTAAAACTTCAAAGGGCCATAAATTTTGATAGGAAACTCCATTTTATGCAAATGAGGACTTTCTAAAAATCTCTTGGAGTCCTCTTTGCACAGAAATCATCAATTTTGGAATTTGGTGAAGTTTCAAGGGTCAATGTTAAGAAATAGATCTGCAGGGTTTATAATTTTAAAACTGGCAATTTTTCAAACTTGTAATTTTTATAAAAATTGAATTCCTTCCTCCACTCCACATGTCATTCATACATGGGGAATCAACTTAGGGAAGAATTAGAATGTTTTAATAGTGTCAATTTGATCAATTTATTTAATTTGTGTTTTTCTCGAACAAGGGACAGAAAAACGACCTAGGAAGGGGATTGATTCAAAATTTGAATTTGTTGGATTTTTTCCTGAGTTTACTTTGTCAATTTGAGTTTGGTGTAGTCTTGGCATAGTAAAATATGACATTTTTAAGTTAATTTAGAAGTATAAATGTGAATTGTTCATTTATTAAGAAGTGAATTGCCAGAATTGAACTTCAAAACAGTGAATTGTTCCTTTTAAATTGACTTGACAATTTTTCATTTGAATGTGCATAAGAATTCTAACTTAATCACTTACAGTACTTCTTAAATCATCCATCCAATTCTAAATGAAACTACATTCCAAATTTCAATTTTACTATGCATCATTCAAAGAAACAACATTTGGCTTTCATTCCACATGCATCTTTTAACATTCCAAAACAGAGGTTCTTATTTTATTTTTTAAAAACAAAATTTATTTCAATGAAAACAATACAAATCAAGAATACATTTCCATATAAAATTTAAAATAATCATTGCCAACACTTTATTTATAGTTCAAATAACTTACAATTGATTTCCTTTTCAATTTGATTTCAATTTGTCCAATACATAGTATGAAACATCTCTCACATTTTCTTTCCAAGTAAAACAAGGAATATAATTCTTCTTTACATTTATCAATTCAATTAGAACTTTCATTACAATTCCATCATTTCACATTGAAAGATATATGCACTCATCCACTCGAAGTGGGTAAGGTTACATTCAAATCTACTCAAGAAGATGACTGTCAAACTATGGAATTCTTCTCCAAACAACAGCATGTTGTTTTCTTCTTCTTTCATCTTTTGATCACAAGAAGGAAGGGGGAAAAGAAATGCTCTCCGCCCAACCAAGACATCCAATGGGAAAAATAGAATCTGTCTTTCCCCATTACCCCTCGAGCCCTAACCATATTAAAAAGGAGCATGATTTACAACACATGGCAACATGGGCTTCTTTCACATATAACAAACATATTTTCACATTCACAAAGAAATAAAAATCAACAAGATGCAGTTCTCAACTACAACAAACAATTTCAACCAAAATAAAGGCTCCTTCTCCAAGCAAGCAAGCCAAGCAAGAGCAATAACTATGGAGGTCTCCTTATGCCTCCCAAGTTGGATTTTGGGCATTCACCAAAAGAAAACCACCAAAATCATAGCAATCTCATAAACCTTATCCCTCCTCAACCCCTTATCCCTCCTCCAAATTTATCCCTTATACCTCCCCCAATGTAGGAAATGCAATCAATTTCCTTTCCTAGGTGGATCCCAAACCAACATTCCCTCCCAAGAATAAATAATAATGGAAAATCCCTTATCCCTCCTCTGATAAACCTCATATTCTTCTCTCCACACCATTCCATAAGCATTCTACCCACCCCTCTAAGAATTTCAAACACAAACACATTCAAAATTCATGCTAAAAGAGGGAAAAACAACAATTTTAAAAGAGTGAGAGCCTACCTCTCCATAATGGAGACTTGTTTCCAAAACAGTAGTCTTTATTTCACCAAAAACTAGTCTCAAATCAGAAAGGTAAATGTATGCACAAGAAAATCCACTTCTTTCACCAAGAAAGCTCCCAAAATGCAAGAGAATTTTGACCCAAGAGTGAAATCTCCAACTTTCACAAACCTCAAAATGAGGAGGAATTCAAATTTTAAAGGAGAGGGTGGAAGAGGATGATGTGGATTCCAAGTGGGATGCCACAGCATTTTTCTTCCTTCCCCAAGAGTGCAATCCACATCAACAAAAATTCACCATTAATGAAAAATGACAAAATCACTTACACACACAATATAGCCCATACCCCAAAAGGAATGCATTTAAAATTACAAGACAAGTAAAATCAATACTTACACAAATTCATATTAAAACATAATAAAATATATTTATTTTGACTCCAAAACAATAAACATGGTTGGTGGAGGATTTTGAGAGGTGTGGGACAAGTTTAACTTGTCCCACAAGCCTCCAATTTAGGCTCCCAAGACCAAATCCAAGCTTCAAAGAGGATGGAGTGTTCTACACTCCAAAATCTGCCTTACACAATCTATCATTTCACTTACACAACTCTTACATCCTCTTACACATGCATTAATATTTATGACATTTATTTATTACATGTTTTGACATAAAGATTTATTTATCTATCATATGGTTATAATATATATAAGTCAATTTTCATTTTCAACCAAGACAATAACTTTTAATTTATATTCCACATCCCAATTAATTTTAATTAAAATTTAACTATATGACTTCACACTTTTAACTATCACATTAGAATAATTAAAATAAAGAGCACTTTACAAATAAAATACACACAATAATTAAAAAGGGAAACATAATAAAACACATATATACCCCAAGGTCATAATAATGGAAATCCCCCTCATGGAAAATCCTAACAAAACACAACATACAACTCAAACATAGTTTCCATGGTGACCTTATTGATTTCATACTGAATTCCAATATGGTTAGTCTCCAATCCCCCGACATTGTTGTGATTTTTTAACCTGAAAAATGCAATATACCCCTTCAGCCTCATGGCCATATCAGAGCCTCCAAATAATATAAGTAACATACAATTATTAAATCCAAATCACAACATTATCAAGGATTTAAAATTTATCATTTAAATTCAATTTGTAACTATATCATCATCTAATAGATTTCTATACTAGAGTTATTCATAATATCAATGTCACATGTCTAAAATAAACATCAATAACCTATCCATGTCAACTAGTATATCATCATCCATATAATAATAATAATGTCTCAATGATCCTCAAGTATAACAAATAAATCTAGATCAATATTAATCCATAGTCTAACATCTAACCATCATACTAAGAAAAACATAATAATGTCCATAGGAGTCCATGATCTAGCATATACACATCATACTACATCAAAACATAATTATGTCCAAAATATGATCAATTTGGATGTACTGAAGAACTCTCCTACCCACAGGGTTGCTCTTTTAGAGGCATTAGGTTTAGGTCATTTAATCAACATCACTCCACCTCCCGAAACACAGGTAAACCATATAGATTTTGATATCCACCCTCCAGGGAAGCCGGATAGGGATACCGAGTTTATATTTGAAATAAACAAAATGCCAACAGATGCTAAGATTGCACGCAAAGGTGATCCGGCCTTACATTTGCAAGTGTGGGTTTATAACAATTATGTTAAACATGCAATGGTTGATGATGGGGCAACAGTTAACATAGTCCCCTTCTCTTTCCTTCAAAAGCTAGGGTATGGAGAAACAAATTGTTCCACGACTCAAAATACACTAAGAGGCTATGATAGCCTTAAAGCCACATCGATTGGAACTATTGTACTACCAGTCACCTTAGAACCCAAAAAAATCATGAATGAGTTTTATATTATAGATCGGGAAACCAACTATAATATGATCCTCGGTTGACCGTGGATACACCGTATGAAGGCAATCCCTTCTACGCTATTTCAAGAAGTAAGATTCTTGCACTTAGGAAAGATATTTATAGCCAAAGGCAATCCAAAACCATTCAACATACACCTAGAGGACCTGAAGAAAAGCCCAGGTGTTCACTCTGAGTTTGAACTCCCAACAAACCAACTTAATAAACCAACTGACGCAAAACCGGAAGAAAAGTTGGTACCTACAACAGAACTAGAAACTATGAGCCTAATCAAGACTATCCCAACCCTCAAGGATGAGGCTAACATTGTTGAAATAGTATCATTAGGAACTACTGCAAAGATTGTCGAATTACTAGAACAATATCTACCAATTTTCCTACCATTTGATTCTGTAGGCATGGGATATACCTTAGGTGTTGGTTCTCTTCCAGCAGAGGATCTTTGCATGGTAGAAGTAACTGAAACCGAAGAAGTTGACGTATCAAATGTCCCAATGTCCATATTACCAACTAAACATTGGATTCTCCTTTTTGATGGAGCAAGATGTCATTATGGGGCTGGGGCAGGTGTGATCTTTACTACTCCCAAGGAAAAGATCCTACCGTTCGCCTTTAAACTAAATTTCGAATGTACAAACAATGGCGCAGAGTATGAAGCCCTCCTCCTTGGCCTCATCATAGATAAACGGATCGGTGTTAATAACATCAGAGTATTAGGAGACTCACAATTAGTAGCAAACCAAGTCTCTGAGGTATATGAGACCAGAGCTGAACACTTACAGCTCTACAAAACAGCCGTATTAACTTTGAGCAAAAAGTTTGACTTCATATCCATTGAAGCAATCTTGTGAGAACAAAATCTTCTTGCAGATTCTATAGCAACCTCAGCATCATGCTTCACTCCAAACAGTGAGTTGGAGGACACCCGTTTCATAGTATCCCTTCACACTGAACCATTAGTAAAAAAATGTCAAACCCTCTTTTAACGAACATAGCTGAGAACAAATCTACTATCTTAGACCACATTGATGGTGATAGATCCACTCTTGATTACTTAAATGCCTATGCAGTGTTCCATCTCACCCATCACGTGGCAGATTTTTCCTTAATCCCACATTCATCTTCCTACTTCGGGAATCCCATGATAGAGCTTCCCCCACAAAAGGAACTCATCATCTACATGGTAGAGAATGGAGACAATCTGGAACTACCTCCAACTCTGCCTGAGTTTGAAGAAGGTAATGCTTCTTTAATCGAAGAAACAATTGATATTAACATTGGAATGGAGGAAGAACCAAATATCTTGAAACTAGGATCTTCGTTAACTCCAAAATAAATAGAAATACACACTCGAATCCTCAAAGAACATCAAAAGGATTTTGCATTTAATTATAAAGAAATGACAGGGGTTGCACCACACATCGCGGTACATAACCTCGTTACCAAATTAGACACAAAGCCGATTAAACAAAAATCGAGACCAATGAAACTCAAGGTAGCTCTCATGGTGAAGGAAGAGGTAATGAAACTCCTCCAAGTAGGATTCATCAAACTAGTTTATTACTCTCAGTGGGTATCTAATATCGTTCACGTTCTCAAAAAGAATGGGAAGATACGCATCTGCATAGACTTCCGAGACATTAACAAGGCATGTCCCAAGGATGACTTGCCATTACCATCCATTGACGTCATCGTTGACACAACAGTTGGGTTTGAGCTATTGTCTCTCATGGATGGATTCTCAGGACACAATCAAATCAGAATATCTAAATAAGACCAGGCTAAAACCACATTTATAACTCCTTGGGGAACCTATTGCTACGTTGTTATGCCATTCGGTCTCAAGAACGCTGGCACTACATACCAGCGGGCAATGACATATATATTTCATGATCTTATTCACAAAATCATTGAGTCCTATTTAGATGAATTGTTGGCCAAGGCCAGGAAGTGTTGTGATCACCCAGAAGTGCTTTGCATCATTCTTTCATGTCTAATAGAATACGGGGTCACACTAAACCCAGAGAAATGCGTCTTTGGTGTGACAGGAGGAAATCTCCTAGGTTACATTATATCATCACGAGGGATCGATGTAGACCCAGCAAAAATATGGGCTGTTCTTGAAATGATCCCACCATCAGATGAATCTGGAATCAGGTCATTTCTTGGGAAACTCAGTGCAATCCGAAGATTCATCCTAGATTTAAGCTTTTCCATTCACCCACTCAACAATCTACTCAAGAAAGATTATAGTATCGATTGGACCAAAGACTACAATGAGGCTTTTGAAGACGTTAAGCATTTCTTGTTAACGCCACCTACGCTAATGCCTCCTAAGCTAGACCACCATTTAATCTTATATTCGCGAGCTACCAATATCTCGCTAGCCTGCATGTTGGCCCAAGAAGACGATGAAAAATGAGAACGTGCAATCTATTTTATTAGCCACACGTTTCTCGATTATGAAACACAGTATATGCAAGCAGAACGAGAGTGCCTTGCCATAGTCTTCGCAACCAAATGCTTACGACGTTACATGCTAAACCAAGAAATAAAGGTCATTGTAAAAACAGACCATTTACGAACTTTCCTCACGCAAGGGTCCTTATCTAAAAAGGTTGGACACTTTATAACCTTAATGGGTGAATTTGAATAAAATTTTGTAAATCAAAAGTCTGTTAAGGGACAAATCATTGCAGATTGGTTAGCTAACAACCCATTAGACGGAGGTGATCTAGCAGATCTGAACTTTCTTGATGAATGCATATATTACGTTGAAAATAGACCTCCTATTTTCGAATGTCCTTGGTATACTGAGATTGTTAATTATATCATGGACCATACATATCCAGAAGGCACTACGCTACAACAAAGAAGGCAGTTACGCATTATCGTAACGAAATATGTTGTTATAAAACAAGTGCTCTACCGTAAGGCTTTTGATGGAATGCTTCTAAGGTGTGTTGACACAGAAGAATCCAAGAAGATTCTCTACGAATATCACAATAGAATATGTGGAGGCCACTCCAGTGGTCACGCCACTGCTTGCAAAATACATCGGATGGGCTATTTCTGGCCCACTCTAGAACACGACGCAGTAGAGTTTGTACGCAAGTGTCAAAAATGCCAAGAATTCTCCCACGAGATTCACATGTCAGCACAAGCTCTGCAACCAATCACTACCCCATGGCCCTTTTCTACGTGGGGCCTAGATTTGATAGGGAAATTCTCTCCCTCGTCTACAGATGGCCATAACTTCATAATCATGGCCACTGAGTATTTTACCAAATGGGTAGAGGCTATGCCTCTTACCACTGTACCAGGTACCATGATCGCCAAGTTCATTTTGAACCAAATCATTCACAGGTATGGTGTCCCACAAATCATTATCTCAGACAATGGGAATTCATTTAAGAAGAGGTTCGTGAACTATGCAGTAAATTTAAGATAAACCATCATACAGCCTCCCTGTATTACCCTCAAGCTAATGGACAGGCTGAAGTAACAAACAAAACATTAAAAGCTATTCTCCTTAAAACGGTAAAAGAAAATAAACGAGATTGGCATTTAAAGTTATACCCAGCCTTGTGGGCACACCGAACCTCAATAAGAACACCAATAGGAGCAACTCCTTTCTCACTGGTATTCAGAGTGGAAGCAGTTCTCCCACTTGAGGTTGAAATACCCAGTCTCCGCATCTCATTACAAGGGATTATGGATGAAGATGCTTATAGATAAGCACGTCTCTCCCAACTAGAAAGCCTAGATGAGACCAAGATAGATTTTGAACAATAGCATACAGTCTATGTTGACCGGATGTGCTGGCAGTATAATAAAAAGGTCTATGAATGAGATATATATGAAGGAGATCTAGTTCTAAGACTAGACAACCGGATCAATAAGAAGACCGGCGAAGGAAGGAAGTTCCGGCCCAAATGGTTGGGCCCATACCAAGTCACAAGAGACTATGGAAATGGTGCATATCTCTTATGTACACTAGAAGGTGAGGAATTTGGTGAAACTGTCAATTCCTTGCATCTTAAATGATTCTATGCATAAGTGACCAGCACTATTTGTATAGTTATATCTACATTGCATCTTCATGTAGTTAGGTTCATTTTTTCCACTTGTTTCATACAATTTTGTGATCAAGGAACTTATTCTCCAAGAAATTCATTACAAACTTCTGATGGTATTGGCATTAGCTTTCAAATCATACTTCTTCACTTTCATAGTCACATCACCTGTTTCTGAATAATTTCGTCAGATAAAGCTAGATATGAAAAAGTCTTAACGGTAATCATACCAAGATCTGCAAGCTTGTTCTCACTTTTGGTTTCTTCCTAGGATAGGTGTCTTGCCTATGGTCTATTCTAGAAGCTTCATTGTGTCACATATATCCCATATGTATATCTCTTTGGAAGTAAGAACATACTGACATTTTTCTCAAATAAACAAGTAAAATATAGATCAAACAGAAAATTTTATTTTTACACATTTCCTTGCCCTTCCAACCTTCGGTGATGAGCTTGCGTCTCTTACTAGTGACGTAGGGTTGGGAAAGGATGGGAATGCCCTTACTCGCTTGTACCTTGTCCATGGTGATAAGCCCACGCTTCTGACTAGTAGCATGGGGCAAGGTATGGGGGGTCCTCTTGACAATAAATGTTGAAGGTCATAAGCAAACAATTCAAATGAACCTTTGAAATCTTGAGTCAAAAACAAATGAATCATATGTCCAAAATTCTAAGAGAGTTGAAAACCCCAAAAACCAGATTTTGTCTACCATGTGGCCATCTACAGATCTAAGTCTAGATAAACCGAAAAACAAGTAGCATTCTAAACTATGGAGTCACTTGGGTAGAGTAGGTTTGTAGCATCCTAATTTGGTTCCACCAAATCTTTGTCTAGCTCTCATCACTACCATTCAAAAAAATTCATAACTTGTGCCCTTTCTAGCTCTCAGTGATGAGCCCTCATATCTTACTAGTTGCATGGAGTTAGGAGTGGGGCAAGTTTATCTACTCATCGTACCAGTTTATCATCACTTTTTTTCAAAACAAATATGAAGCACCAAACAATTTCTTACAGAATATAAAAGTTCAAGATCACATTGTGTCTACATTATCATACATTAGCATCATAAAATACAAAAAAGAAAGCATTTGTATCATTTGTTCTCCATTGCATACATTCTGAAAATCATATAAAAACAACATTATAATTTACATGCGAAAACAAATCACAAGAACATTGCTACCAAGAGTCTGATCCAAAAAGAATATATATACATATATGATCAAATTTCCTATACAATGCCATCATGCGCTAGGCATGGTCAAAATTCTAAAAGAGCCCGGGAAATACAAATACATCATACAAAAAATCTAAGAGAGCCAACTGGCCTCTCAACCCCTATGAGATCCCTATGAAGGTTCATGCCCAGGTCTAGGACTCCAGCTATTCCAGCGCTCTGAGTGCACAGAAGGCTCACAATCCCAAGGAGCAGCTGCGGTCTCGCTATGAGAGTGACTCCTCATCAGGCACTCTACTATCTTATATCCTGCCAACTCAGTACGGAGGGTAGACACCATCCTGGCCACATGCTAGACAGGGGAAAAAATGTCGGTATGCCTACCGGCTGCTGAGGGCTCCCCTACATCCACGGATAGCTCTGCGTGGGTCTCCTCCATGCGGATCATCAGGGTATTAGTGCATACCCGGCGAATTAGGTCTCGCCACTCATCAAAAGTCTCTGCAAGCAAAGGAGAAAAACGAATTAGAAATACTCAAAAGATAAAAAAAAAAGTAAACAAAGGGAGAGATAACAACTTTAAGGAGAAGGATGATAACTCACTCAGATCTCCAGGCCTCCAAGATGGATCCCTAGGGTCGGCACCCGCCACAGATGTCATCGTTGACTGGTGCACTCCTCTTGTACCTGGGGCCACATAACGTCCTACTACGGACTCATCCTCTCCACCCCAAGCCCTGAGAAATTGGATCCTCTGAAGCTAGAGTCACCCTCTCTGCACTCTTCTCCACCCTCTCTGCCTGTAAAATATCTCGAGTGTCATGCCACTCAGGATCGTTGTCCTCCTCTCCACCTGAATCACTAACCTCAACCTCGATCTCCTCCTCTGTCTCTCCCCCTATGAACTCCTCGGACTCAGAGTCTATATGAATGGGGTTGTCACTGCTGTGGGTAGGATTGGCGGTAATCTGAAGTAAGGGTGCCCGAGGAGCACCGTATCTCCCTCAAGCTCGTACTACCCTCCTAGCTGCAATAGGAATGCCAGGAGTAACAACTGTCGAACCATAGCCTCTAGGACCTCCCCTAGCCTCCCAAAATGATCTGTATACTGGCACCACTGGGGGAAGCATACCCACGTAAGGAAGGCCAAACTGCTGAGGCACTCGACCAAAAGGATGTATCTCCACCCTCCCCGTCATGTCCATAAGCTACCCTGTTGTGGAGCAAGAGATCAAAGTAAGAGCCTCCTCGCCCCATAATCTTGCCATGGCCTGATAGGGTGTGGCCTCCATGTCATTAGTGGTCAAGGAGGTGACTGGATGGTGAGGTGCTCTGAGCACCGACATGTCTGTCCATCTAGCTGGCCTCATAGCTCCGGGATCTGCCATCTCTACACCTCTCCCGTAAGGGATGAAATTCTCATAGACCCAGCTCATAACCAGGGTCGGATGGCTCAATGACTGCCCCTGTAAACGAACCACTTGGTACAAATCATGATAGGTGGTCCCAAGAATGTCAGCTCCCCAGGCGTAAATCCAGCCATGTCCCTCAATCTGTGCAATAATGGGGGACCAACAATACAATAAGGTGTCTCCTCCCTTGTCCCCAATCAATCTCAAGGTAAGGATCCCTATAATGGCTTGGTGAATCAAGGGGATAGGCAGGCTAGGAATAGATTGGACCCTCACCCCCTTCTTCAAACCAGTGGAGATAACTGCATCTCCCATATATGAGGCCCATTGTGCTGTCTGAGCCCGTGACCCTGCTGTCTCAAGTGTGAGCTGTCTCCCGATTATCGGGACCCCCAAGATGCAATAAACATCCTCCAAAGTGATGGTCCACTCACCCCTGACACCTGGAAATTAGAAAGTGTTCCGATCGGCATCCCAATATGAAAATAAGTCACAAAGTATGTGACTAGAAGGAGCAACATGCGGGACCTGTGATATGCGCAATATACCGGCCCTCTGAAGAGTGTCCTGCTCATCCTGAGAAAGGGCATCCAATACTGCCAGAAGCCAATCACTCTCTCTCTCTCGGCTCCATCGGATATACTCCTCCTTCGCCTGCATACACCCAAAAACACACAAAAAGGAGTAAGTTAGTATCCAAATGACATTAGAAAAATCATGAAAGAAGGTAAGAATGCTAAAAATGCAAAAATAACTTCAAATAAGTATTGTTTGTACATTCTGTGAAGGACTGCCGCCTTGAGCAGGTCAGCAGTTCCGTAATCACCGCCTTAAAGGCGGCGGTCTTGTAACCACCGCCCTGATTAGGGAGGCGGTCGTGTAACTGCTGCCCTTCTCAGGGCGGCGGTCGTGTCCCGAAATCCCACGCGGATCATGTGCCCTAAAAATGCCTAAAACGTAAAATAAAGACCATTTTGACTCAAATAAAGCCTACCTATTAGGCGCCCCCCTAAGTGACCCTATTAAAACTGACATTTTCCAAAATAATCCCCCTATGACAAAGATTTCACCATTTTAACATTTTGGGGACAAAACCGGTAAATCGAGAAAAACTAACCTGTGATCTCGCAGGTTGGTGTTCCGCTCATGGAGGCATGATAACGATATCGTCCTGAACGTTTTGACTATACTCTCATCAGAAACCGTCACCGTGGGTCCCAGAGCTCAAAATCAATCAAATCAACATGCACAAATGAATAGGAAAATGGGCCCACTTTTACATATATAGCATCCTGACTTGTTTTGAATGCCCCTTTTCACAGGTTTGGAGCGCCGACGGAGGTAAGTTCTTATCCCCGCACAAATGGTACGTCCTCATTTAGTATTATTTTAGCATTTATTTTTTGCTCTATTTTGTCTATCTGCACTTGAGTTCTCTTTTCATTTTGTAGGTAGCAAGAATTTTGGATGGCATCATTTCGACACACGGACGTATTAGGTATAACTTGTAACTTCCCATTTTGGGACCACCATACTCGGACCCACCATTTTATGCCTCTTCATGGATAAAATGCTTCTCTGAGGGGGCAATATGTATGTACCTGAAATTGTAGGGTACTGCACTGCCGAAACAATGTTACGCGTGCCCCAATGATGATACAAGTCTCCTTTGAAGGTGTTCGGGATCCAAAAAATCTCTCCAAATATGCATTAACATCCCGCATGCCCCGCTTAGCTTCTACGTGCTTTTCTTTTTCATCCCCCGTCTTTTCCTTTACTTTTTGGTCTTCAGTGACAAAACCGAAGCGCTGCCTGGGTGGAGGTCTCGTGACCGCCGCCCAGGTAGCGCGGTGGTCCTGTAACCGCCACCCTGCTCAGGGCGGCGGTCCTAAACACATTTTTCTAGAACATTCTTTTCATCGCGACTCGTGTAAAAATCAATCTTTACCAGCTATCTTTCACCACCTTTGTTTGTATTTATGATTCTGGTTCCCTGGAATAGTGTTTTGACATTGTTTATGGTTTAAGAGATCAAATTGGTTTTCACCTTTGGGTAAATGGGATTCTATAAATAGTTGGCTTGTGCTCAAGCAAATGGCCCCTAAAATTTTCCTCTCAATTTCTCATTGCAATAGCTTAGTCTTTCAATTTTGCTTAGGACCCATAGTTTTCATTTCTTGCAAGCATAGTTAAGTTGTTTTGTTGTTTAGAAGCCACATATTCTCCTTGTGCAAATGTTGTTATCATTTTATACAGTCAATTGAGATAGGATAGTTTCATTTTCAGTTGGAAGCCATTAAAGTTGCAGGTTTTGTTCGTCAAATAAGATATTTTAGGTTCTGGACGTTTTATGTTGCATGACTCGTAATAAATCTCGCTAGGAATTGCATAAGCCAAGCTCTGTTCTCTTGCGCTATCCCTCTCCTAATCGCATTATATTCAGTCTGCATCTTAAATTGCCATTATTTTGATATATTAGATAAATGGCTCTTTTAAATTCTGTTAAGTAGTTTATCAATAAAATCAGATTTAGGAATATACATAGATATATCTTGCATAGTTAATTTATTCTGTCATTAGTTAGCTTTATATCATTTCCTTTTGCATGACAATCATGGGACCTAGGGAGCCCAAAGAATACGTATTCGAGCCTATCATGCCTTAACCCAATCTTGTTACAACAATAACTGATATATACTAGAATCTCAGAATTCAGGTCTTCCAAGTAACAACAGACCTACGAGAAATCAGTTCACAGTTAAGAGGGCTAAACGTAGAAGACGACAAAACATATACGTTTTGGTCAAACCAACCAAATTATAGATTACCCTAGAGAAATATCCACATGACTGTAGAAGGGCTTGAAAGAGAGCAAACGTTTGGTTGTGATCCTTTGGTCCCACAGCCAGATGCAAGAGACACTCTCACGGACATAGATACTAGTTTAAGAATTTAGGTTGCCAGAATGCCTATAAGGTACTCTGAGAAGATTGCATAACTTGTAGTTCTAAATATAGAGGCAAAAAAGGCTTACGACTACTAGATACTAGGGATTAGAGATTGATTCCTCGTATGACCATAGCAGGGCCACAACAACCAAGAATCTACGGTTGTGATCCACAAATCCCGTAACCCAATGAGTCCACAGGTCAATCCGATGTTGACGTTGGCTTACATACAATAGTATTCAGATCCACTCCACTTCCACCAACCATTATCGCATAGTTATCCTTGTTAGACGTAGTAAGTAACGAAGTTAAGAATTTTTGGACTAGACCAGAGAATCGACCATAGAATCCACTATATATCCATCATCCATTTGCATGAACTTGTCTGGAGACATACACGAAACAATCCCAGGTCATTTTCCATGCATCCCATAACCCATAGATCGAATCACTTCAGAACTTGATATTGATTGGAGCCTTCGAGCAGTCATCCTCGCCGATCGATCTATCACACCAGTTCAGGTTAGGAGGGCCTTCTTTTCCTTAGATTCATAGATTCCATTAGTGCATGTTGAAGACATAAGGATACCGAATTAGTTTTTCCTTACCCCACGTATTCCATCCCCACGGGCTATCTCGGCACGACCTCGGGAGGTTGGGTACGGGGAAGAGTTACTTGTAGATTCCCACGCTTGCTTGTCACTTTTCCATCGTACAATGCCCTAGTTGAAATCACGTGCCCTAGCTCTTTCACAATGCTCGACTTTACTCAAACCCTTCACCAATGGGGACGTAAGCTTCTCCTATGCACAAATCTGCTCTCCACGTCTAGTTTCACACTCTCAGCACCTCAACACGATTCGCTCAACTCATTTTGCACTTGGCTCGTTCAAATTTTTGTGATTTACAATGGTAAAAATGAACTCATATCCCTTATATAGATTTTGAGAAAGTTAGTGCATTTATTGCTCCTTTTCCTACTAGTAATCTTCATTATTTGACTCTTTGCACATTTTTCCGCATAGTACATCTTCATACCTCAGTTATAAAATTTTAGTGTGCCTTCCTACCTTCTAGCTACAAACTTCTCTTTAGCATGCTTTAATGCACCTAAGTATCTCATCACTGTGCCTTCTCCTGGTAGTCTCCACGACCGTTGTTTACCTTTCATTATATTGTTCCTTCATTTATCTCTATCTATGTTCCTTATTTGGAAGAAATCTTCTGTTCATTAACTCTTCAAACTTCGAATATCACATGTAGTAGTTTGTTCCTTTATGTGTACCCATTTCTTAATAACCACTCCACACTAATGGTATGTACAGTCCTCTGCGTATAAAAATACTACAAATGGTAATTAGTTTCATGCGGGCAACCACACTTATTTCACAAAACACCAAATTAAATTGACAAAGCATGGAGATGAAGAATGAAATACATTAAGGGAAGACATAATTGAAAACCTAATCTAAATGACAATACTACCTTATTACAAACACCAAGAAGACTTATTTATAGTAGGGCTTCAACCTACTCCCGTTGAAGTAATCGAGGTAACCATATTCCATCAAGCGTTTCTAACTAACAAGCTCCTGTTTCAAGTATGTGAGTGATAACATATGGTCCTAACCAATGTACTTTGAGCTTTCCTCAATGGCACAAAAACTTAGAATAAAAAAGAAGCACCATTTGTCATATCTCAAGCTTTTTGTGTTTAATGTGCCTATCATGCCATGCTTTCTGCCTGGATTTTTCTTACTTCTGAGTCCAACGTGCTATTTCTCATCGCTCATCTAACTTAATCAACTTTTCGATTCATTCTTCTAATGCTTTCTCATCAGCTAGACCTCCAGCACGAACAATATGTAAAGAAGGTAACATGAATTCTATAGGAAGAACTGCTTCTGTGCCAAACACCAATTGAAAAGGTGTGGCCTTGTTTAACCACTTGTATGTTGTTCTAAACACCCAAAGTACTGCATAAAATTTATCATCCCAATCCTTTCTTCCAACATCACTAATTTTTGTCAATGTCTGGCTCAAAATCTTGTTGAAAGCCTCAACAGTCCCATTTGCATAAGGATGATATGGTGTGGTCTTATGGTGTGCAATCATGAATTGATCCAATAAAATTCTTATTGTATCATTCAGAAAATGTGTTCCCCTATCACTAGTCAAACTCAACGGGCATCCATACCTTGTAATAATATTTTTCCATAGAAACTTGGCTATTGTAGCCACTGTACAATCCTTTATAGGCATTACTTTTTCCCACCTTGTCAGATAGTCTATGCAAGTAATGATATAGTACAATCCAGTCCTACACGTGGATGGTGAAATAGGACCCACAAAATCTATAGCCCATTTTTAAAATGGTTCCACACCAGGTATAGGTCTTAGATTCATTTCATCTCTTTGACCTAGTTTTCCAAGGTACTAACATTGATCACAATCCTTGCAATATGCCTTACAATCTTTATACAATGTTTCCCACCATAATTCAGTGAGTAGGATCTTGCACACAGTGGTGTCACCTGCATAGTGCCCACCTGCAATACCACCATGAGCTTCCTCCATGATATATGTGTGCTCATGCTCTAGTACACGATGACACAACTTCATCCTTCCCTAACTTGTATAGGTCACCGCTAATCAACATAAATGGTGTCACGAAAATAGCAAGTTATTTCTTTTCTAAGTATTTCATCCCTGTTGACGTCATACCAGTTCGTAGAAAGACAACAATGTCCTCTAATTCCGAAGGCACACATTGTAACCTATATAATTGTGCATTGGGCATGGTATCTTCAATTTCCTACGCTTCTTCTCCCAACTATATTTTGGATAGATGGTCTGATCCAGAATTACTTTTCCCTGGTTTTACCACAACTGTGAAATCAAATTCTTGGAATAAGAGTACCCATATACATATGTGCCCCTGTAAAATGAGCTTGTTTACCAAATACTTCAATGCCATGTGATTGGTATAAAATACAAATGGTGTTGCTAGTAGGTACTATCTGAATTTATGTAGCACATAGATCATTGACAAAGCTTTACACTCTGTAGTTGTATAATTCTACTATGCAGAAGTCAAATTTCTAATAGCAAAATAGATAGGATGATCTATAATAACATCTCTAGGATGAGCCAACACCGTGCCAATGGATGTTCTAGAGGTGTCCACATGTACATGAAACAAGTGGTCCCACGAAGGAAAGCACAAAATAGGCACCGTAGTAAGTTTCTCCTTCAATGTCTCGAATGTGCACTACTACGGTTCTCCCCAGTAGAACGTCCCTTTTCCTTTTAGTAACTCCTCCAAATGTGCAGAAACCTTAACATACCCCTTTATAAATTTTCTATAATACCCAGTGTGACCCAAGAATCCACGCACCTCACTTTGATTAGTAGGATCTTCCAGGCCGATAATGACTGCACCCTTAGCTTGATCAACCAACAAACCTTCTTTATAGATGATGTGCCCTAACAGTATTCCAAATGGTGTAGCAAATACACACTTCTTGATGTTCAAATAAATACTCAACTGTCTACATCTTTCAAACATTAAGCACAAATTGTCACAATGATCCTTAACAAATCCATACACCGTCCAACCATCTAAATAAACCTGTAAGAAGTTGTGAATAAAATCTTTGAACGCTTGAAAAAATATGCACGAAAATATAGCAGACGTGTTTTTCAGACCAAAAGGAATCACAATATAGGTAAATATGCCCCATTCAGTAGTAAAAGTAGTCTTTTCTTGATCATCCTGTGCAATCCTAACCTGATGATACCTAGAGAACCCATCTGTAAATGAATATATTTCACCCTATAACACCTTCTAGTATTTCCTCGATGAATGGCATAGGAAAGGGATCAGTCACACATGCATCATTCAGCTCTTTGTAGTCCACATAGATCCTAATCTGACCATCCTTCTTGATACTGATCACCATTGGGCTAACCCATTCTGACTCGTCTAGGGGCTTGATGATTCCAGACTTCAACATTTTGTCAATTTCTTCTTTGATCTTTTCGTTGGGGTTCATCCTGTAGGGTCTCTTTCTGACCGGGCGTGCACCTTCCTTAATCTTATCTTCATCTCTCATAATGATTCATGCATGCCTTTAAGTTCATGGTATCCTCAAGGAAATAAGTCCTAATAATCTCGTAGTAACTCAATGATTTTTTCCACTTCAGAGTCAGACCAATAGTCCCCAATTATGGCCTCCTTAGGCTCAGACATCTGACCCAATATTCACTTTCTTTTTTTTCATAGATTCATGATAGGCGCGTGTGGTCTTATCTGCACTATCCAAAACCTCACACCTACCTATTGAATGGTCTACATCTAGATTTTATACTTCTTCATCATCCACTAAGTAGACCATATTTCCTTTTTCCTTCTCAAGGAAAACACACTTAAGTAGTGTGGCATCTGTCTTTGTTTCTTCAGCAAAACATGCTCCTAAGTCTTCTTCATCAAACAACTCCTGAATGAGTTCTTCCACCTTGGCACTATCTCCCATAGTTAATCACTTTATAACCTTTAATGCCTCTTCTACTGGAGGTTTAGTAGAGAAATATTCAAATGTATGGATTATTCCTGCAATCAAATCTTGCCAATTTCCAGTCTCTCTATGGAGTTCCGCATATACATACCAAGCATGCATGCAACCTTGTAAAGTGGAATAAAATTTTTGCACCCAGAGTGAAGGTGGTAAAGCTTCTTGACCCTCTGTCTAGAGTCTCTCACACTGCTGAACGTGGTGCTGAACATGTTGATTACCATGATAAGTGCAAATTTGAGTAGGTGCATTTCTCTGGAAGAACCTAGTAGCAAGAGAAATCCTAATTTCATTCCATCCTACAAGATTATCCTTGTGAACCACCCACCAACGTGCTACTGTCCCACATAGGGTATACGCTAGCATATTTCATCTCTCCAAATGGTCTATCTACTATTCCTCCATGACGTGTAGAAATACCGTAGGATCTCCTTCTCCAGTGTAATGAGGTACCAAGTTGTTACCTATTCTCCTGATACAACGAGGTCTGTTGTCCCACACAAATGTGCTCTTTACTTTGTGCCCTACCAACTCATAAGTACTATGAGCCCAATTATCACAAACAACACTTGTAGTATCACTAATAGACTGTGCATCTTCCCACTGAAGGATTCCTTATTTAGATGGCTCAAGTACCTCTGGGTCCCAGATGACGCGTACATAAATCCTACTTAGGTCTTCCTCACTCAAAGGCTCAAAATAGGGCACAGATTTTCCATCTGTTAAAGGGATAATAACTCTTTCCTCCTTTTTCTCAAAAATGATATAACCCTTGTTGAACCAAAGATCAACATTATTTACATAGCACCAAGGATGCCCAAGTAGAGCTAGGAAGCTATCTACCTCTGCCAGTGCCAAAACCTCAAAATCCCTAGTGAACTTGGCTTCGTGTATGGGAATGGATGCATTTTTTAAAACTCCGATGGGAGTGGCCTTAGTTTGGTTAGCCATGAATAGTACATTCGAAGATGGCTGCAATGGAGGTCTCCCCATTTGTACCCATGCATCTAAAGTAAGAACATTGACTTCTGCACCTGTATCAATCAATATATTACTCAAAATCCATCCATCCACAACAACATTCAGAGTGATTTCCTTGTCATAATCTAAGCTATGAGGGGGAAGGTTTGCATGCAATATTTGCCACCTAGTCTCAATACTTGCATGCAGAGTGTTTCCCTTTAACCAACTCCCTAACACTGGAATAATATTCCCTTGGTGTAACATCTTGCACACCTCTTTCAAGTCATCCATATCAGATTGGACCGTTTATGCTGCTTTCTTTTGCTCCATCTTCCGTGATTTCTCCTTTAAACATTGTATTTCACCCTGAAGATTTCTGAGTACCTCCATGGTTTCCTGATAAACCTCCTTTTGATGGATAGGATCTAGGTACCGCACATGTAGAACCTCCTCCTTAGTGATGGTAGGCTTCTGTACAATGCTTCTTTGGCATGCGTTGCTTCAGCGTGGGTAGTGATCTTTACAGGTAATGCCTCAGATTCCAGTTCCAACTTGGGAATCCACTGATTTTCAACAGTGCACGGTATCCTAACCATCCCCGTGCCTTTGTTTTCTTATTTATATTGCTTAATAAGATGATCATATAGATCTAGGAATTCCTCATAACTATGATTCTTTCCATAGAAAGAACATGTAATATTCTGAGGACATTCACGCCTATAGTGGTCAGAAGATCCGCATGTATAACATGTTCCATGAGGAAACTCACCTCATCCACCACCATGGCCTCAGCCCTTTGAATCCACCATGGTATCCTCGACCTCTGCCATGACCTCCTTCAAAGAACCCTTCATTCTGATCATAGCGTGCTTGATTGTGATCCCGATCCTGATGCTCGTTCTTGCCTTTAGAGTTATCTGATACTCATGTCTGTCGTACACCAATATCTATAACATCATGGATTTGACCAATCAGCCATCAGTATTCCATGTCATGAGTTGTGGACCTACAAATTTTACAGTAGCAAGAGATGTTCTTCCTTATTGCTTGTTGTAATAATGGGCAGTGGCTAACATCATGGTTTAAATGACATATCTCACAGTCTAGCAGCAATGAGCATACTGATCTGCGGGGAAAACTATCCTTGGTGTGACCTTCCACCTCACAATCTGTACACCAAATCCCTGTGCACGTCTCATGTGCTGAATTTTCTGATAGCTTCTCTAACTGCTTCTCCATGGCTGCGATCCGTGCTTCCAAAAATGGTCTCACCCTAGTGTCTATACTTCCGACTGCCTTAGCACGTAAAGTTGTTTTAAGTGCTTCGCATGGATTAGTGTATGTCTTATGTGATAGCATCCTTCTAAAATGTGTAATTAGACCTCCAACAAACCATTGTGCATGCTGGATTGCATGAATATCATAAGAAAGCTTAGATAAAAGCGTTTTGAAATGGGCATCATACTCTCTGACACTCTCAGTAGTGCCTTGCTTAATATCCTTGAGCATGCTTATACTCTTCTGATTGAACTCAGGGATGTGAAACTCTTTAAGGAAAGCATATTTTAAAGTTGCATAGTCTACACAAGTCTGATCAGGGTCAAACTTTCTGTACCAGCTGTGTGCATGCCCTTGTAATGTAGTGGAAAATTGACTTTCCCTGCACTCAAAAGCCGTGATTCCTTTTGTGTGCCATAGGATTTCACACATGTGCACGTGTTCAACAACATCTTCTATGCCCCTATACTCTGGAAGACAAAGAGACATCTCCATGTAAATATTTTGGGGTTGGTGCAGACCTTTCCCACCTGATCCAGAACCTCCTGTGTTTCCTCTACCTCCAGAACCACCAAATCCACCGGAACTAGAACCACCTATACCTCCTGATCCTCCACCTGTAGTTGGAGACGAACCAGAAGATGTACTTCCGTGTGTCCCAATAGTAGTACTGAACTGTACCCCTATAGTATGTGAAGTGTTACTACTCCTAGAAGTGAGTCCAAAATTCTGTGTGCTTGAATTCTGTGTGGATGATACACCTGAAAAGGTACCTCCAAACAAAAATGAAGACATTTCCCCTACCATCGATGTACTTGCTATATGACTTACTCCTACTCTCCTACTACCTAAATTAGCTTGCTGACTATTTTTCATACTAGATACTGGAAGACCAAGCACAAGGGCAAGGTTTCCAGGTAGATTCAAATACGCACCCGCGACCCAAGTCGTTTCTGCTGGCACGCTTCTACGTGAGGCCGAGGGGGATTCCCTGTCATGTTTTCCCAAATGGGGGAGTTCCTGATGCTCTAGTTCCATGTATTCTGTGTGAACTTCAAATCCTTGGTGAGCCATATCTCTCCACAATGTCCATTCTGCTTTGCAAAATCCCACTGCTTCTCTATCTCCCTCTCAGGTGCTTCATTAAACTTAAGCTGCCTTTCCTCTCTTTGCCTTTTTTTCACTAGGTCTTCCATCTTTCACCAAACCTACTCTTTCCCCCACACATGGTGAGGTTTATTTAGCCATCAATTTTATTTCCAAGTTCAAGGTTACCATCAAGATTTTTATCGCAAGTGGAATGCCTTACAGGTAAGTTCCCCTGGGATATCATAAAAATTAGAATTATGCTACCTCTGGGCAATAATAAGTGGAAATTGAGTACTCCATAATATAGTTGTTCAAAACACCATGAAACCAAGTATCCACAATGCATGTCCAAATCAGATCAGCATCATAGAGGGCCTGAAATTCTTCCTGCATCCAAACAAGTGTGCAATACCTCCAATCCCTTTTAGATGCATAAGAAACCAGCCACTCATACAGTTCTACTGGAAAAATAGTGAAAATTATCTCATACAAACTGTCATACAAATTCTGTTCCACCCATGTGCATGTGTTAAACTCAGATCTGGTGTTGAACCTCCATGTGTATTCCTCTTCTAGATCATGTATCCACTCCTCAACACTTGCTAGGGTCAACTGGTATGTCTTCATCGTGAACCATCCTGAAAACAACTGAAAAAGAGGTCTTGATAATGGAACCAATGATGCAGCCTAGAATTTACCATTAATAACCCAAGCACGCTGGCACATCACTTAGCCTAGACTAAGTGCTCACCCAAAGCACGTAAAGGTAGCAGGCCCCTCTTTAAGGTTGTTGTTGCAAGATGTTAGCATGATGAAGACTTAATGCATTCAGATCCATAATTAATATAACATTCTACAGAGCATGTCCAGATCTAGATCTAAAGAATAACATGTTTAAATAATATCCATAATGAAATCAATCATGCAAGAACCAATTATACTCAGGATTAATACTCTGATTCAGCCAATACACTCCATTATATTGAACACAATAAAAACAAAGAAGCTCATTACAATAGGTAATACCATAAGCTTATGCACTAATCAAATCTGGAAGCATAACTTCACATTAATTCAGTTCTCACACACCCCTCCTATACTATGCAGATTGATACATATTTATAAGGGTGGGGAATTGCCCTTCACCACTTGCATAACTCCCAAAATAGGTTGCATGCTGAAAATAACCATTCACCTTTACAATAATAGCAACACATGCAAGTGCGCTAACAATAGACCTCTTCTGGTTAACTAGTACTAGCAATTCTATTATTAGTCTGAACCCATGCAAAGAACTTAGTAGCTTCTCTTACAAAAATAGCTTATGTGTGTCACATAAGTCTTTATCTGGTTTTTGTGCTCTGCATGCTATCTCCAAAATAGCCCGTACATGTGAAAATGGATAAGTCCCAAATCTACCCTAATATTTCACACGCGTGTCCTTCCCTATCCTTTTGTGCCTTTGACTACACCCTATTCTCACATGTGAACCTTCTTTACGCCCTCTCCTTCGCATCATACTCTTATCCACTCAACACTTATTTTATAGAATCATTTTGGTGAACCTATAGATTAGAACATTTTTCCCTAGGATCCACTAAAAATTTAAATGGCTAAGGATAGTTCATTTCCTTCTTGATTCATAATGCCTTATGAGAGCGTTAATCCCATCTATGATGCAGCCACCATTGCTAAACTCACTTCCCTATATCGTGATGTTAATATACCAGATCATATTCAACAACTCTTAGCTCACAAATTCCATCTGCCTACTAGCTTTGAAAATTCTATTATTGTCATTGTTTTTGATCCGATGAGCTTCACTCATTTTACACCATGTTATATAGTTAGCCATGACTCTCCTTCAGACATTTCTAAGGAAGTTCTAGATGGTTCTATTATTGATTTCATGCTTTGTATTGACAATGGTACATATGTGCATACTAATTCTCCTCCTAGTAAGACCACTACTATAACCACATCTCATGATTCTCCTATTTCTAATACTGCTTCTTAACGTCTATCATTTACAAGTTTGCATACTCCTTATTATGTCGATGATCCAGTTGATGAAACACTTAATGAAATATTCATATCTGAGTCCTTATCTAATTTCGATGAAACAATTAATAGTCACAATTCTTCTACTTTACATACATATGAGTGTGAATCTCCTGCTCCATTATCATCTTCTTCTAAGGTTGTATCTACCACTATGCATATCTCACCTCCATCTATTAGTTCTTCCACCCCTATCACTCCATATCCATCCATTAATTCGTCTCCTCATATTGTTGCATCTCCATCAAACACTCCATCTCCTAAGGATGTTTTTGATGCTAGTCCTACTACTTCTATGGATATATCATGTCCTTCATCACCTATAGCTTCTTCGGAACCCATGCCTAGTGTTCCTTTAGCATCAGAATCTCCTTTGTCTCCTCTAGACATACCTATGATTACTCACAATGGAAAGCTACAACCACTTAACACATTATTGTCATCTTCTAATTTTCCTTCACAAGACATCTTGTCTCTCATGCATGTTGGGGGCCACTTACAATCTCAGGTTCAATCACTCACATTAGAAAGCAAGGCCTACTATGCTTCCATTGATAACAATTCCTTAAATGACAACCCTGTTCCTAAGAAGATTCATAATTCAACATTTCCTAAGGATTTTATCATGCCTACCTTTGTACTTACATATATAGCATTATTGTATGGCCATGGCTTCATATTATAATGATCAATTATTTCTTAAGGGATTTTCACATAGTCTTACCAATGACACTTTGCAATGGTATACTCACCTACCATTTGGGTCTATTAGCATTTATCATAAGATAGAAGAATCTTTTCTCCATCGCTTTATCATAAAAAATGGCCCTAGAGTTACTTATGACCATCTACCTACTTTACATCAGGGAAAAACAAAACCTATCATGGATTACATCTTATGATTCAATTCTTGTATGCACCAATTAGTCTTCCAACCTATTAACTTAGAGAAATAATTCATCTTTTTTCGTGTTTTGATTCCCACACTAAAATAACGGTTGTAATATGACACATGTGAATCATTCACACCTCTATGTTACAGAGTTATTGATCTTGAACAAGACCTCATTACTACACATGTTATATATCCTCCACCTATAGTTCCCACTATTACATCATTTATTTCTTCTCCATTACCATCAGCTGAGTGTCCCACACAATCTCCATCTCCTCCTCGCAAGCAAGCTCTGCATACTACATCACAAAAGCATCCTTCTTCTCATACTTTGAAACAAGCCACACCCAAATCTTCTACACCTGTGACGTGCGAGCCATTAAATTTTTTACATCATGCTAGACCACATGATGTTCTACTTGTTTTGATTAATGAATGGTTAATTTTATTACCTTCTAACCAACATCATCCACAACATTGTTTACAATGTTAGCGTGATCAATCATATTGTAATTATCACCATATCAATGGCCATAGGGATAATGATTGCTTCGCCCTATGTGATCACTTGCAAAAATTAGAGGACAAGGGAATAATATCCTTTGGATCTTGTCCACGTGAGTGGTCTATATTTCCTTCTCCTTATTAGCAACCTATTACACCAGTTTAGTTGTCTCCTCCATCTAGTACTAAGGTTTTTGTTCATCCATTGCCACAGATCATCACTCATTCGCGTCCACCCACTGCTGCACCATCTCAACCATCTCATCCATCTCATCTATCTCATACATCACCTCATGCTATTACTTCACATTGGATTCCACAACCCTGGGAATTCACACCTCCCACTACTGCTCCATATGACATTCATTTTGGCTCGTACGCTGACACTGCTTCTATCCCACACACTTCCACTGCTATGCGCCACCTTGGTCTTTAGTAGGTGATTATTATCACCTCACCACTGGATGACACACTCATGTTCTTATGGTTCTTACATGACTATTGAGGGATATTTTATAATAAGAACCTCTCTTCACGCACTCTATCAATTCATCTAGAACATTCTATCGAATCATTTCCCGATGACATACTCTTGGATTACATGGTTCATTATTGGATGTTGAGGGGTCTTCTCTAAATAAAAATCATCATCTATACATTTGGGGGCATCAATGATCTCCCCCTCCCCTAATTTCATCTTACTAACATACACTTCATTACACTAGAGCACAACAATTTATCATTCATCACAATTTCATATTACATGCATAATCTATTATCATCTACACTATATCATCATCACACTTCGCATTACTTGACAACTATACATTACAAATCACATCAAATGATATCCAAATACATAAAAATTCATACATAATTAACATAAATCCCATAAATCATACATTATCATCACATCAATACAGAATGAATATAATCGTCATATGACAATAAATCTATCTATATATATCGATCAAAATCAAAGTTACAAAACATCTCATCACTGGGGGAAAATCCCCTACATCGAATACATCAATACAAATCATATCTCATTATAATTGTCACTAATTGGTACTACAAGTGCTTTAGAACTCGACACCTTGCCACTAGCTCGACACCACTGATTGCGACCCCTATACCTCTCCACCTGCCTACGTAATAGTGTATTCTTCATAGATTTCTCTGTAAAGCGACTCTGTAATACAAGGAATTGTGTAAACACATCCTGCGCTAAAGGACCTCCACCCGCCACCTCTCTATCTCATCGTGTCTCCTCGCATGCCTCATCCCTCTCACTCAACAACATGACACATATCATTGCTTCTATGTCCACTAGCTCAAAAAAATGGGCATGCTCACCCATAATATCATCCACTCGCTCTAACAACCCTCCACTCACTAGTATGTTGGTGGGAACAATCTGTGTTAATGTTTGGATATATGTGTCCACAATCAACCTCTAATACACGTCACCTACAACAAAAATCACAACACATTAGACAACCATAACCAACACATAAGCATGTAACCAATCATAAAACACAACTATAAATACACACGCTCAGCTATCACCACTACTGCATTATCGGGGGAATGTTATTTCCCCTCCACTCCTCCTCCTTGTGGTAATCCCGCCACATATACAAACAATGGAAGCAAAAGAACCCATCAGTGTGCTTTCCACCATGCACGGTATGCCTCCATACACCTTGTATCATCTGCATCTATCAGATCTATTGCCTCATCAGCCTCGTCTAGCCCAAGAGGTACTAGCTGATCTCTTGTGGGCTCTGGTCTAGCCATCTAGCCCTCCTAGGTTCTCTAATGGATGATACCCACACATATGGCTCTAGGGACACATCCTGAGCCATACAAAACTGTCGAGATATCTGATCTTCCTGAAACAACTTGGTCACCCTGGGAATCGATCCTCCAACCACATAGTCCTTTGTATACAACATAAATCTACAGCATCCTTGGGCCATCCTCCATAATCTTTTTATGGCCTCCATATCACTGCCTCTAGTCCCATATGATCTATCAAGGTTCTATAAGTATCAGTTTCCATCTTTTTCCCCTGCACACCAACCCATCTCTTAAAAAATATGTTTGACCTAGCTCACTCTGCTCGCGGACCACCAACTGGCCTCAGTACTCCTATATTCTTATAGGCCCATAAATGCAATAAATTAGTCATTCCAATACCACCTCATTGCTCCTCCTGTGTAAATATGTAAAGATATCTATATAGGTGGGCCAACACACATCGTGCCCAGACATATCTAGTACCCTCCTCCTCTATCCATTGTAAAATATCATGATGCATCTTATATAAGATGCCCACACCACCTCCCTCCACCACAATAGATGATGCAATAACCACGGCTATAAACTTTCGCAAGCACGGAACCCCTAGCCTCAAAATTGCATTCAAGCTAATATGGGCCTTAGCAGGCACTTGATTCCCCATGAAATAATTCTTAGTGTCCCTCATTTATCTCTCAATGTTCTCCACATCCATGACGTGCACCCTCTCACCGATAATAGGTAATCAAAATATGTGATATACATCCTCTAATGTGACTGTCATCTCACCAGTAGGTAACCAAAATGTACAAGTATCCGCACACCATCTCTCACACAAAGCTATCAACATAGGCATATTATGGGGCACATCCCCAATCCTAGTTATGTGTTGTAGGCCGACATGGTCCATAAACTCCCAATCATTGTCTGACAAACCCAACCCAAACAAAGTACTCAAATTATGATCACCACGGAACTCCCTTGAATGAATATCCCTCTACACAACACCAAACAACAAAAAACAACGCGTTAGAGAACTACACATAGGAAAACATAAACATCGATGACGTTACTATACAGTAAAAATCAAATTTACACCACTCTGGATTAACTACACACTTTTTGGACTAGGGTACCCAGAATCAGGACTGAGGTGCCCAGGAGCAGGACATTAGTGCCCAAGTCTGGGTGCTCCTATCCCAAAGGTCACTAACACCTTCACTGCTCTTATCCAAGTCTAAAACGCTGAGGAAAATAAAATAAAAAATTCATAAAAATTCACCAAACATGACTACTACACACATTTTTCAAAAAAACTTCGCACTTACTAACTCCATTATCGTATGTGATGCCATGACATTTGCCACCATCTCGAAATGGCTAGGTTGTGCTGCTCTCACTTACGACATCCTTATACACTCTGATCTCACTCTCACACTTGCGCACAAGACAAATGAGTTGACTAATCACTTTTTCACTTTACTATTTATAGTCACTTTTCATTATTCACTCTACTATGGTCATACTTCACATTTACTACTCAACTAATACACGTCGCACGATTTTACCAATATCTTGAGCATTTTTACTCTGATTTCTCTCCCATTTACAAAATTCTCTTCATAATTTCACCTACCATCATATCATACACATGACACACACACTATTTATCCTCAAAATTGTCTTTCACTCGATCTACACACATTTTTGAGATATCTATTATACATTATCTATTATTGGGCTTACTTTCGGCTCAATATTCATTCTCATTATCACTTCCCATTTCGCTGAAAGGGGGGAATACAATTGGGGTCATTTTATAATTCCTCTTACACCACTATGCAATCATTCAACACCTATAATTTTCCATTTTCCAACATTTACTAATACATCACGTGATATTTCATAATTTTTTATCGATTCCCCCTAATGACCTAACCTAGGGGCAACAAGCGTAAAATATCTCTATGAGTAAAATAATCGAATCAATCAACTAATCAACCAAAAAATACGTTCAATTATCTAACAATCGAAATCACACCATTCAATTAACACAATACAACATATTTAGCCTCCCAAATTACCTAACTTGGACGTTACACACGGCCTCCCAAATGAACTAACTTGGGAGTTACATTGCTATTTTCCCATATGACCTAACTTGGGAAGTTATTCTACATTTTGTTTTTTCTTCCAAATGACCTAACATGGAAGCCACCATACATTATGGTGACACCCTTGGAGTGGGGGGAATGATATGTCATTTCCTTTCCTATACTGCTCCTATATGGGTCAACATGTTTGATTGAAATCTTTGGATCCGAAATCACTGAAAATTTGATCTGAGTCCATCTTCAGTGGCTAGATCTTGAGGATGTAGTTCCAGGTTGGAGAATAACACACCTTTCTCCCTACACTCTTCCTCTGGAGGTAGGACACCCAAATCCTCCAGTTTTTCATACACACACAATTGGGTTAGGAACTGATCACTCCCTACCCCACCACATCTTCATCATACAACATTCAAAATCATCATCATTCAACATTACAATAATCACTCTCGATCTAGTGCACTTCATCATGGTTTTACATCTCTCGCTATGTTGCATGGATCAACACGTTGATCCATGGTTTGTCACACTATATGTTCACATTTGACACATGCCCTTCTACCACATTTGTGTGTTCTTCTACAACATGGGATTCTTCAGACTTCTCTCAAGTACACATCTCTAAAATACTTTATGTTACCGAGATTTCACTCACCAAAATAAAGTGGGGGTAAATGTAGTCATAAAATCATGCACTTACTACTATTATTATACTGCCAAGTATGTTGTTTTATGTATGGATCTTGCATAAGAAAAGTATTCACTAATGACCCATCTCATTGTCTAGTCATTAGTCTTGTTGGTCTTTGTTGTTATTTGTCTTACACATTCATCACTCACTCGCACAGTTCATAGTCAAGTTTTAGGGGCACCTATCTATCATAGTTCACTTAGTTTTTGTCTCTAGTCTTTAAATAGGGTGCCTAGATAGGGATTATGGTTCCCGGGGTGCCCTAGTCTTGATTTCTAGGCGCCTTGGTCCTTGTCACACTTGGTTTTAATTTAGACATTCATGGTCGGTCTTTATGGTTTTCCCTCCCATATCCCTAGGTACTAGTCAGCATGTCAGGTCATTAGTGTCAAATTTGAAGAAGAGATCCCTATATAAGCACAACATACACACTACCTTAAGGGTAAAACTATTTCTACTAAGGGCTAACTATCTACATAGAGAAAGGGACTACATTTGGGCACTTATTCTACATCACACACTGCATAGGAAGGGGATATCTAATTCCATTTCATCCACCATTTGCATTTTATCTAGCTATTTCCCACTGCTTTGGATTCATTGGCGCTAAGTCACCCTTAGGCACATTATTGCACACACAAGCACATAGAACTACATCAGGTCTAAGATGTAGTGCAACGCTCAGTCATAAGTCCATCCATTTGGTAGTTGAGGACAGTACGACCCATTCATTTACATCTTTATTTTTTAGGGTTTGATGCTTTGAGTGGGGTTTTGTAGGCAATTATTCATTGGAGATCAACAACAACACTAGTGAACCAAGCACGACATCCATATTACCAAAGGTGAAGTATTGTGAATATCTAGTGACCACATCAGTATCAAATTCTAAGTTGTCTTATAGACTAGGGCACCCAAATTTCAGACTAGGGAGCCCACATGTGCTCCTATCCCTCTTTAGGTGCCCCAGTCTAGCCAAATCTTCCTCTACTGCTACTTTATGAGGTTCATTATGTCATATTGTTCTATCATTTCATAACTATACTCAGTCCCAGATCACTGCAAGGTATATCTAAATTAGGTAAGTACCTCTCCCCTTTCAATTTATTTTATCTCAATTATTATATAAATTACTTAGCATTTTTATTTCAGTTATTACATTGCTGTACAATTTAAATTCATAATAAAATCCTTATTTTATAGAATCACAATTACTACCTCCTGTAGTATTTGTTGTGTTTATTCTATGCATTGTTGGGTTAGTAGCATTGTGAAAATTGTAACTTTGGACATAATTGTGTTAGCTTCATAGTGATATGTTACACATTCATATATTAAATGTTGTAGGTAACTGTAGTCATTTTCAATATGATTCACTATGTTGTAAAAGTTGTCTGCCATTTTCAGGGTACTTATATATGTAGTGGAAAGAGTTTGTATGTTATAAATCAATGTTGAACCAACTCATTAGTTTGAATTGTACAGTAAATGTTTTGGGCTCCATTCTTAGTTGCATGTGGCACTAATGGAAGGTATGCATAGTAATGTAGGGTATAATGCAGTGACATACATGAGGTGTGTAGAGGGAGCTACATTATTGGAGGAGTGATTTTTCTTGTATCCAAGATTGGGCATGTGGATCTTATTGTAGGCGTTTATACCGGGTGAAAGGAGAATGTTGGAAAAATCCGTAAGTCTATAAGAGCATGCACATGAGATAGGGCTCTAAAAGTTATGCCTTGTTGTTTGGTGTGCCCTATATCAATGGTTTCCTTGTCCATGGAAATTCCTTGTGATTTGTGAATTATAAGTTCCCACACCATTCTCAAAGGCAACTGACGAGGGTTGCCTCTTGTTATTGGTGGAACTGAAAGATGTGTTGGATTTGTGGTGTCCAATGGTGGGCCTGTGTAGTTTTAAAAATGAACAACTACATATAATGTCAAAGTTCGGGGTGTGAAACCTAGGGCATACATTATAGTAATGAATTAGCCTTGAGTGTCATTGACAAGGCTGGTTTGCATCCATAAGTTTGTAGTAAGCATGGATTCTTTTCCCTCACAAATGAAGAGTTTACTTTCAAGTTACATATTACTTGTTCTAATTACTTTTCTCTGGAAATTTGTCTCTTCTTTGATAAGTGCAATTTTCATGTTTAGCACCCACATTTTCTGTTTGTTGTGTAAAAAGTGGCCAACATATTGGTAACATACATGTGTGTTGCATCTTTAAAAGGTTCCTGCTCTACAAGGGAGATGCATGTTAGAGTTCTAAACATCATAAGGTTCTAGTATTACCTTGTGGTAATTACATTTTTGATATTGAATAATAAGTTTTTGAAAATGAACTTAATAGTGTTAATACATTATTTTTTTAAGTTAGTGGTAAGAGTTATTATTTTTTTGAATTATAACAATAGGACGTGTCTGTAAGTGCTAGAAATGTATAATGGAGTATCTTTTACTAGAGGTAGTTGTGCTAGGTCGCCAATAAGTATGATTGAATTGCCCCAAAAAATATTACATTTACAACTGAGGAATGCATCTTACAAGTGGGTGTTTATATGGTTTAAGATATTTGGCCCAACAAACCTCATCTCATTAATGAAAATGCAGTCCACATGTCACATATCTTCCTAAAAAGTAGAAAATGTTTTCCCTCAGAATGATGTAGCTTCTGAGATGGGGATGTGAAGAGTGGAATGTATAGTGGTGCCACTAATGTTAAATGCTACTATACCCATGGGAGATAAAAGAAGTAAGAGACGTGCATGTGAATTAGGTAGCATGTGGAGTTCATTTATAATCTGTTGTATTAAGTATTTTTTTCCTGTGCCAGTTATGCCTTGGATGATCATTTAGAGAGGTGATAAGCTGGCCTCTATAGATGCATACATTATGATTATGTGGAATGCTCTATTTTTCTCTACTGATAAGTTGTAGGTTTTTGAAATAGAGGGGTTTATGGTGGAATTGGTTGTACTGGTGATATGGGTAGATTCTATGAAATTTTGGGTTGATTCTTGTAGCTAGTTTCCCGCTGTAGTTTATGAACAATTGTGGCTAAGATAAAAATCCCATTTACTAAGTATTTCTAGATCACTTATGTTGAGGTTCTATGTTAGTTTTAGCTGAGAAAAAAAAATCCATTTCTCTATTTTTAGTAATCATGTTTCAAGCATGTCGACTTCATAGCTAGTTGTATCAGAGCTATAGGTGTTTTCAAAAGTTGCATGTTCTACATGCCAAGGTTGATATGTTGGTAGGAATGTAGCCCAATTATAGCTTAATATGTCTTTTCATATGCCGATGTCACTATAATATCATGTAATGATTTGTATAGAAAAATATCTATGAAGTAAAAAACTTTGTACGCTACTGATCTAATAACATGAGTGCTTATAATATGAGGAAAATCTCTAATAATTGTTGTTTTCAATCTTTTTTCCATTGATTAGTTTTATGTCATTTTTTGTATGGCCATGAATTTTCACACTCTATTATTTATTGGTGATCTAAGAAGGTGGGTCTCTTCATGTACACATCAATAAAGGTTTATAGCAATCCTGGTAGTGATTGATTTTGTAGATTTTTTCTGTAGATTTTTTATCTATAGATAGAGTTATAAAATTACAGCTACATAATGATTGCGGTAGTTTCAATAGCATATGACACATTTCTTGTGCACCTATATGTTTATCATCTACTATTTCGGAGAGTAGTTTTCCGTATGTAGTGTTCACAGTGTTCTTATATGTTTGTTATATTCTTGTTGATGACAATTTCTCCTTGCCATTTAGTTGATAGTATCAAAGGGTAAAAACTAGCTCAACCTCGATCATGGCAAGGTTTCTAGGGTACCCATAGGATGTGATAGGTGTATGATTGGTTGTGATCCATGAAGAATGAACTAGGATTATTTTCCCTGTAGTTAAGCCTGAAAATAAAAAACACTACACAAAATGGAGTTAGTAAAAATAGGTAGGTAGGATGCTTGGCAAAGGCCAGCTCCTAGAAGTCAAAATACTTCCTTGTGTGGATGTCAATCTACTTTTAAACACTTAAGATTTTATTGATGAAATGGTGTACGATATGTGATATAAAAATGTGATCAAATGTGTTATCACTTATTTAGATTATTACATACATCAGCTGATAGTGATAATGAAAAGTAATAAGCCTAAAATTTAAAGTCATAATCTAAGTCTATATATAAGTTCTCATAAAATATGTTAGAGCCTACCAAACAAGATAAATCATCATCTTCGGTGAAGTATGGATCAGGCTCTGAGATGTAGTCTTCCACTAAGAAACCAGAGATCTCCTCATTTGTATCCTATAAGCGTGCAAGATCATAATCAGTGTTTGGAAGGCTGATTTTTCTCTCAATGTTAGATTCAGATGTGGTACAGTGGTCATCAAGGAGGTTGAATCCCACTTCGTAGTTATACTCGTACCATGCAAGGTCGGCTTGTATCCTCTGAATCTCATAGTATGCCCCCTAAAATTCTTCGGTGGCTTCATGAATCCTTTGGGTAGATGTGAAAATGGATTCTAACCTGTTAAGAGGCACTGCATGAGTGGAACACAGTGAGATCATGTAACACATTGCACTAATCCCAATGGAAGAAGTGTTGGACAATTAAAAGTGAATTAATGTTGGTGATGGGGTGATTAGTTCCTGATATAGCCATCTACAAAATTGATCTTGGCACAAAGATTAGCGACACAAAAATTGCATTAAATAATAACAACTTCTAATGAAAATTGATTGCTAAGAAAAAATAAGCACATGAATTACAAGTGATTCTATGAAATACTAACACACTGATAAATAAAATAATTTGAGCGTCTAAGATGAAACTATCATCTATTAAAACACAGAGAAAGTACGTAATGATCTAATTAGACTATTTCAAAATGAAAGATGATAAAAACAAACCTTTTGATGATAAATGGTGATGAAAGACTGGTTGTTTATGATTGTGTTTGATAAATGATCCTGAATAGCTCCAAAAACTCTTGAAAGGTGAATTAGATGTAGAATGACGTTGATGAGAGCCTGATAATATTTCTTGAATACTTGAGCAAATGTGATAATGCTCTGGTTTGTTAAGAGGGTCGTGAATGGTCATGAATTCCTTGCAAAATACCCCACAAAGAGGTAGAGAAATCTATTTATATAGATCGTCAATGATCGGGATAATCGCTGGCAATTTCGGCCAATTCGAGTTAGGGGATGACAAGTGTGATTTTCTTTCCATTTTGAACTTGATTCACAATATATTTCGAGAGAGGTTTGAGATGCTTAGAGTGATGAACTCGGATTAGAATTAAGTTGGTTGAGATAAATGTGGAGGTGTTTTTAGAAGGTTTCCCAAGTTAATTTAGTTTTAACTAGTGAAGGGTGAGAAGTGATTATAGGGATAAGCTAGAGGTGGTTATAATAGTATTTTTAGAAGGTTTCCTATTTAAATTAGCCACAACTTGTGAGTTAGAGGGAGTTCTCATGGTGAGGTGTGTGGGTGAGTGGATTAATCGATTTTATTATTTAATTAATCAATTAATTTTGAGATGGTTGGTATGACTTTAGGAAATGTGAGGTGAATTGATTAATTAAAGGGGTATTAGATTAATGACTTAGGTTTAGGGATGTCGTAATGATGTGTTGATAATATTGACTACTCAAATGGAGGACTTGATTCGTAAAATGGTATGTGAATGGTAATATTTAATCAATTTTTTGTGTAAGAGTGGAATGTGTGATTTTCGGTGTCTACACTGTTATCCTTGCTAACATGTGATGGTATGTTTTTTATATTTATTCTGCTTTAGATGCATATTTTTTAATTTATTTTAGAATGACATGGGATGAAACAACAAGTTGGAAATCAATATTTTCTCACCAAGTTTCTAGCTTGATTATGTTGTGAATATTTATCCTATCATCATTGCAAGATGGAGTATATACTAGTCTCCCATGTATGCTCAGACAAAATTTGGAGCTGTTTTGAATAGGTCAAGGACATTTATACCTACACTGTAGTTGTGTTCCTTTTTTCATAAGTATGTTGATGTAGTGCACTTGGTATGAAATTGTACATGGGTAACCAACTCTTCATAATTTGTGTCATTCTTGGTGGCTATTATAGCTGGAGAAGGCAGTAAGCATGGATCATCAATCCTTGAGCGAGACATATGGAAACTGATTGTAAAGTTTTCCCCGGGATTCCATGTTGTGAAAAAATTATAGAATTAGGATCTAGTGGTGTAGACGTCCTTAATGTTGTTCTAGTCCAATGTTTCCATGTCAGGGCTATTATATATCCATATGAAGGCATGATTTTGCACTGAGCCTCTATGCTTCCATTCAAATCTAGAGAAGTGCATTGTGTTAGTAATAAAAAGGTGAAATTTAGTTTGTATTTGTAAAGAATATTGTAAGTTTGTAATGTGTGCAAAAATACCTATACCAAAAATCCTTGGTGTCTAAGTATTTCTCTAGGATTTCTTATCAGAATGTAAAGAATCTAGTGGCCATATACATGGTTGTCAAATGTGGGTACCCAATTATATTATGGATTCTCAATGTATGTGAAGTGTTAAATGATATATGGCATTGGTAGGCATGAATTTATGCAGATCAGGCCATTTAGTATCAACAATATTTCATGTGAAGAACAACACTAGGGAACCTAGCTAAGTGATCATGTCTAAGAGTTCATTTTGCATTGTATCCAATCATATATTTTTACCTCCTAGATTGTAGCCGAACCGTATGAGTTGATTTCCAATTTTCTCATCTAGAAGGTGTTATGATAAAATGCATAGTTCTTGAAAAGTTGTAGGTGAATTTTCTTCAATGTTCTGTTTAACAATATGGATGACATGGCTTGACTTATATGACACATCATAAAATTCAGTAGAAAATAATGGAACCTTAGATGGCTGCCAAAGCGGTTGTCATGGTACTGTATTCAATGGAGAGCATATTCATGCATATAGAATTCATTGTTGTTAGGTTGGTGAAACATAGCTACACTAAATGGGAATAAGGTTGGAAGGGCCATATAAAATAAGCCCTATGTTGAGTACTTGTTACTGGGGTCAGAACTTATTTGGGTCCAATCAACTAAGGGTGGGGTGTTGTGAGTTTTGTTTTATAAGAATCTTTTAATCTCTTCAAAGTCAGTGCGGGAAGATGGAACATATGTAACAAATGACGATGAATTAAATATAGTGGTTCTTATTTTTGTCGGTTCAGTTGTATCTTTGGTACAAAAAGTTTGTACTAAGGTAGGGGATGTCTCAGACATAAAAGGTAGTTTTCCAGAGATATCTTCAACTTTAGTGGGAAAATTTGTAAGGGAATCTACGTCTATAATAGCATCCCTGTAGTATGGGTCATGTCATATTTTGTATGAAAGTGCATCACTAACATGTTCCCTATTCACAAAACAGTCATATGGTTTGCCTTCGGCTCTTAGTCTATGTAGTATTAAGATAACCAAGTCTTGTGGGAGTCAGGGCAAGTGACGTAATATGGATGAAATGTCCTTGGGGAAGCTTATGGTATATCCACTATACATATATTATCCCCCACGAGTATGGGTGACCCGTAGAGGTGGTCCAGATCTTGAAATAAGCATTTATTCAACCTATGTTAAAATGGCTAGTTCTTTAGGCAGGGCACCAAGATCCATATTGTTCCACGAAGAGAATCGATGTGTTTTTTCTCTACAAAACACCATAGGACATGCATTTGTATGTTTTATTTTCATCCCTAGGTATGATTCATTGCAAACAAAGCAAATGTGTTTAAAAAATAGGGTGTCTATCTAGTATCCAAATGTGGAAGCTTCTCTGAAGGATACTCAAACCAATAGGAGCATTATCTGTTGGTAGGAGGTATTTTTTTATAGAGGGGAAATAATGGGAACCTTTCTTGTTGCGATGGGATATATTGAGGATGTCGTTGCACTCAATATAGATGTTCCATTGTTTTTCATTGAGTGTATCTCTCATTTAAAGGTAAGTTATTTACCATCGTGCATTTATCATCGTGATCATGTAGGTTCGATATCTGTAGCATGAAACCCAAGAAATTAAATAATTGGAAGTAAGCATTGAAATGAATATGACTAAATCATATGTTATGTAGTACATGAAGAAACTACGTATGCATAAGCATGTTGTTAACATCTAAGATTTAGATGTAAATGAGCCATTTATCTAAGTATAAGAATAAGTAAAATTATATTTTGTATATAGTCAAATTGGAACTAATATATTATCCTTCGGTAATTTAAGGTGAAGGTTCCATTTAGTTGGGGGTTATTTCCTATCTATGTATGGTGCCCTAGTTTGGTATGTGTAGATAGGGATGGGCATTATTAGCATTGAAAGGTGAAAAACATATTTGTATCTTCATAGAAACACACACACACACATATGTATCTATATTTATATATGTATGTACATATATACACGTATCTATGTATATACACACACACACATATATGTGTATATATACACACATATATGTGTAATTTTTGTACATAGGGTTGTCATATTTTAGGAGTAAGTGGTTGCAGAATGCCTTGTGTGTGGCGGTTAAGTTGAACCTAAATTAGCGATTTGTGTATGCTTAGTAATTATGTATATATATATTATATACACACACATTTGGATTTTTGTATATATATGTATCTATATGTGTGTGTGTATATATATACACACAAATTTGGATATGTGTATATATGTGTATATATATATGTATCTATATGTGTATATATATTTATATGTATGTATATATATATACACGTCTGTGTATACACACACACATGTGTGTGTGTGTGTGTGTAAGTTTGGTACATAGGGTTGTCATATTTTAGGAGTAAGTGGTTGAAAAATGCCTTGTGTGTGGTAATTAAGTTGAACCTATATTAGCGATTTGTGTATTCTTAGTAATTGTAAGTATATCATTTACAACAAGTACATTACTATAAATATTTACATCATGTTACAAGCTTGGAAGTGGGCATAGTTGCGTGTTTTGTATTTACAAGAGGTCATTATTGCAAATATATACATTGTATTATAAGGTGTCGTTATTCAACATGTACATATATGTTGAAAGAACACTATACTATCTCATTATGAGGATTCCAAAAATGTTTTTAACATTTCTATATGGCTTCCATCTTGTTCACTTGCAGTTGAGCTATGTACAATACATGATATTTTCTTCTTAACATTTTAGGTATATATCGAAATAGAAAGGATGAATTTGAACCCATGGAAAAAAAATTATTTGATAATGTCCCATACAACATTGGTACATGTATCTTTTTGTTTAAAATCATCTGTAGGAAAGCCTAACAATGTTTTATCCAATCATCGAAAGTTGTTGCCCATATAGTGTCAATTAGGTCCTCTAACATCATCTGTAAAACATATTTATATTCACATAAGGTTGAATCAAAGCTGCATTTTGACCAATTCCAAGAATCATATGTATTTATAACCATTTTTTTTGTGACATTGTTTTACCATTAACCATCATAGAACAAACAAGATAACAAAAGTTAGTCATGTTGATATGTATAATTGTTGGAACAACTGTAGCTTGTTGGAATAGGTTTTGTAAAGAGGACACATAAATGTCAGTAATGGTTTTCCCAACCACTATTTATGTACTCAGTGCAATTGAAACATTTTTTGCTTCTATGGTACCCACCCAAACATAGAGGGCTTTTGCTTCCTCTCCTGAGGGTTCCCAAAAAAATTGTGTATTAGGTACTGTGGTTAATATTTTTTATCTGAATGTGGTGACCTTGGATTTATTAATAGATAATATTGGTATATGTATGTCATCATCGTCATGTGGTGGTGGTAACTGTTGTGTGATCTCATTACATAAATTTCCCCACAAGGTTATAACTATAGTATATCTTGTCCATTACATACAACTACCATATTTTCAGGTAATGATGGATGTATAGGTTACAACACCAATAAAATCAAATATATAGCTAAGTGCTAGGTTTTGGAGTGCAAATATAGTGGTGAAATGGAAATGGTAGAGTGGAATTTCTATTGTAGGTTGTAGACATAGTTGGAAGTTGGAAAATAGATTACATATTTAGAATGAGCTCCTAGGGACTACTAGTGTCTTTATATTCTAGTTTGACATATTTTAAGGTAACTTTCGACATGGCATAAACCTCACCAACTTGAACCATGTTTTTGTAATAATCAACTACATTTCTGAATAAAATGACATTCATGTCATCATCAAGGGCATCAAATACATTGAAATTCAGAACCTTACCCTCTCTTTTTTCGTTGATGTACATGTGTACAGTTCCTTTATGAGTAACTCTACCCTCGATCACCCAATTCATATGGTATGGATGAAACTTGTTAATGATTGTTGTGGTAACAAGCTACAAGGGCCAATTACTCTTGACCATTTTTGTGAGTATGCAATGTAAGTAACATGTATTTATAGTAATATGTAATACACGTGGAAAATTCTTAATCACAATGGAGATTTTAGAGATATAAATAAATATCTAAATTATATTGTAATAAGGAACAAATGCAACATAACTAATGACATTAGTAGTAAGAAACATGTGTAGTACACAATGTGTGTAGGAAAAAGTAGAACATGTTGTCAACAACATAAACAAAAAATTAGGTTTTTTCAACCCTTCCACTGAACTTGATGTATAAAAGACCAGGTGAAGAGGACAAGATGCTACATCAAGTACATCATCTGTCACAAGTATGGGTTAGTAGCAGCAACAACTAAAAAAAGGTAGCAACCTAGTATATATGTCCGTAATAAGATGTTGTAGTTTGTGTTATGTTCAATATTGTTGGCATAACTAATAGCCAAGTATACGAACTGTCTGTTATATGTGTTTTTAATGCTTAGCATAGGAAAGATAGGGTGACCTTGAATGTAGTTCATACACATATCCATTTGATAGAAATGCTTTCATAGAGGATCCTGCTAGAGGTTTGGTACAAGTCAAATATAGGAGATTTGCATAAACACATCTCAAATGGAAACTAGATGTTTTGTATCAACATTTTGGTGAGATAAAAATTGTTGTGCAACCTATTACGATAGGAAAATAACCTTCTCCCTCACTATATGTTACGTCACATAATGAAATCCCCTTTATGCCTGGCACTCCTAAGCAAAACCCACCCCAACAAATTAAATCGCCACCTGAATCACATTTATCCAGGGAAACCCTATAGTTGTTTTGGTCAAACAGGAAAACATTTGTTGGTCTGAAAATGATAGAAGGGAAGAAAAGGAAGTGATAGGAAACACAACATGAAAACTAAATATCATACAAAGTATAAATAAAATGTTGTATTAAAAGCAAGATGGGGAAGCATAAGAACTTTTATCCAGTAGTGAGTGAACCAGTGCCAGAAAGAAACAAAGGAATACAAGGAATACAACTGTAATAAGCATAAAAAATAATATGTACGCCACAGTGAAAACCAAAGTGCGTGGTAACTTACGGCTGACTAAAAACATATAAGGCCAACAAGTGTAGCAAGTAGGAGAGTGTTGTCATCGAGCTTCTCCCACACTGTTATATGGGGAGCCTAACTATCACATATGTTTGCATAGGCCAACTGGTCAACTGCCAATGATAAATTCCCTCCAAAAAGTGGTAAACATCCCATTGGCTGTTGACTACTCAACTTATGCAAACATATGTGATGGATAGGCTTAGCTATTGTTACACACCTTTAACATAAATATTGTTTCATATTGAAATGAGCCTGATATTTGATATGTATATTTATTTTGAAGGCACCCATAATAGAAAATACGAAGCCGAAACATTTCTACTTGAAAATAAAGAAAGAGGTGGCACAAGCATAAAACAAACATTTAAGAAATTTTTATAGTATATTAAGTAAATTAAAAACATTGCAAGGCTTTTTGTAGAGATAAAATCCAAATTTGTCAAAAATTAAATTTTCATGTATTTTTTATTTTTGAAATATATGGTTTTGCTAATCCTTTTAATATTTTTTTTTTGCAATGTAAGTATTTGCAACTGATGTATTCATTTTAATGTTAAAAGAACATGTTGGCTAGATTTTCTGCACATCTGAACACCTAGGTAGTCATGAGATAAATCTCCCTCATTTACCGGTGAGGCTCCCGTGTAAGGTTTTATCAATTATATTGTATAATATCTATCTGTTGGTTTTACTTTAACTGTGAAGCTCATGCATCATAGCTAGGAAATTTGGCAGCAAGTAAGCGTTGTAAGAAATATGTGTAGAAGAGGGAGATAATTGAATATGGGAAGAAAGGAAAGAAGATGTACAATCTAACCAATAGTTCACAGAGTTGGTCTCATGCATATAGATAAAACAAATAGATCTTGAAATACAAAATTTAGAGAAAAGGAAAGTTTTAGATCCATATATGAGATAACACAAAGTTTATGCAAAGATCTGAAATAAATAAGAAACAAATGCACCATTAACACAAAGTTCTTTGGAAACCTGCCTCCTTTAAATTACTTACCTTCCAAAACAATATCAAGAGTTTCAGCTCATAGTCTGGAACACAAGAATTATGATTACAAATTCTGATCCTTTAATCCATAGGTTCTTCCTCTATTTATAGTGTATAGAGGGAAATTATAAATAGGAAGCTTTTTTAATGAATTGACACATGTTGAAGCTATGAAAAAGGGAAGCAGCTAGCAATCTTCCTCCTGAAATTCCTCTTTGCATGACATGCATAATTTATAACTAAAAATAGAACCTTCTATTTTGTAGGTCTGCCATCTATTTCTAAGTAATTGATTTCTTCTAGTAACTTGAAGTAACGGTTTTTAAACCAATCACTTAAGTTTTACAATTTAATTGATTACTCAATTACTTTGTCAGAGAAAATAAGAGAAAGAAGAAGAAAGAGAATAAATTAGAAGACAACTGCTGCAACACTCCTAGTCTTGTTCTTCTTCCATACTCTGCATGCTGATTTAAACCTTTATTGCACTTTTTCTTCATTCACTCTAGCAGTGAATGATCTAGATGAGATCACTTCCTTAAATCTGAGATGCCTTTTTCTACCATATGTTGTTGAATCCTTTCATTTGGTTCTCATCAAACTGGATTTGGAAGCAGCTGACTGTGATTTTGCTTGTGGGCGTTGCCTTTGACATGTCTTCCCCTTTTATCCTTAAAGCTTTTGTAATTCTTCTCCAGTATATGCACCAGTGCAATGTTTACCATAAATAATTTAGAAAAAATATCATATTTTATTTTTAATTACATATGAGAAATTTTAAATTCCCACCTTTCACTTAATTGATTTAACTTTCATAATGGAATTTTTCACCCTGCTAGGCAGGAAAGAAATTCCTGCCTGCCTACCACTGCCAAAATTTCCACTGACAGCTTAAATCCTTCCTTCCAAAAAGTGCGACTTGCATGAAAAATAGCCTCCTTCTTAGAAATGTGACTTGCATGGTTGAATAAACTTCTTTGATGGGAAAATTCAACCTGCTAGGCAGCTCTAAAAATCCCATTGGTACTTTAAGTGATTTTTCTCTCATAATGGGAAAAAGTAACCTGCTAGGTAGGCAGGAAATTCCCGCCTACCTGCCACCTCTAAAATTCCCGTTGGCATCTTAAGTGATTTGAATTGATGGGAAAAAGTATCCTACTAGGAAGGAAATAAATTCCCACCTGCCAGCCACTACCAAAATTCCCACCGATAGCTTAAATCCTTCCTTCCAAAAAGTGTGACTTACATGAAAGATAACTCTTTAAAATTGCGTGAAAATGTGTCACTTAGGGCAATGTGGAAATTGGATGCGGAAGGAAACCTTGAAAATTATGACTGACATGAAAACTATATTTCTTTCCTTTTTTTGCATTTTTGGTGAAGAAAACACAAGTATAGAATAAAATTTTCCATTTTTGGAAAGGTTTCAGGAAGATGTAGCTGCAAAAACTTGCATGTGCCATAACTTTCATTTCATGGCTCCGTTTTAGATGTCGTTTTCTATAAAAGTGCATATTTTATCGAGATATACACATTGATGGTAATATTTTTCTTATTTTCATAGAATGCATTTTTGCACCTTTTTGGACCAAGCAACTTCTTGCAATCTTCTGAAAGAATCCTGAGCTTTGATCACCTTTATATCAATTAGTAATTAAAAATGGATATATTTTCAAAACCATAGGTATAAGAAAGGTCTGGCAGGAAGAATGAAAAGGCTACGTGAATTTTTAGAGAAAACAGATCAAAACACAGACAAAAAGAAATAAAACAGAACAAAAGAAATTGTGGGCAATTGCTTGAAATATTTCTCTAATTAGCTGATCTGCAAAAATTATTATCCCCAGGTGAATGTTCTGTGGTAATAATGATGTGGTGAAGTGATTTATATAACTCAAATCCTCCAAATTTATCTCAATCTATTTTTTAAAAGAACTTTATTTATTTAATAAATAAATAAATAACATTCTTGCAGACAAGGTTTGGTGAAGGATTGGAGTGAGTTTTTTGCATGTGGGTATTTGTTGAATTATAATTTTATGACTTGTTGGGGATACCTTAGAGAAATGCAAGAAACTGCAGGAAAACAAACACAAAAAGAACCCATTACTTTGAAAAGAACGATTTTTTGAAAAAGGGGTAGTCCCAGATTTTAGGGTGAAATCTTGGGGACACCAACCGGCTCCATCTGTGGAAATTTTTACCTCTGTCATAATGAAAGGAGTGAAGATGAGATCCCAACATATCTGGTTTCATGTCTTGTCTATTGGGTTCGGGGTCAGGCCACAAAAATAAAACAAAACAAAAATAAAATAAAAGAAAACAACAAAGTTTTATTTATATACAAACAGGTTTTACCCTTTATCTCAGTTCCTGAACAGCTTCAGAGGTTGCCCGTTGAAAGGCAGTGGTAACTCAATTCCATCTTGGTAGGCAAGGAAGAAAGTATCCATTCTGGAAACTCTCTTGATCGTGAAGGGCCCTTTCCAAACTGAATCATATTTGTCATGCATGCTCTTTGGTTTGTTTCTCTTGTCCCACAAGAGTACCCAGTCTCCGACTCAAACTTCCTTTATCTGGCCTTCTTGTCGAATAACTTAGGAAAGTCCTCATCAAATTCATCTTGTGGTGGCTCATCTTTTCTAGTCTCTATGGTAAATAAGTCTTCATCAACTTCCTTTTTAACCAAGATTTACTAGTTGCATTCCTGAGGAAGAACTATCACCATATTCTTTGTTCTTCTTCAGGTACTGATCATGTTTGTCAAAAGTATCCACTAAGGAAACTAAACCCTTGGGGATTTTGTTACCTTTCAGTTGGATTACTCTACTACTGTCACCATAATCTGGATCAGTTATTCTTGTGACTATTTTTCATGGTGGTGACTTACTCCCTTCAACATACAACCATGTCAAAGTTGTCTTGTTCCAGACATGCAGATGTTTGTTTGTCGTCATTAAAAGTATGCCACTGTTCAAAACTATTAGGGACTTTAGGGTGGTAGACCATATCCACTTTATAGTTTCCTTGTATGAATATGGATGGTGGTCTATCTGGATTTAATAATGTAGTTGTGACTTCCAAAGAGTCTACCTTGGAATTCTGATTTGTTGGAATGAAGTCGATAGAGAAGGCTGCAAAATTCAGTGTGGCAGAAAGCACTCTATCTTTGTAATGCTTTATCTTATCTCCTTTGACTTGATTTTTCCCTCAAACTTGCTTTACTAGAAGTTCAACATCTCCTTAGGATTTGAGGAGTTTTACTCCTTTCTTTCTAGCTTGCTCCCATTCCTAGCAACAAGGCTTCATACTCTACCGTATGATTGGTGTTCTCGAACATTAACTTGTGGGAGTATGGGAATATCTCATGATCTTGGAGATATTAATAGAACGCTCGTCTCCTGATCCAAAAGAACAAAAATTGATTTTAAACTCCAAATTCCAAACTTTTTCTTTTCTTCTTCTTCTAGATCTGGTTGAATTTATGGCTCTAGAACATCTTTATCCATTTCCAAGAAATAGACCCCACGGTCAGATTCCTGAAAAATAATATGAGATCTAGGATCTTTAGATTTTGTAACTGTGTACTTGGAATTATTTTCTAGCTCCAGCTTCTAATTTATTCCTTTGATAGGGATATGAGCATAATACTAATCCATATTTACTTCTCCTCCCAAATCTTTGCATAATTTTATGCTCAGCATCATCCCCTAGGATACATGACTATCTACAACTAAGATAGTCATCTTTAATATTTTATCAGTTGAAGCTGCCAAAATATATTGTGCATCTTTTATTTGTCCGATTAAAGGGACTTGTCTCTCCATGGAATAACACCTTTTTATGGTCTTTGTCAAGGTAATCCCAAGAGCATCTACAACTTTAGTTGGCATGAAATTTTCAGAAGCACCCTAATCTAGAATGTAGTTTCTTAACTTGAAACCATTAAGCAATAAGGAGACATAGAAAGGTTCTACTCTTTTAGAAGATAATGAGGGTTTAACAAATGCAATGTTGTTCTGGGGAGGAGTATCCTTGGGCTTAGGAAAAAGGCCTTTTGATGTATTGGATTGTCCTGGTGATTGCACATATTTAACTAGCCTATTTAATTGCTCAGGAAAGGCTCTCAGGTATTCAACTTCTGACATTTGAACTCTAGTTTTCTTGGCATGATCAATAATTTCAAAAGAAGGTATAGATTTAGATACTTGAGATGCTTTCTATGGTTGAGATGAAGAACTCACATTCTTATTTCTGGGAGCTAAGGAAGAAGGTAAAGGGCTTCCCCTTCTTTGTTCATCAGCTAATGCCTCAGCTTGGTGAGTTTGTGATTGTGTAAATACTACATATGCATGACCATGATCATCTTCAAGAAGCTCCTCATAGTCATGTTCATATTTTTAGTTTAGGTAATTAATGTTGGAGTCGCTAGAAGGACCTACAAAATCATCATTCTCGAGCTGATCAGTGTCAGCTTCCTAGTCTTCTTCATTCATCTCTATGTTGTTTCTAGGAGAAAATTCAATTGCTAATCTTTGGGAACCAACAATGTGGTTCCAGATGTTGTTGTTGTTGAAATTCTGAGCAAGGGGCAGTGTTGTTTCCCTAGCCATTCGAGCCATTTGTTTCTTCATCTAGACATCTCATTTGCTAATTTTTGTAATAGTGAATTGATAAGTAGTAGCAGAGGATGAACTTTTAGCTCTAGAAGTGTTGTCTCTTTATCTTTTACAGCCATGATGAGGTCATCTTCAATTTCAACTGCCATGTTTTGGGCTTCTAACAAGTCAATAGCATGTGCTCTTTGCAGTTGATAGCTTACTTCAGGAAGTAAATAATTGATGAAGAATAACTTTTGATTCTCATCATTTAGAGAAGTAGAAGCCAAAATTTTATAAAGTAATCTTTGGAATTTTGCAATAAAATCTTGCATGTGCTCTTGTGGCTCCTTCTTTACCTGAGTCAGTTGAGTTATCAATGTACTAGAATCTTTGGCTAGTTTGAATCTTTTCAGGAATGCATCTTGCATTGTATCCTAGTTGGTTATGGTGTCTAGGAGCTAACCGGTAGAACCATTCTCCAGCCAAGTCATGCAGAGTCTCTATGAAAATTCAGACATACACATGGATGAAACATGATCTTCATGTTCTACTGGTCTCCAAAGAGAAATCCACAAGATATAAAGAATGCAGCCAAGTGGTCATCTAGATTATAAAGAATGCATCCAAGTGATCATTTCTATTTTTTGTCTCCAAAGAATTTTGGAAAATTCTTTCTCGTCCCTTTAGGTAGATCATGCATAGGAGGAGTCAGATTCAGAGGTCCAAAGGCTGCACCCCATGGAACAGGTGTTGTAGGGGCAAGTGGTTGATTATTCATCATGAAAGGATCTAGTTTTATTTGAGAATAGACTTGGTGAATAATCCCAGCTACTTGATTGTGCCTGACATGATCCAGATCTTGAGGATTTTGCACTCTTCTTCCTGGTGAAATACTAGATCTGCGGCTTCTAACTTGAGGAGGATGACTGAAAATAAACTGCTCTTGTAATCTATAAAAATAGTCTATCCTTCTTTGAGCTCTACTAGACCATGTGAATAGACGTTCTGCCAGATTAAGATTATAATATAAAAGGGAACTGGAAAGATAAAGCTTTGGTCTACTAATTTGTGTTGTTCCCCAGTGGAGTCGCCAAAAACTGTTGACTAGATTTTCTGCACAGCTGAAAACCTAGACAGTCATGAGATAAATCTCCCTCATTTACCGATGAGGCTCCCGTGTAAGGATTTTATCAATTATGGATCTAATAATCTATGTGGTTTTAATTTAATTGCAAATCTCATGACCATAGCTAGGCAATTTTGTAGCAAGTAAGCAATTGTTAAGAAATATTTTCAAAAGGGGGAAATAATTTGGAATAGGGAAGAAATGAAAAAGATGTGTAATCTCAACCAATAGTTTACAGAGTTGGTCTCATGCACATAGATGAAAATAAATAGATCTCTAAATATTCAGAATTTAAAGGAAAAGGAAAGTTTCTAGATCAAATATGAGATAACACAAAGTTTATGCCAAAGATCCACAAAAATAAGTAAGAAGACAAATGCACCGTGGACACAAAGTTCTCCAGAAATCTACCTCCTTTCAATTCCTTAGCTTTCACAAAAATGACATCAAGGGTTTCAGCATAAATTCTGGAACTCAAGAATGTTGATTTAAAATTATGATCCTTTAACCCGTAGGCTCTTCCTCTATTTATAGTGTATAGAGGGCAATTACAAATATGAAGTTTTTAATGAATTGCCACATGTGGAAGCTATGAAAAAGGGAAGCAACTGGAAATATTCCTCCTGGAATTCCTCTTTGCATGACATGCATGATTTATAACTTAAAATAGAACCTTCTATTTTACATGTCTGCCACCTATTTCCAAGTAATTGACTTCTTCCAATAACTTGAAGTAACGACTTTTAAACCAATCACTTAAGTTTTACAATTTAATTGATTACTCAATTACTTTGTCGGAGAAAATAAGAGAAAGAAAAAGAAAGAGGAGAAGAAATTAGAATAAAGTTGCTGCAACACTCCCAGTCTTGTTCTTCTTCCATACTCTACATGTTGATCCAACCTTTATTGCACTTCTACTTCATTCACTTCTAGCAATGAATGATCTAAATGATATCTTCCTTGAATCTGAGATGCCTTTTTCTCCCACATGCTATTGAATCCTTTCACCTTTGATTCTCACCAAACTAGATCTGGAAGCAGCTGACTGTGATTTTTCTTGCGGTTGCTGTCCTCTGACCTGTCTTCCCTTCTTATCCTTGAAGCTTTTGCAATTCTTCTCCAGTACATGCACTAATGAAATGTTTTACATAAACAATTAAGACAAAACTCATCATGGATTTTTATTTTTAATTGCATATGAGCAATTTTAAATTCTGGAAAGCACTTCGGGTGAAGGAAAACACAAGTAAATTCAATGAAGACTTCAACTAGAAGATTAGAAGCAATATGCACAAGCTCCTGAAAGGAATTTTCAATGCAATGACTTCCACATGTGGTTGCATTATAATTCAAGAGAATGACATTTTTTTCTAGAATCCTTTGCAATAATATGAGATCTATGATCTATTTCTTCACTTATACCATTCTGAAGATATATTCAATGCATAAGACATTGAATTCTAATTTTTTCACCAATATGGGCATAAATGAAGTAGCCTCCTGTGGAAATATATTCTTTAGACAAACATCCTAAGCTCATAGCATGAATATCTAATTTCTTCATGCGAGATCTAATTATAAAGTTGCTTCTGCCCTTCTATTTTTCAGACTTTGCTTGCATGCCATTTGCAAGCTAGAAATATTATTTTATTCACATGTGCACTCATATGAACATGCAGATAGCTTTGAATAATAAAAAGAAAGCCTTCTCCCAACCATAGGCACCAAAATTAGATGCTTCTCAAAAATTAATTAAAAAAGTCATCTTTTAAGCATTTATCTATGCCAGAATGGGTCACACTTTTTGGCTAGAAGTCATGTTAAAAATAAGAAGGCAAAGTAATGAGATTTTGTTACCCTTTTAAATTGCTCTAGGTAATAATATTCACTGAGGTGATTCCATACTTAATGATGGAAATTCCCATTACAACCTGCTAGGTAAGCATTTCCCACCTGCCTTCCACTACTAAAATTCCCATTGGCAGTAAACCATGCTATCAAAAGGAAAATAGAGCTTCTTTCTTAAAAATGCGACTTGCATGGTTGAATTTTATGGGAATTCACCTTGCTAGGTAGCTCCAAAATTCCCATTGGCAGCTTAAAGTGATTTGAATTCATAATGAGAAAAAACACTTACCATGCATGGCAAAAATTCTGCACCTTGCTTACAACTACCAAAATTCCCATGGAAGCTTAAATTTGACTTTAATGATGGGAAAAGTGTACCTTGCTAGGCAGGAAATAAATTCCTAGCCAACCTGCCTGCCACTTCCCATGGGTGATCTTAACTGATTTCACTTTAATGGGAAAATTCAAACCTGCTAGGAAGCTTAGATTTCCACCTGCCTAAACCAAAATCCCATTGGCACTGTTAAGTGATTTTACTTTCATAATGGGAAAAAATAACCATGCCAGGTAGGAGCATAGAAATTCCCACTTTCTTGCTACCACCTCTTAAATTCCCATTAGCAGCTTAATTGATTTGACTTGAATCATGGGAAAATTTCACCTTCCAGGTAGGTATAAAATGTCCCACCTTCCTTCCACCACAAAGAATTCCCATTGGCAGCTTAAAAACTCTCCTTCCAAAAATGTGACTTGCGTGGAAGACTTTTGCTTGTTTCAAAATTGTGTGACAATTCGTCACTAAAGAAATTGCTCTTCCCAAAAATTGTGACTTGCATGACTTCTGACTTTTAAAGTCACGTGAAAACTGACATCCACAACATTGTTTCTTTCCATTCTTGGAATTTGGATTTTTGGTGAAGAAATCACAAGGACAAAATAATTTTTTCCATTTTTGGAAAAGGGTCTGGGAATATGTAGCAACAAAAACTTGCAAGTGCCATAACTTTCACTTCGTGGCTCCATTTTAGGTGTCAATTTTCTCTAAAAGTGCATATTTTCTCGATTTCTGATGCATTGATGGAAATATTTTTCTTATTTTCATAAAATAAATTTTTACACCTTTTAGGACCAAGCATCTTCTTGTAATCTCCTGAAATAATCTTGAGCTATGATTTCCTTTAAACGGATTAGTAATTAATAATATTGGAGAGCTTTTCAAAAACCCAGGCCTGGAAAAAAGATCCGGATAGGAGGAATGGACATAGGCTACGGGATTGTACAGGAGAAAACAAACCAAAACACAGACAAAAAGAAATAAAACAAAACAAAAATAAGTTATAGGTAATTGCTAGAAAATTTCTCTCCACTGAGCTTATATGCACAAAATTCTTCCCCCTCGGGTTAATGTTCTATAGTAATAATGATAGGGGTGAAGTGATT